>LR550624.1:0-195125 GCA_900536415.3 Caenorhabditis sp. 38 MB-2015 | reverse complement strand
ATGAGAGATATTGTTTCCATAGTGAGTTAGGGAAAGTTAGGGGAAGAAATTTGGAATTTTTCTGAAAGCTTTTTGCAGTTCCACAACTTCCGGACACGAATGAAGGTGCGATAATAATTGTGGATTCCATACGTGGAAAATATCTTCATTCTTGCGATGACCATAATCGCTGTCGTTATAATATTTTTTTCGAAAAAACTCCAGATGTTAGATGGATATTTGAATCGCATATGAATACCGGTTTGAAAAAGGATTTTTTTGAAAGAAGCGGTGTTTGTATAAAGGGTAAATTTCCACAAAAAAGTACGATTAGAACCAAATTTTTTTGTTTTCAGCCAACCCAATTGCGTATGTTTTATCTGAAGCATATCTGAACCTCAGTGCTGATATCAAATATGAAGAAAGAAGGCAATACTTCCCAGTTGGTGAGTTTGACATTTATAAATAAAGTTCAAGATGTTTGTTACAGACTACGCAAGTGTGACTCAAAACACACTTCTGAAACAATGCTCGAAAAACGGAGAATGTGAAGATGGCCAGTTTTGCGGAGATGTTTTTGAATATGGTCAAGAATGGCCTAGAGAGAGAAAAGAAAATCATACTGCAAGGGTGTTCTATTGTTATAAAAGTTAGTTGCAAGTTTTGTACCTTTAAAAAAACACAATTTTTCCAGTTCTCCAGCTTTCCGATATGAACAACATGCAGAGAGTAATTCCCGTTTTACCAGACAAATCAGGCCTAGAATTATGCAGTAGTACTTTAAGATGTAAAGCAGATGAAAGTTGGAGATGTGATATGGAGACGGGAATGAAGTTTGCTAAAGAAGAACCCATTCGAAAAAAGAAATTGTACGACGGTGTTTGTGTGAAAGGTATTACTTTGTGAATCATATTATTTTGAGAGCAACGTTTTTCAGAACACCCAGTTGCAGCTCTGGTTTCTAACATCCTAGCTGAATATTTTGAAGCTGAACTTCGCGCTTCGAGAATTGCGTTTGGTAACAACTAAATTAATTATTCTGGGACCCCTATATTACTGTGGGACCCCTATACTAGGATAGAACTCTTTTGGTGAAACCATCTCCTAGTGAGGAACTTTGTTAATACCTGGTCAAACGAATTATTCAGAACCTAGTTATGACATTTCGACAGGCAACTTTTGTTAATTAAAACCAAAAAAATGGAAAAATCCTCATGTATAGGTAGGGACACAACTAGAAATTTTGATTTAGCCACCATTGGGAAAAGTGAAATGCATAATTTTTCAAAATAAAAAATATATCAGTGTCATGTGTGAAAAAGAATGGGAATAGTCTGACGACGGCTGAAATACGAATCTACCACATGCGCGACTATCTTTACTTGCCTAGAACCAAACTAGAACCAAACCCCTTGAAATCAAACATGATAGAGAAGATGTGGAGAATGGGAAATTGATTCACAATTCAGGAGAACTTCGATTCATCGGAGTTTCAAACAAATATGAATAATAAACGAAATAATTTCGAAACTTCTGCTTGTTAAAGCAACACCTGAAGCTGAAAATCGATACTAAAAAAATCGACAAAATGTTAAAATTAGGATCCCATTTGAATTTCACATGGGAAATCAGGTTTGAATTACCTCAACACAACCGTTTAAAAAAAAATAAAATTTATATTTTTCACTTGAAAATAAATGTTGAAACGTTTTTCAAGTTGAAAACTATAGGACCGAATTTCGCGCACTAAAAATTGAAAGACGCAAAAACAAATATAAAGAACGTTGACACGACCTTTCAGAAGGGAATCGATTTTAGTGAAAGAGGTAGCAGAGAAAACGAGCCTCGTTTGCAACAGAGCACTCTTTCTCCCATTCATTTCGCTCTTTTTCGCAAAATGCCGCGAAGGTCATAAAATCGTATTGCAGACATTATTAATGCCCGCGCCAACTGGTATAACTTGTGTGTTATTCTCTCATCTGCGTTTTTCTTTTGGATTTTCTAGGTTTTTCTCTGAACTCTCTCGACTGTCACCTCCTTCCATTTGTTGTTGATCACCGTCAAAAAATCTATCGAATTACAGGGGGGAGGGGGNCTCGTTGGGAAACTCCACGGACACCTGAGAAGGTTCCCTTGTCAGTATGTGTGATGTTAATCCACTTCCTATTCAAATGAAATCCATTTTTCTGTTTCAATTATTCTCTTTTAATTTTTCATACAAGCTTTCAAGACCCATAGCACAGAAATATGACCCAAAAAAAAAAACAAGAACAAATTTCAAATTCAATGATTTATTCATAAGAAAAATACAGTTTTAGAAGAGACTTACCGTTATTCTCTGAATCTTAACTTACGAAATCGAGCCATTATTTCGGAGCCATTTTTTTTGAGAATTTTTAAAATTTTTATCTTCCCCGCCGTTACCATCCATGTAATACAGCCCGGTTTGAGAAGGGAGTGGGGTATTGTAGGTACTGTCAGTAAACTTACTGTAATAGGGTCTTATTGGTACTTTAGAATCAGAACCGTAAGATTTGAGCCCAGTTCGAAATGCCTAGTTTATCTACAGTAATCTAGGAAGGATAGGATCTAAAAATCTACAGTAATCCTATATTTTCTACAATATTGCAGAAAATGTTGACAATTATTTTAACCTATCTACAGTATAGATACTTCACAACTCCTTAACTAGAACTACAGTACACCTACAGTATCTAGACTCCTCTAGGGAACTTCAGAGTGATCCAGGAGTTATCATATGTACATATTTCTACAGTAGTTCTAGAGATACAGTATGCCTGAGAACACATTCAGTGGTCTAGCTATTTCACAGCACCGTAACTAGAACTACAGTACACCTACAGTACCTAGACCTCTCTAGGAAACATCACAGTAATCCAGGGAGTGTAGCTTATCATATGTGTATTTACAATAGTCACAGGGTACAGTAGTTCTAGAGATACAGTATGCCTGGGAGCATCATATCCATAGGTTCAACTACTTCCTGTCACTTTAACTGAATCTACAGTACACCTACAGTACTTAAACTTCTGTATTTACAGTAGTCTTAGAGTACAGTAGTTCTAGAGATACAGTATACCTAGGAACACATTCAGTGTTCTAGCTACATCACAACTGGAACTACAGTACATCTACAGTTCCTATCACAGTATTGATCATCTAGTTCTAGGGCTTCTTACAGTAACCTAGATTCCCCTACAGTACCCCATAACCCTCCTGGTCCAAAGTAAAAATTATCGAATTTATTCACAAAATTTTGACACAAAAATGAATAGTACCTAGCAAAAAAAAAATCAAAAATTTGAAAATTTTCTAAATTTCGACGCCACGGGCACTGGGCTTCGAAATTTGAAATTTTTCGCGGAAAAAAAAATTCTACACGTTTTTCCTTTCGTTTTGGGCACAAAACGGGATGGATGGCGGGCGGGCGGGCGGGAAAGAGACAAAATTTGAAAAAAAAAAAAAAAATATTAGCATTATGGATTTAGTTGGCTCCGAATTTGGCCTCCAGTTGTTCGTCATCGCATCGGGCACTGATGGATTGTCGAATCATGGCGGCAAGTTTGCGGAGTCGAGAGGCGGAGTATCTGCAAGAATGCGGGTTTAAGAGGAGCTACAGTACTACCTGGAAGTCTTGGGAGGTACCTACAGTACCCCAAACTCACTTGATTGATTCTCTCCTTCGAACCATCGAAGGATCTGATGATAGGAATTTGTGTGATAGAGCCTCATCGGTTCGCATTCGGCGGCTGAAACAAAATTTTCAGAATTTTGAAAAAAAAAGCTTGGGGAGCCCGCAGAGGATCCTATAAATGCCCCAGAACTGAAATTTAAAAAAATCTTCGATTTCAGCCCAATTAAGCCCATTAAGCCCATTCAGCCCATTAAGCCCATTAAGCCCATAAAGCCGATTAAGCCCATAAAGCCGATTAAGCTGATTAAGACCATTAAGCCCATTAAGCTCATTAAGCTCATTAAGCCCATTAAGCCCATTAAGCCCATTAAGCCCATTAAGCCCATTAAGCCCATTAAGCCCATTAAGCCCATTAAGCCCATTAAGCCCATAAAGCCCATTAAGCCCATTAAGCCCATAAAGCCCATTAAGCCCATTAAGCCCATTAAGCCCATTAAGCCCATTAAGCCCATTAAGCCCATTAAGCCCATCAAAACCGGTCCAAAAAACTCACAGTGGTGATTTTTTCAAAGCCCACGTAACAAATGAAAGAGCTTCTTGTGATGCATTGACAGGTATCAGATTGGGATCACACTTCACATTCAGCACATTCTCTCGGACCTCCTCTTCACTTCGATCATATTCCGAGGTGAATGGATGGAACCCGGCCAACAGGCAGAATGTGACACATCCCATTCCCCAGACATCACTTTGGACAGTGACTGCTCCTTCGGGTTGGACGTGGAATTCTGGCGCCGCCCACTTGATGTCGAATTGTTGGGGTCGGCGAAGTTCGGAGATTCGTTGAGCACTGCCGAAATCGACGAGTTTGATGATCCAACTACGTTTTGATTGGAACATGATGTTGTGGGGGTTGATGTCGAGATGGGCGATTCTGAAGAAAAATCGATAATTTAGGTGGCAAAGCATTCAAATTAATTTTTAAATTTGGAAGAAAAACTAGAAACTCAATTTTTTATTTAAATTTAGAATTTGGGCGCCAAGACCTTGTAGTCAAACATTTTTTAAGTTTTCGATTTTGCCTCCAAAACCGAAATTTGAAAAGTCCTAAAAATCTTAAGTTTTGGCGCCAAAACTTAGTCACTTTTGGGGTAAACATTTGAATTTCAAACAATTCTCGAAAAAGTTTCGAAATTTCCGAAATTTAGCTCTAAATGATGGAAAAGTATTTCTGATTACCCCAATTTTGGCGCCAAAACTGGATAATTGAAACTTGTTTTAAAAAATTCTTAAATTTGAAGCCAATGTTCCAATTATCGATTTTTCAGCGGAACCTAAAAATTGCAATTTTTTTGAAAAATAGGATTTTTGCGTAAAACGTGACACTTTATTTTGCGATTTCAATTTCGGCGCGAAAATTGAAATTTTAAAAAATCTTCAAAACCTCACGTGAAAACTAGGATTTCCGTAGAATTCTTGAAGTTTTCAAAATTTGGCTCTGAATAATGAATATCAAAAAAATTTTGAATATCCTAATTTTGGCGCCAAAACTAGGAAATGAAACAATTCTTGACAATCTTCAATTTTGAATCAAAATTTTTTGAAATTTCAAAGTTTCGTATGTATATTTATAATTTTTTGAAAAACTGGTTAAACCTTCGATTTTTGGTGCCAAAACTTGGAATTAAAAAAAAAAAAAAAATTCTCTTTAAATCTAACACACCCTCTAAAATGCAAGAAATGCAATGCGGCTGCGACTTGTCGCATCGTCATCGCAATTTGTTCTTCTGTATAATAATCATTGAAGACGAATCGCGAGAAGACGTCCTCATAAAGTCGCTCAGTGAACAGATACGCGACATCACCGCTGGTATACGCGGCGACGAGTCGCTGAACATTGTCGTGTTGCGAATCGCGAAGAGTGTCGTATTCGTCGCGTGACTCGCGAGTCGCGCGTTGAATTTTGACGATGCAATGCGCTTGCGATTCGGAGGCCGAGTCGACGGCGTCGCGGAGCACGGATTTGGTGGTTTTGAATTTGAGACCGGCGATCTGCAAAATTTCAAATTTGATTTTTTGATTTTCAAATATGTTATTTTCGGCGCGAAAATTCCGAAATTTGAATTATAAAAGATTTTTTTCAAATTCAAAAATTCAAACTTTGGCGCCAAAACGTAGAATTTGAAATATTCTGAAACTTTGGCGCCAAAAGTTATAATTCAAAAAAATTGTGAATTTTTCAAGATGAGGCGCCAAAACTAAACATTGAAACTTTTTGAAATTCTGAATTTTTGGCGCCAAAAACCTGAATTTCAGAAAAATTCTGGAAATTCAAAATTTTGGCGCGAAAAATAAACATTCGGGAATTTTTCAAACTTCGAATTTTGGCGCTCAAAAAAGAAATTTCAGAAAATAGTTCAACTATTCAAATTTTGGCGCCAAAACCCGAATTTCAGAAAAGTTCTGAAATTTTTAAAGAAACACGCCAAAAACTGAAATTGTCTAAATTTGGTGGTTTCAAAAAACTCTGCATTTTTAAAATTTTCGGGAG
Source organism: Caenorhabditis sp. 38 MB-2015 (assembly GCA_900536415.3). Taxonomy (NCBI): domain Eukaryota; kingdom Metazoa; phylum Nematoda; class Chromadorea; order Rhabditida; family Rhabditidae; genus Caenorhabditis; species Caenorhabditis quiockensis. Next base: position 188,940 of record LR550624.1, on the reverse strand, counting down.
CTGAAACGTGAAATTTTGAAAGAAAATTCGAAATTCAATTTTTGGCGCCAAAACTGAACATTGAAACTTTTTGAAATTCTGAATTTTTGGCGCCAATTCAAAATTGGGCGCCTGAATTTGGAATTTAAATTTTTTTTTGAAATTAGCATTTTAGTGTCAAAACGTGTATTGCCAAAGAATTCTGAATTTTTCAAATTTTGGCGCAAAATAAAAAATAGTGATTGAAAATTTCTAGAAATCTTTGATTTAGGACCTAAAGTTGAGCTTTCAACAAATTTTCAGGAAAATTTTAGGAACCTTTTTTAGGACCTAAAACTAGGTGTTTGAAGTTTTTTTTTCGAAAGGTTCTGATTAGGGCGCCAAACCTTGGAACACAAATTTTTTTTGAGTTATCCAAACTCAGCCTCAAAAAGATCAATTCAAAAAATATATAAAGTTTTTAGGTTAAAATTTAAAAAATCTTTGGTGCCAAAACATGGTACTCACCTGGAATCTTCCAGTTGGTTCGCCATTTTGCATTTCCAAATTCGCTTTTCCTTTCTCCTCTCCAATTGTAGTACTTCTATCGGCCTCTTCTTCTTCGCTTTCCTCTGAGATTCCACCCAAAGCACCTGCTCCATGCGCACTTTTTTGTGGCATTGACACGATATTCAGCCGAATCTCTGCGCGGAGCAAATCAATCTGCAGCTTTGGAGCACCTTTGCCATGCGTTTGCACAATTCTGCTGCTCAAACTCGGCAGTCCTGGGCCGAAACCGTTTTGGGCGGTGACACGGAACTGGTACACTCCTAGAGGGTGAAGATGCTTCACCACAACGCTCTCATCATCAATCCGATCAGAGATCCGATTCCAGGGTGCTCCATGATCTTCGGGTCTAGCCGGGCGATATTCTAGACGATATGTGATGCCTTCAAGGTAAGTGGGACCTTCTGGAGCATCCCATTGGATCAGGAGCTCTGTATCCGAGCTGAGCTCACATTCCGGACGTCCAGGTCTTGCGGGAGTTTCGCCGCTGATTAGTCGCGAACTCGCGCGATCCACACCATATTCATTGGTGGCGGTGCACACGTATTCACCCAAATCATATGGTGCCGCGTTGGCGATGATGAGTCGCGCCACGTTGGCGTCTTGTTCGAAGCGGACGCGTTCTGTTTGAAGGAGTGGTTTGCCTTGGAAGTCCCATTGGATTTTGGGAGCGGGATGGGCGGCGACGGCACATTCGAAGATGGCTGGTTGATTTTTGCGGAGGTAGACGTCGCGCAAGCGAGAGATGAAGATTGGGGCGTAGGCTGGAATCAAGAAAGGTTATTTTGAGGTCAAGAATGTCCTTTTTTGGACATTTTCTTTCAATTAAATGCTGTGGAACCTAAAATTTCGGATTAGGCGTGAAATTTGAGTCCGTAAAAGTATAAAAACAAAAATTTTCAAGAAAAAATTCACATCGGGATCGATCCTGTGACCTTGCGCGCCAAAAACACAAGTGCAGCAAGTTCGACCCACAAGGTCACGAGTTCAATCCCCATAGTCGTAATTTTATTTTCTTTTTTTAAAAAAGATGTTTCAAGGATCCAAATTTCATACTGAATTCGAATTTTTTGGTCTAGAGGCTCTATATTTGTAATGAAACTACTTATTAGTCAATTCACATGAAAATATGCTCATCATGACAAATTTGAGCTCTAGGGTTCTAAAATTCGTGATCAACGTAAATTTCTGAACCAAGAAACATGTTTTAAAAAAAAATTTCGAGAAAAAATTCACACCGGGACCGATCCTGTGACCTTGCGCGCTAAAAACACACGTGCAGCAAGTTCGACCCACAAGGTCGCGGGATTAATCCCCATAGTGATATTTTTTTTTGTTTTTTTTTTTTTTTCCATGTTTTCAGGGGCCTAATTGAACACTGATTCCGAATTTTTTGGTCTAGAAGATCTATATTCGTGATGAAACTACTTATTAGTCAATTCACATGAAAATATGCTCATCATGACAAAGTTGAGCTATAGGGTTCTAAAATTCGTGATCAACGTAAATTTCTGAACCAAGAAACATGTTTTAAAAAAAAATTTCAAGAAAAAATTCACACCGGGACCGATCCTGTGACCTTGCGCGCTAAAAACACACGTGCAGCAAGTTCGACCCACAAGGTCGCGGGATTAATCCCCATAGTGATATTTTTTTTTGTTTTTTTTTTTTTTCCATGTTTTCAGGGGCCTAATTGAACACTGATTCCGAATTTTTTGGTCTAGAAGATCTATATTCGTGATGAAACTACTTATTAGTCAATTCACATGAAAATATGCTCATCATGACAAAGTTGAGCTATAGGGTTCTAAAATTCGTGATCAACGTAAATTTCTGAACCAAGAAACATGTTTTAAAAAAAAATTTCAAGAAAAAATTCACACCGGGACCGATCCTGTGACCTTGCGCGCTAAAAACACACGTGCAGCAAGTTCGACCCACAAGGTCGCGGGATTAATCCCCATAGTGATATTTTTTTTGTTTTTTTTTATTTTCCATGTTTTCAGGGGCCTAATTGAACACTGATTCCGAATTTATTGGTCTAGAGGATCTATTTTTACCTTGGAACTATTTATTAGTTAATTTACAAGAAAACCTGGCTATTCATGTCAAATTCAAGTTTTAGGATTCTGAAATTCGTGATCAGCGTGAAATTCTGATCTAGAAAACATGTTTTTAAAAAAATTTTCAAGAAAAAATTCACACCGGGATCGATCCCATGACCTTGCGCGCTAAAAACACACGTGCAGCAAGTTCGACCCACAAGGTCACGGGATGAATTCCCATAGTGATATTTTTTGTTTTTTTTTTATTCTCCATGTTTTCAGGGGCCTAATTGAACACTGATTCCGAATTTTTTGGTCTAGAGGCTCTATATTCGTGATGAAACTACTTATTAGTCAATTCACATGAAAATATGCTCATAATGACAAAGTTGAGCTCTAGGGTTCTAAAATTCGTGATCAACGTAAATTTCTGAACCAAGAAACATGTTTCAAAAAAAAATTTCAAGAAAAAATTCACACCGGGACCGATCCTGTGACCTTGCGCGCTAAAAACACACGTGCAGCAAGTTCGACCCACAAGGTCGCGGGATTAATCCCCATAGTGATATTTTTTTTTGTTTTTTTTTTATTTTCCATGTTTTCAGGGGACTAATTGAACACTGATTCCGAATTTTTTGGTCTAGAGGATCTATTTGGAACTATTTATTAGTTAATTTACAAGAAAACCTGGCTATTTATGTCAAATTCAAATTCTAGGGTTCTGAAATTCGTGATCAGCGTAAAATTCTGATCCAGAAAACATGTTTTGAAAAAAATTTTCAAGAAAAAATTCACACCGGGATCGATCCCATGACCTTGCGCGCTAAAAACACACGTGCAGCAAGTTCGACCCACAAGGTCGCGGGATTAATCCCCATAGTGATATTTTTTTTTGTTTTTTTTTTATTTTCCATGTTTTCAGGGGCCTAATTGAACACTGATTCCGAATTTTTTGGTCTAGAGGATCTATTTTTACCTTGGAACTATTTATTAGTTAATTTACAAGAAAACCTGGCTATTCATGTCAAATTCAAGTTTTAGGGTTCTGAAATTCGTGATCAGCGTGAAATTCTGATCTAGAAAACATGTTTTAAAAAAAAATTCGAGAAAAAATCCACACCGGGATCGATCCCGTGACTTATGCACCATAAAACTCACTTCCATCCGCATTGCGTTTCGTCGCCGACGGCGCAACCTTTTCAATATCCGCGCGAATTCTCTCAATCGCATTCGCCGCCGATGGCGACTTTTGTACGGCTCCCGTCGCGTGCTCATTCGACTTTGGCTCAACCCCCAACGTCGACTCTCGCAAGATATCCGTGTAGCGACGACGTTCGCGAACAGTGATATCGCGATTGCGAACACCGAGGAAACCTTGGCGAACAGTCGGTGCACCAACTCCAAACAACTCTTGACGATAGTTGCGAACTCGCGAGTTGAATGCGGCGCCTCTCGCGGCCATCAGATAAGTGTCGGGACCGATCTGGTAATGCGAATCCCACGGCGAATCGTCGATGTCGCCACCTGCGACGTAGTCCGCGTCATTGTCGCGATAGAAATTCGCAGGACGATATTTGTCCAAATCATCAAGGTTGACAGTTCGACGATTTCTGTCCTTTTCAAGTTTGTCCTTCTCATCACGGAAGTCATCATCGTGATCAGATGGTTTGACCTGGAAAGTGGAAAAATGGGAAAATGGGAAATTGGTGGGCACCCGTACCTGTTTCTTATGCTTATCCATGAAGGCATTATCATCATCAATTTCTGGAGCAAGTTCTCCTGGTGGCAAGAATCCTGGTTTACCTCGCTTTGTAGCGATGAGCACTTCCATAGAGTGCTCTTGTCGAGGACTGAGCATGACTGGACTCTTGGTACCTGGTGTAGATCGACGGGGTGATTTTGGATTGGGACTCAAGGTTTGAGCTGGTGAGGTTACTCTGGAACATTTTTGAACTTTTTTGTTGGCTTGAAAGTGAAAATTGAGCTTCAAGAGTATGAAAATCGGAATCAGCATAATATTTGGATTCTAGGAACATGTAAAACAAAAAATTTAGTGAAAAATTGACCGGCGGGATTGAACCCTTGACCTTGTGGGCCACAAACTGGAACATGTGGCTTTTGGTGCACAAGGTCACTGGATCGAGTCCACTATGAAATTGTTTTGAATATTTTTTTTTCAAAAAAGTTTTCCAGACCAAATTTTCATGCTGAATCCGAATTTCATGTTTTCAGAGCCTAATTTTGAGTTTTAGTGATCAAAACTCATCAAAATCGTCTTATAGATCGTTTCATAGGCCATTTTGATCATTAAATTCGGAATCAGCATGATATTTGGATTCTAGGAACATGTAAAACAAAAAATTCAGTAAAAAATTGACCGGCAGGATTGAACCCTTGGCCTTGTGGGTCATAAACTGGAACATATGGTTTTCGGTGCGCAAGGTCACGGGACCGAGTCCACTATTAAATTGTTTTGAATTTTTTTTTTTCAAAAATGTTTTCCAGTTCACATTTTCATGCTGAATCCCAATTTCATATCTTCAGAGCCTGATTTTGAGTTTTAGAGATTGAAACTGATAAAAATCGTATTATAGATCGTTTCATAATGAAAACTGGACATTTAGATCATGAAATTCGGAATCACTGATGAAATTTGGTCAGGGAAATAATTTTGAAAAAAAAAATGATCACCGGGATTGAACACTTGACCTTGTGGACTTTATTGAAAAGCAAAAATTTCAGGGATCGATGCCAAAATGCGTTTTTTTCATATATTTTTTTCAAAAATGTTTTCCAGGTCAAAATTTCACGCTGAATCCGAATTTTCTGGTCACAAAACTCGAAAATGACTCACTTGATCAATCCAGATGCCGAAGTTGTGTCAACCGTCAAATCTCCATGAATACCTTCAAGGAACAATGGAGCACCCACCGGGATGCTCGGATCGTTTTCAGCTTGTTCCAAAATCTGAAAACAATAAAATTTTTCGAATAAAAAATTCCTTTTTCTCTGCGTCTCTCTCTCTCTCAGTGCAAGTGGTGCAAAATGGTGCTCTTTGGGTGCAATACCTCCTTAATGATCAATTTTGATGGGCGCGATGTGGGAGGGGGCGATGTGGCGACTTCGCCGCTCGTCTGCCGCCTCAACTTGCCGGGTACCTTATCAATTGGCTGCTGCAAGTGTGCCGTCAATTTTTGCTCAATTTTACGATCGAGACATGAGATCTTGACACTAGGAGTGGGGCTCGGGCTCAGCGCCGAGCCCGTTTTCAACGACGGCGAAATGTGCATCGTCGTCTTGCTGCTCATTTCAGATATTTGTGCTTCTACAGTACTAGTAAGTTGGCTTTTGCAAAAATCAATAACACACGGCGACCAAAAAAAAAATGTGTAGAAGGGGGAAAAGTTTGGTTTTCCACAAGAGGTGCGCGATTTTTGTGCTCTGTGCGCTCTCTGCGTTTCACACACTATTTCGCCGCGGATCTTGAGATTGTTGATTTTCGGCGTTTTGTGCGTGGGAGCACATGCGTGAAGAAAAATAGGAGAGACGCAGAGAAAACGCTACGAGACCAAAGGATTACTGTAATTTTTGGCGTAGAACTTAAAAATATCTCAAAAGTAATAAAACCATAATGTTGAACATGAAATTCGGATCAGTTTGAGTATAAACACGGCTAATCTTGGATAACTTTTGGGTTTTCGCTACAAGACCAAAGGACTACTGTATTTTTTGAGGTGAATCTCGAAAATATTTTGAAAATGATAGAATCAGCATGTCCAACGTGAAATTCTGGTCAGTTTGAGTACAAAAATTACTTATTTTCCAAAAAATTCGAATTTTTGTATTCTCCCTGCGAGACCAAAAGATTACTGTAGTTTTTGGCGTGAATCTCAAAAATAGCTCGAAAATATTAGAATAATCGGATTCAACATAAAATTCTGGTCAGTTTGAGTATAAACATTACCAATTTTGGAAAACTTTTGGGTTTTTTGTGTTTTTGCTACGAGACCAAGGAGTACTGTACTTTTTGGCGTGAAAATTGGAAATTCTCAAATATATACGGTATTTATACTCAAACGGATCGGAATGACCTCAAGACTTTGAACTTACACTTGAATTTTGCGGTTTTCTTCAGGATAAAAAGGAACGTACTGAAATATATACTAAAAAGATACCTACAGTAACCCAGAGCATCGTCTGTGTCTCTCACTCGCCCCCTACTAACCTGTCTATCAACATCCGGTAATCCAGCCAAAACCGCGTCCGGATAAGTGACCTTTGGTGGAATCACCTGTCCTCCACCCAAAACACCTTCAGGCGTGATTGTTCGTCTCTGGGTCTCGCCTGGAACCTGTTCACGAACTGTGACTTCTGGCGTAAGTGTAGGTGTTGATGGCTCGGATGTTTCGACAACAAAATCCTGAAAAATGAGGGGAATGAATGTTATTTTTACAACCGGAAAACAATAAATAAAACATCTGGACCCCCCATGCCAACCAGATGTGTTGTTGGATTTTCTCACCTTGGGAATCTCGAAATCTTCCAAACTGGCCAACGATCCAGCGATGGAGCCCTCTTCGGAAATGTCGGACAGGATGCGATTGGCGATTTCCTCCTCGATTTCGCGACGTTCGCCGCGAATCATTCGGATTGGCACCTGAAGCTAGAGAATGGATGGTTTTGAAGGGAACAGAGAAGAACTGATAGAACCTACAGTAGCCCACATGGTGAACTACAGTACTAGAAACTACAGTAATCTGGTCATTATCTTTAGAGTTTGAATTGAGCGATTTTTCGACCTACAGTAGTCCAAGGGTTTTTGGGACCGAGATGAAAAATCATCAAGAACAGTAACCCGAGATAATTTAGACCAAAAGAAAAAATTCATAAAATAGAGTATTGTTAGAATTATATGGCTGAAATGGGCGGTTTTTTGACCTACAGTAATCCCATGATTTTTGGGACCAGAAATAGGTAGTTTTTTGATCTACAATAGTCATAATTATTTGGGGACCGATATAAAAAATTATAAAATACAGTAATCCCATATTTTTGTGCTCTAAATGAGAAACTTTTGACCTACAGTAACCCCATATTTTTTGGTCAGTCTGGGTAATTTTTGACCTACAGTAGTCCAAGATTATTGAGACCGTAAGGAACCCCTGAAGACTACAGTAATCCTAATATTTTATGCCCGAAATGAGTAATTTTATGACCTACAGTAATCCCACTATTTTTTGGTCAGTCTGGGTAATTTTTGACCTACAGTAGTCCAAGGTTTTTTGAGACAGGAAAGAAAAAGTTACAACGAATCACATATATTTTTGGGGCCAAAATCAGACCTACAGTAGCCCAAGAAATTTTGGGGAGAAAAAAACTACAGTAATCCAAGAAAGAATCCTTGGTTTTTACAATGAATTTTCGACCTACAGTACCTCAAGACTCCCAAATCTAGGGGTACTAAATTTTAGTCCCCCCTACCAACCTTTTGCTGTTGTTGTTGTTGTCCTTGTTGCATGATTGGAGTATTCTGTTTTGGCTCCTCTCGCTTCTTTTGACTTGGCGTCTCTCCCTTATCTTGCGGAATGAGCTTACGTTTCTCTGCGGCGGCAACCATGCCGTGTGGTTGCCCAAATTCCGCCAAACTGATTGGTTGACCGTACTCGTCGACGTAGAATGGCTGATCTTCTTCGAAAATCGGGCGATGTTGCGGTGGATATTGATGACGTTCGGGTTCTGGGCGATGTTGCGGAGGTGGGTGGTGTTGTCGTCGTTCCAAGTCGCGCAATCTTGCCAAATCGTGCGCCGCCTGATCAGGTCTTTGCGGCTGCGGTGGCGCTCGATGTGATGATGGTGGTGCTTTTGGTGTATATTGATCGCCGTCGTCGATGATTGGATAATCGTGGTATACGGGGTGTTGTTGGTGTGGTGTTGGTGGGTGACGTCTTGGTGGGACGTATTCGATTTCGGGTGGCGGGCGTGGTTTGATTCGAAGGTGTTCGTAGATTTCGGCCGGGTGTCGTTGATTACTGTCGTTTAGTGGTGGAGCATTGTTGGCGACAAGAGATTGTGCACCCTGGAATGATGGTGGTGAGAAGGCTGAGTATCAAATGTGATTTAAATTGGCCACGTACCCTATGATATATTACATAGGGTTCGCTGAGTATCAAATGAACCCTGAATTCGCTGCGTACGTTCTAATACACAATATGGGGGTTATCTGAGTATCAAATGTGACCCTATTTGGCTGCGTACCTCCTATTTTACAATTAAGGGTTAGCTGAGTAACAAATGCTATCCAAATTGGCTGCGGATCTCCTAATGTATCTCAGAGAGTTAGCTGAGTATCAAATCTGACCTTATTTGGCTGCTTACCTCATGATCTAGTGAATAGAGCTACCTGAGTATCAAATGGGACCCTATTTGACTGCGTACCTCCTAATACACAGTATGGGATTAGCTGAGTATCAAACGTGATCCAAATTAGCTGCGTACCTCGTGATAAATTCGATAGGGCTAGCTGAGTATCAAATGTGACCTAATTTGGCTGCGAACTTCCTAGTTAACACTATGGGGCTAGCTGAGTATCAAATGTGACCCAATTTGGCTGCGAACTTCCTAGTTAACACTATGGGGCTAGCTGAGTATCAAATGTGACCCAAATTGGCTGCGTACCTTATAATGTCTTGAAAAGGGTTGGCTGAGTATCAAATGTGACCCAATTTGGCTGCGTACCTCCTAATACACAGTATGGGATTAGCTGAGTATTGAACGTGTTCTAATTTGGCTGCGTACCTCAGAATGTCTTAAATAGGTTGAGTTGAGTGTTAAATGTGATCCAAATTGGCTGCGTACTTCGTGATAAATTATGTAGGGCTAGCTGAGTATCAAATGTGACCCAAATTGGCTGCGTACCTTATAATGTCTTAAAAAGGGTTGGCTGAGTATCTAATGTGACCCAAATTGGCTGCGTACCTTATAATGTCTTAAAAAGGGTTGGCTGAGTATCAAATGTGACCCAAATTGGCTGCGTACCTTATAATGTCTTAAATAGGGTTGGCTGAGTATCTAATGTGACCCAATTTGGCTGCGTACCTTATAATGTCTTAAAGAGGGTTGGCTGAGTATCAAATGTGACCCAATTTGGCTGCGTACCTTATAATGTCTTAAAAAGGGTTGGCTGAGTATCTAATGTGACCCAATTTGGCTGCGTACCTTATAATGTCTTGAATAGGGCTAACTGAGTATCAAATGTAACTCAAATTGGCTGCGTACCTTGTGATCATTTGCATATAGAGTAAGCTGAATATCAAATGTGACCCAAATTGGCTGCGTACCTCCTAAACTACATTCTAGGGTTTGCTGAGTATCAAACTTTTTTCACCCGAAAAAAACTCACCAAAATCGCTTCCAAAATCTGCTCGGACGGTGTTTGTTGCACAAAAACGCGCCGTTCCTGAAAATTGTTTGCTATAAAAATTCAAAAAACAAAATTTGACGCCCACGAAAAAATGCCAAACACACACACAGATACCAGAAATATGCTCAATATCTCTTTTTCTTCGCTCAATGTTGATTTATCCGCGAGCACGAGCGCGCGAGTTTTGTGTATTTGTGCTCATAGAGGAATTTCTGGTGTGCTCCTTGACACAGACGATTTTTCAACCTTTTCATTTGAAAAAAAACGGGGATTCAAACTTACCAGCCATTTGTGTTGATATTTGAATTCGCGCAACGTGTCGGCCGAGAGTGGCTCATTCTTGAGAGCCTCATCTGCGATCCATGGATGGTCAAGAGCTTCGTCGACGGTGAGACGATGGCTGAAAATGATGTCAGATTTGTGATCAGCATAAAATTCTGATCAGTTTGAGTATAAACATGACCTATTTTAGCCCGAATTTCGGATTTTCACTATGTGAACCAGAGGGTACTGTATTTTATAAGCTTCAAAATAGGAAATTTCCCAAGATATTACGACTATGATGTTTTTCATGAAATTCTGGTCAGTTTGAGTATAATCATGACCCCATTTTAGAGAAAATTCGTTTTTTCGCTACGAGACGCAAGAGGTACTGTACTTTTGGCGCGAAAACTAAAAATTCACTGAAATATATGATGTTTATATTCAAACTGATCAGAATTTCACTCTGATTATGAAATTCTGGACAAAAACCAAAAAAAAACCAATCATTTTCCTTGATATGAGCATAAAAGGGAACAAAAAACTGTAACTCGAATTGGAAACTTCCAAAGATTAAGTTTTCAGACTGCAATAATGGCCTCATTATGTTCTGCATAAAATTTCGGTCAGTTTGAGTATAATCATGACATATTTTGGTGCGATTTGTGATTTTCGCCACGAGACCCAAAGGGTACTGTACTTTTGGCACGAAAGCGAAAAAATGTCCGAACCATGTTATGTTTATACTCAAAATGACGAGAAATTCACGCTGATCACGAATTTCACCACAAAAATTCAAAAAAACTCACGCTGGAACTTCCAACAACAACTTTCTAACAAAATCCAAAGCATCTCCAGAGAAGTGCATCAAAGGCGATTGATCATATTCACAACGATCCACATTGGCCAAGGTTTCTGCATCATTGTCACCATGAAACGGGGAGAGTCCAGAAAGGAGCACATAAGTGAGCACACCACAACTCCACATATCCGTGGCAAGTGTGAGTGGATAGGCTCGGACGACTTCAGGGCTCACGAACTCTGGACTTCCACGAATCTCACCAGTCACCAAGCCGCGCAATAATCGTCGCGCTTGCCCAAAATCAGCGAGTTTCAACTTGTCATCCTGTAGAAGGATTGTCTCGGGTCGCAGGTCCAAATGTGCGATTCGCAAATGGTGCATATGTTTGAGGGCGAGGAGAAGTTGGCGAACGAAGACGCGAACGCATGTCTCGCGATTTTGTCCAGTCGCAGAACTGGTTTTGACTTCAATTCCTGGATGGGTGAGGTGTGAAAGGGTGCAGTTGGCGCTGGAAAAATGGGGAGTTTATGCTTTTGGGTCCAAAACTAAAGGTCTATTTTTTAAGTACCGGTTACTGTAGTTTGATAGATCCGTATTGAAATCTCTTCTGTATCTTACAGTAATCTTTGTTTTTATTTTTTGCTGTACTTATCGGGTGAAACTCAAAAATAGCTTTGAAATTGTGTTCAGCATGAAATTCTGATCAGTTTGAGTATAATCATGACCTAATTTAAATGAATTCTGTTTTTTCGCTACGAGACCCAAAGGGTACTGTACTTTTTGGCGTGCAAACTGAAATTTCTTCAAATAATATGATGTTTATACTCAAACTGATCGAAATTTTGCGCTGATCATGAAATTCTATTTTAAATGGGATGTTATTGATGTTTTTCAATGGAATTATATCGAAAATTCAAAAATGAGATGTTTTCTACTTGAGAATCTCTCAAAAATTGATTTTTACACTGAAAAATTGCGTTAAAGTAATTAGTGATGAAATTCTGATCAGTTTGAGTATAATCATGACCTAATTTAAATGAATTCTGTTTTCTCGCTACGAGACCCAAAGGGTACTGTACTTTTTGGCGTGTGAACTAAAATTTCTTCAAATAATATGATGTTTATACTCAAACTGATCGAAATTTTGCGCTGATCATGAATTTTGATACAGTAATTGAAAAAAACCTCTCCCAAATCTTCTAGGTCCCAAAAACCCCTCACCAACCTCTCTAATACAACCCGAACCATTCAAATAAGTTAGATAAACCCGCCAAAAAAAATCAATCCATAAAATAATATAGATAAAAAGAGAAAGATAACAATTCGTACTCATGAATGCATCGAGGTACCTATCTCTCACCGTCTCGCACTCTCTCCCCTTCCCACACTCTCTCGTCTCTCCCGCGTTTTTTTGTTGCATGATAACGCTTGTCTCTGCGTTTCCACATCCCACACACTGCGATTTTTTATTAGTCGGAAGGAAGTTGTAAAATAATGATGGGGACACCTGACTTCTACAGTAGTATAGGGACTGCGGGGTACTGTAGTATCCCTAGTGGTACTGTAGCAAGTTCAGTACCCCTATACTCACCAATCATCCACCAATGTCCACATTTATGTATAGATAAACTAAAGTGGGAAAATGAGAACAACAAAAAAAAATGAGTCGAATAAAATGGGAGAATAATTTGTTCAGTTGGCGCAACTGGGCGCGCCATCTGTTTTGAGTGATCGCGTTTTTTCTTACACTTGAGATTGATTTTATTTTTTTTTTCGCTAGTCGAATGGTGTATGTTGTTGGGTGTAAAGTGGCTTTGGCGCCAAAGAAAAAAAAAAGTGGCTTTGGAAAAAAAAAAGTGGCTTAAAAAAAGTGGCTAAAAAAGTGGCTTTAAAAAAAAGTGGCTTTTTTATATTTTGAGATCCTAACTATAACAGTGTTAACTTCAATTTCCAATAGGTTTTGTCGATTTTTTTGGTATCAATTTTCAGCTTCAGGGGTTGCTTTAAAACAAAATAGGGTTAAACTCGAGTTTCTACTTGTTTCAAGTCCAAAAATAACCTTTTTTTGGTCCGAAATTCAAGTATCAGTCAGTTATAGACTCAAAACAGGTACAAACTTGAGTGAAACTCTATTTTGGACCAAAATAAACATCACCATGATGTTCGTTATTCTCAAATACCATTTGTCTTAAAACTTCAAATCTGGGTCAGTCGATTTTGTACCTATAATAGGGGAAAACTCAGGTGCAGCTCTTTTTTGGTGAAAAATGAACATCATCATCATGTTTGGCGTACCCAAAAACCGTTGGCACCAAAATCTCAACCATGTTTTTTATAAATGGAGCCAAAAAAGTGCTCAATGCTCATTTTTTTGCAACAAAATCAGACCCAGGGAGGGGGGGTACTGTAGTTTTCATTAAAAAATCCAAAAAACTTTTCTTCGTGTACAAAAACAATATCTAAAAAGGATTCTGTGGACCAAACCTCACCATTAAATGCTAAAAAAGCATATAGGTACCATGAAAAATGAGCTACTTTAGCCAAAAAAAAATTGGGGTACTGTATTTTCTCAAAGCGAAGACTACTGTAGCTGGTGTACAACTTGCGTTGTGGGACCTAAAACCGAGCTTTTACTGTATGGTTTTATTTTAACCAAAAAAATCGGGTCCCTTTATATATTTTAAATGAACCTAACTTGAATCAGACCTGGTTACACGTCATGTCAGCATGCAATTGACGAGATTGAGAGAGACGCAGAGAAAAGTTCTCTGAGAGAAGTACAACAGTGAAAATTCCCATGGCCGACTGGTTAACGGGCGTGTCTTTGAATCGAACGATGGCGCCGAGCTCTGGTTCGATTCCCCCACGCGCCAAAATTTTNCGAGATTGAGAGAGACGCAGAGAAAAGTTCTCTGAGAGAAGTACAACAGTGAAAATTCCCATGGCCGACTGGTTAACGGGCGTGTCTTTGAATCGAACGATGGCGCCGAGCTCTGGTTCGATTCCCCCACGCGCCAAAATTTTTTTATTATTTTTTCTTCTTTTTTTTTCAAATTACAGTTTAATGTGTTTTCGAAACTCAAAAATGTATTCAAAATATTTGTGAGAGTAGTATCTGACAAGAGAACGTTGTAAAAAAATGTAATTTGAAAAAAAAATAAAAAAGTTTTGCACGTGGGGGAATCGAACCAGACCTCGGCGCCGTCGTTCGATTTAAAGACACGCCCGTTAACCAGTCGGCCATGGAAGCTTTCACTGTTGTACTTCTCTCGGAGAACTTTTCTCTGCGTCTCTCTCAACCTCGCAAATTGCTATTTTTCATTGCGCTGACATGACGTGTTATACCAAAAACGCTCACCATTGTTTTCAGATAATAATCCGTTTTTCATGAATTTTTGATTTCAATTTTCTATTTGCCAAAATTTCAATGAATCTGGGTAAAAGTTCGATATTTTACGAATAAGATGCTTTTTTACCCATCGAATTTCATAAATTTTCAGCCGAGTTTTGATTTTTCAAAGTTGTAACCCAAAAAAAAACAAACTTCTCAAAAACGACAAGCGCAAGTTGCTCATCTTTGAGCACGCGATGCAGCTGCACAATTCCCGGATCGTCGAGCGAATTGTGAATTTCGACGTTGCGTCGAAGCGCATCGTCAATGGGGCGCAGTTGCGCCAAGAATCGTCGCGGTTGTTTGACGTGTTGTTGATCTTTGGTGGCGAGTTTTTCGGTGACCCAGAACGGTGCGCCATCCGCCGCCAATCTGCAAAAATACCACCATCATGACCTGTCTGCGTCTCTCTCTCTATCTCTATCTATCTCTCGCCTCGTTTTTTTTTTTTTGAAAACAGAGGCGAGAGATAGCCACATAACATAGGGATATAGTGAGAGACGCAGACGACGAGACGCGACGACACAAAGACAACGTGTCCGATCTTTAATGATGGTGGTATTTTTTTGTTTTTTCAAATTGGCGGGGGGATTGGTGCCGGCTCCCAAGGTGCTGCCCCTTTCCACGTGTGAGCCAGAAAAGTAGAGAGCTGAGACCTGAAAAATGTGTATTCAACTGCGCCACGTGGAAAGGAGCTTTCACCTGAAATTTTCGAGAGCATCACCAGAAAAAATCGGACACAAGACAACAAGAACAACAACAACCGGACAAAAGACAGGACAAAATCAAAAATCGATAATTCATTTGTTTTTTGAGCAAAAAATAGAGAAAACACTGGGGGTACATAATGAACTTTTGGGTCAATCATGGCAAGAGAGAGAGTGAGTGAGTGAGAGAGACGCAGAGAAGTCAGTGGGCACTCTGATTTCTCTGATTCTCTCATGTCTAGCGAGATGATCAGTGGGCACTCTGATCACTACTAAAAAACCTACCAAAATTGACCACATTTTTGTGTTGCACAGGGTCTCGAAAAGAAAAAGCACCGAAATTTGGCGGAAAAACTGGGCGGGATTGAAATTTGACACACACACAGAAACATAGATAGATAGATGAAAAAAACCGGCATAAGTGAAGAAAAGTGGGGTGGGTCGTGCAGGCGGGAAGATGCGTGGGTACCCGCACTTTCGCCCGCGGGCGACTCTCCCACAACAAATAAAACATATAAAATATATATAGATAATGAGAGAAATAGATACATATTATGTGATAAGAGAAAATTATTACTTTTCGTCGTGTTCCGAAATTTCGTAGGCTTCGCGGACGCGTCGCGATTCGATGGCAACACGGCGACGAGGTGCGATTTCGACGTCGTTGTAGTCGCCTTCGGCTGGAAACATAGAATTGTAGAAATGTTGTGGGAAGAACTGAGGTTCCCACCGGTCCCCATAGGTCCCCACTGATTCCCACACAGAGACCCAGAGGTTTCACAAATCCCCTTAAGTCTCCACAGGCCCCCACAGGTCTCTTACAGGCCCCATCAGGCCCCTCACAGGCTCCACATGCCTCTTATAGGCTTTCTATACCCTCACAGGTCCCCACAGACCTCTTATAGGCTCTCTACATCCTCACAGGTCCCCCACAGGTCCGTTACAGGCCCCTTATAGACCTCCTAGACCCCCAGAAGGTTCCTCACAGGCCCCTTACAGGCTTCTTACAGGAAGGTCCTTTACAGGCCCTTATAGGTTTCTCACAGGCCTCTTATAGAACCACTGGACCTGCTGGGGGGTCTCACAGACCCCACGGCCCCTTTTAGGTCTCTCACAGGGTACGCCGCAGTCACCTACAAATCCCCCAAAGGCCCCTTATAGGCCCCCTAGACCTCTCACTGGTCAATTACAAGTCCCTCACAGGCCCTTTACATGCCCTTACAAGCCCCTTATAGGCCCCCCTACATCTCCCAGAAGGTCCCTCACAGACCCCTCACAGGCTCCTTATAGGCCCCCTAGACCCCTAGACTTTTCACAGGGGACCCACTGGTCCCTCACAGGTCTCTTACAGGCACCTTATAGGTCCCTCACAGGACCTTCACAGGTCCCTCACGAGCCCCTTACAGGGTCCTTATAGGCCCCTTATAGGCATATCCTACACACCTAGCAGGCTCCTCACAGGCCTCTTACAGGCCCTAGACACTTCACAGTCATTCCCTCCCCCCGCAGGCCCCTTGTAGGACCCCTAGACCCCCCTGAAGGCTCCTTATATGCTCTTTACAGGTCTCACAGGCCCTACGGCCCCTTTTAGGTCTCTCACAGGCCGCCCACAGACCTCCCCGTCCAGGCCCCCTAATTACCTTCCACAGTAACCGTGCACGACGTTGTCGCTTGTCCGGCGTCGTTCACCGCCACACACGAATAGATTCCACTGTCACGCCACATCGGATCGTTAATAATCAGCGAGCACAAATATGGTCCGTCTTGTGCGAATTTGATGCGCGACGACTCGACAATCGGTCGCCACTCCTACAAATTCTCAGGGTGATTATTAAGGGATTTCAAGGAGGGGGTACCTTCATCCACTTCAACTCGGGGAACGGTTCGCCTTCGACGCGAACATCGAGGCGCATTGGCTGAGCAGATGAGAAGGTCTTATTGACGAGGGGTTGAATGAAGTTGGGTCGAGCTGTAAAAAATAGTGTATGAAATGAGGTATCGTCGTGGGCGGTTTGTGGGTCTCCCCCCGCAAATAGGTAGAACTCCTCCTGTTTTCTAGGTTTGCGGGGGGGGCACCCCCTCCTCAGGCGGCCTAATTTAACTCACTGGCGAGATCAACAAGGATATTTTGTTGCGCATCGCCGTATTCATTCTTGGCAAAACATTGATATTGTCCAACGTTGTCTTTGGAGAATCCACTGATCGCCAACGTCGTCTCAGTTCCACCATATGTATACACTTTGCACTTGGATGTCGGGCTCTTCGTGTCAATGTCCCATCCGCGGAACTTCCACGTGATTTCGGGGTCGGGGAATCCGGACACGTTGAGGATGATGGTCAATGTGTCGTTCTCGGCGCAGTAGCGTTTCTCAACAACTCCCGGTGCGAACCATGGAGCACACGCGTATTGCTCACCGTAACGTTGATCGAGAGCTCGTTCGGCGTAGGGGTCCAAAAGTGGGATGATCTTGTTGGTGCGGCGATCGAAGACTGGTTGTGGTGGCGCCATTAGGCGGGATGGTGGGGAGGCGGGTGATGGGTCTGAGATGCCGTAGATGTTCTCCGCGCGCACACGGAATTGATAGGATTTGCCGAGTTCGAGGTTGCGCACCTTGCAAACTGGCTCAGGAATGTTGTAGTCAAGCTGAAAATCATAGTTATATCCAAGTCAACAGGCTTGGTTTGGCAAAAACTGCATTTTTCATGAAATTCCGGTCAGTTTGAGTATAAACATCATACACTTTTGAAAATTTCAGACGTTCACACCAAAAGTTACAGTACCCCCGGGTCCTACAACGAAAATAGAAAATTACTCCAAACTATCCAGTGATTATACTCAAACTGACCGGAACATTTTGCTGAATTTGATTATAGTATTTTTAGTGCTTAAAATTATAAAAATTTCAGCTTTTTGTACCGAAACATGTTTTAAAAATCATTTACTTTACGAAAAAATTCGAAATTCTCAAGGTATGTTTTTTTGAAGACAAAAACTATAGTTTTCATAAAATTAGGGTCAGTTTGAGTATAAACATCGTACATTTTCAAGAATTTCAGACGTTCCCGCGAAAAGTGACAGTACCCCGAGGTCTTACAACGAAAATAGAAAATTACTCCAAACTATCCAGTGATTATACTCAAACTGACCGGAACGTTTTGCTGAATTTGATTATAGTATTTTTAGTGCTTAAAATTATAAAAATTTCAGCTTTTTGTACCGAAACATGTTTTAAAAACCTATTATTTTTTCCTTTTTAATACCTCGAAGACCCCTATATACTTACCAAAGTCCATTCTTTCTCCGGCAATTCACGAATCTCAATAACATAGGTGACTTGTGGATATCTTGGTGGTGCTCTTTTTGTCGGGATCCATGACAATGTCAAGAAATGTCCAGTAACCTCTTTGATGAATGGTCCACGATCCGGTGGAGTTGGCAGACTGGCCGTGTTGAGTTTCTTGAATCCATACTCTTCCGTGAGATATGGGGTGACATCGATCGCTCCATCAAACTTGATATGATCAAGGAATGGTGTGGTGACGTCGAGGATCGCGCTAGAGCTCGCGGAGCCATGCGAATTCTTCGCAACCGCCACGTATTCTCCGGCATCTTCCAAAGTTGTGTCCAAGATGATGAGCGCGTGCGAACCTCCACCACATGATTGGATCTTGATTCTGCCACCTGGCACAATCTTCTTCCCATTGTGGAACCATTCGACTTCTGGAGTCGGGTGTCCAACAACCAAGCAATCGAAGATTGTTGGCATATGATTGAAGACGTGCTTGTTCTTGAGTTGTCGTACGAATCCTGGTGGGAATGGCATACCGCCACGATCATTGGCGCCATTGGCATCGCCAACGTGGCGTGGGCGGATGATGTTGAGTGGTGCTTCGGTTTTGGCGGAGCCGAGTTTGTTGGTGGCCTCGAGCGAGTATTCACCCTCGTCGGCCGGGTTGGCGTTGACGATGACGAGATGGTGGATGCCACGTTCGTCGGTGAAGATGACACGTTTGCCGTCGGCACCGTCGGAGTGGATCTCTTCGCCGTCCTTGAACCATTTGACTGTGGGTGTGGGTACACCAGTGGCGCACACAATCATCTCCACAACATTTCCCTGAAAAGAAAAAAAATAATACCCATGTTTTCTCTGCACTCTCCACATTTTACACACTCTATAACATTCTCTGTTATCTCTCCTCTCTCTTACTTTCACCCTAACTCTCATTGATCTCTTTCTCTGCGCCCTCCATATTCTTCACACTGTATCATCTTCTTTGTTATCTCTCATCTCTCTCACGTTCACTTTATCTCTCACTGATCTTCTTCTCTGCACTCTCCACATTTTACACACTCTATCATCTTCTCTGCTATCTCTCATCTCTCTCACTTACACCTTATCTCTCACCTATCTCTTTCTCTGGGTCTGATATCTGTTTTCTCTTAACTCTCACGTTCACTTTATCTCTCACTCAGCCTCTTCTCTGCGCCCTCCTCACTCTACACACTCTCTCAAATTAGCTCGTATCTCTCCTCTCTCTCTCTCTCTCTCACGTTCACCCTATATCTCATGTATCTCTTTCTCTGCGTCTCTCTTATCCCTCTTATCTCTTAGATCTCTCTCTGCGCCCTCCACGCTCTAAGCACTATATAACTTTCTCTGTTGTCTCTCATCTCTCTCACGTTCACCCTATCTCTCATCTATCTCTTTCTCTGCGTCCCTCTCTCTCCCTCCATTTTTTCCTATGACGCAAACAACAAAAAAAACCTAGCCCAATTTCTAAAAATCGCCGACGCATGAATAATTCTTGTTTGTTCTGGTCAACTTAATAAATATATACTTCTTTTTTCTTCACACGCCTCAAGTTATTTTTATTTTTTTCTCTTTATTGAATTGAAGAATTGTGTACTTTGGGCGGGACTCATGACTCATTTCACACCTATATAAATTGTTGTCTGAGTCACACATCGTTTTACCATTTTGAAATGCTCCCTTTTCTCTGCACCCTCTCACTGTCTCGCCACGTGACTTTTGTGCTCAAACAAAAAGGAAGCGGCGTCTTGCGTATTGCTCAAAATCAAAATTAACAATGTTAGCTGTGCGGCTTACGAGACACTGCTCGTTCGCACTTTTTCGCTTCTTTGTCACACTTTTTACCCCCTTACCTCATGAATACTCATATTGTAAAGTCCTCTTCTGATTCGTGGCTTTGATTCTTCTGGCTCGCCGTTGCCGGCGTCTGGAAGTGGTCGAGAGCCGATTGAACGATCGCCTGAAAAATTGGGGAATTTTTTTGTTGCAGATTCGTATGATTCATGTTCGGTGACTTGTCATTTGTATTATTTTTATTGTTGAAATGGTGTATTTTGGGTTGGACGACAACGACGACGACGACGACCCAAAAGTGTCCTAAGGTACGGTAGAACCCTCTTCATGCCTCAAGATTGTTTTAAATCCAAATATAGGTTCTTTAGGTTTTTTTAATAACCCTCTCAATAGCTACAAATACCTCTAGGTCCATCTAGATACCTTTAGACACCTCTAAGCCTATCTAAGTGTTCATATATCCGTCTAGGTCCTTTAAATGATCTTTAGGCCTTTCTAGGCCCCCTCTAAAGACCTCAAGATCGTTCCAAATCCGTCTATATGTCCATTGGGACTATTTTGAACCCTCTAGATACATTTTGATTTCTCTAAGTCACTGTAAGTCTCTCTATATCCATCTAGGTCTTTGAAACTCCTTCAGATTTTTCTATGCCCGTTCTAAGTCCGTTTATAGGGTCTCTAGGTTCCTTTAAAACCCTTCTAATAACCTCAGATACCTCTAGATCTATCTAGATACCTTTTGATACCCCTAAGCTCCTCTAAGTTTCTATATGTCCGATCTTTTATTCTAAAACTATCTATCGGTGCTCTAGGTTCTTTTCGAACCCTCTAGATAACTCCAGATATCTCTAGGTCTATCTAGAACCCTTTGGGTCAATTTAGAACTCTCTAGACACCTTAAGATACCTCTAAGCCCCTCTAGATCCTTTGAAAGCACTTCAGATCTTCCTAGGCCCCCTAGATGCCTCAAGGTTGTTCAAGATCCATTTATCGGTTCGCTAGGTCTATTTAGAACCCCTCAAATACCTTTAGATGTTCCCGAGCCCAATAGGCCTCCATATATCCTTCTAGGTCCCTTAAAAGCCCCTTCAGATCTCCCTAGCGTCCTCAGTATACGTATAGATCCTCTAGGTTCTTTTCGAACCCTTTAGATACCTCCAGATATCTCTAGGTCTATCTAGAATTCTCTAGAACCCTCTAGACACCTCCAAACCCCTCTAAGTCTCTCTAAAACCCTATAGGGGTTCTCTTTAAATTCTTCTAGACCTTTCTAGGCACATCTAGAACCCTTTGGGTCAATTTAGAACTCTCTAGACACCTTAAGATACCTCTAAGCCCCTCTAGATCCTTTGAAAGCACTTCAGATCTTCCTAGGCCTCCTAGATGCCTCAAGGTGGTTCAAGATCCATTTTTCGGTTCGCTAGGTCTATTTAGAACCCCTCAAATACCTTTAGATGTTCCCGAGCCCAATAGGCCTCCATATATCCAAATCTCCCTAGCGTCCTCAGTATACGTATAGATCCTCTAGGTTCTTTTCGAACCCTTTAGATACCTCCAGATATCTCTAGGTCTATCTAGAATTCTCTAGAACCCTCTAGACACCTCCAAACCCCTCTAAGTCTATCTAAAACCCTATAGGGTTCTCTTTAAATTCTTCTAGACCTTTCTAGGCACATCTAGAACCCTCTAGGTCCCCTTTTTGATCCCCACATCCTTAATTTTCAGTCTTGGTATCACGACGAACCGGGTCGTTCATGCTACCACGTGGCCGCGCACAAAATGCGCTTACACGACGCGCACACCTATTGTCAACGTGTTCATGCGGGCGCCGCAGTGTTGCGCATCGAATGCGGCAGCGAGACGGACTACATCGTCAATACGGTGAAGCCTGGTGGTGCGTTTTGGATCGATGCTCGCGCCCGATTCGATATCCTAGATGGGACCGCAGGCCTGTTCGGGCCAGGATTCGTGTATCGGTGGCCTAATGGGAAGATTGTGAGGTACACGAATTGGGCCGCAGGACAGGGATTGACACGTGTCAAATCGGAAAAGTGTGTACAAGTGGGATCGGATGATGGGAAGTGGTTAAACTCAAATTGCGCAGCCTTATCCACAGTGATTTGTGAGAAACGTTTGCATCGTCCATCGTCCAAATTTTGCCCCAAACACTGGATGTACAATTCGGTAACCCAGTCGTGTTATCGAACGATATCCAAGGCGAACATGACAGCGTTGGAGGCGGACTCAAAGTGCTATGATTACGGGTCGGAGCATCGACAGGATGCGATGTTGAGCAGTGTGATGAGTGAGGAGGAGAATGAGTTCATTTTGAATTTGGCCAGGGATAAGAACGAAAATTTCGATTTCATTTTTTTGGGCGGATTCGGGAAATCGAATAATGCACACAAGTGGCAGTGGATGGATGGTGAGTGGGGGGTTTTTAGGGGTTTAAAAAAATTCGGATTTTATCTGACATCATCATGATGTTCGCTATACCAAAATACTCCTGTTCTGAAGTTTTCATCAAAATCTGGGTCAATCAATTTTGTACCTAAAATAGGTGAAATCACAGGTTCAGTTTTTTTTCTGGTAAAAAATGTCTCAATTAATGGGTCCTGAGTTTCGAAACTACAGTAATCTAAGTCTATGTACCTTGAAAAAATAGTGATTTTCTATATCCCGAAAATCTGACTCCAAAACATGATTTTTGCCTTTAATTCTGTCAGGTCCCTACAGTAATCCAGTTTTTTTGGCGCCAAAATATACTTTCACACCAAAAAATGTGGGTTTTGTAACTGATATTTGAACCGAATATCCCCAAGTCATAGGACTACTGTAGTTTTAGAATTTAGGACCTTTCTCAACCTAAAATACCCCAAAAAACTGGATTTTTTTCAACCTAAAGTACCTCAAAATTAGGACCTTTTTTACCTAGAGTACCTCAAAATTAGGACCTTTTTCACCTAAAGTATTTCAAAATTCGGACATTTTTCGACTTAAAGTACCTCAAAATTGAGTCTAATTTCTGGATACAAAATTATGGATATACTGCTCCGTTCCTCACTCATCATATCCTAAAATAAACCTAAAATACCCACCCCATTCAAATATCACAGGCACCCCATTCAAATATCACAATTGGGACCGTGGTCATCCGTATGGTGCGCGAGCCTACGCAGTTCTAGTCATGAATCGTCGCGGTAAATGGATCAATCATTACGCCGACCGCATCTTGTCGCAGTATAACTCGGTAGCAGTTTGTAAATTCAAGTCATAATTATTATTTTTTTTTTTTTCTTTCATGATCTCTTGATTCTTATATAAATCTATAAATTTGAACTAACCTTCAATGACGAGTTCGGCTTTGGTGGAAGCGGTTCCGTGCTCATTGGTGGCTACACATCTGTAGTATCCTTCGGTGAGGAATGTGACCTCGCTGAGAATCAGACGTTGGGTTCCATCAGCTGCCGATTCCATCTTGATCTTATCCGTCGCGAACAACTCCAATCCATCCTTCAACCATTTGATCGTTGGGAATGGTGTTCCATATGGGAGACATTCGAAAGTGACGGTTGCACCAGGTTTGGCGCGACGAATGGTGAGCGGTGTGGTGAAGCCGGGGGCTTTGCCAGCGGCGATAGAAGCGTCAATGTCGCGAGTGGGGCGAGCGCGATCGCCGCGAATGACGTTGACGTCGCAGGAGGTTCTCGCTGAGCCGTAGGTGTTTTCGGCGACGCAGCGATAACCTCCAGCGTCTTGGCGAATCGCGGAATCGATGATGAGTTCGCAGACACCGTCTGGTGATTCGGTCTGGAAATAATTGTTGGTGTTGATTTTTGTCGCCATTTTCCCATTTAAATCATTAAATTTTCAGTTTTGGCCAATTTTTTGTCAAAAAAATGATTTCAAATTCCGGTTTTCGATTTAAAAAAATTGATATTTAAAAATTTTTATTTTTGGTAGCAAAAAAAAATTGATTAAAAATCTGAATTTTGCCGCGGAAAATTTACATTTAAAAATTTTTTGAATTTTGAAAGTAAATATGTGATTTTGACTTTCTGTTTAAATCATGAAAAATAAAATTCAAAAGTTCGCTTTTTTTTCATTTTTGCGTAAAAAATTAAGATTTAAAATAATTTAAAAATACGATAATCTGAAAATTCTCTTTTTTTCGCCAAAAAAATTTTTTTTTCAAAAAATTTTATTTGCCACTAAAATATAATTTCGGTTTCAGATAGGAAATCAAATTTTAAAATGTTCATTTTTGGGTCATTTTACCGCCAAAAAAACTATATTCAAAATAATTTTAAAAAAATTTGATTCCACTAATTTTTTTTTCATAAATTGAATTTTAGCACTAAATATAAAATTTCAATTTCTGGTGAAATTTTGAAATTGTTCAACTCACCAATTGAAGCCGTCCATACGGGAATACTCTTTCTCCATCCTTAAACCATTTGATCGTCGGTTTCGGCTCTCCACTAAACTTGCATCGCAATCTGAATCCTTGTTTCTCCGGGATTCTCACATTCTCCAATCCCTCCAACAACTTAGGAGCCTTGTTGACATCAAAATCTCCCGGTGCTCCCAATTCACGATCAGCCGATCTTCGCGATGAATCTCTGGCCAATCTCTTGACCGTTGCGGTTCCCTTATCTTGCGCAGTTCCACTTGGATTCGTGGCGATGACTCGATAAATTCCATCATCGTCATAGACACACGATGGGATGAGCAATGTGGCAGTGCCATCGGGAGCCAACGAGATCTGAATGCGATCCGATGGTTTGACAATTGCTCCATCTTTGTACCAGGTCATCTCTGGGAGACCTCCAGTGGTATCAACTTTGCATTCAAGCTTCAATGGTTGACCCTCGGTAGTTCTCACATCACCCATTTTCAAGGTGAATCTTGGTGGTTGAGTTGACACAGCTCCACCAGCTCCACGACCATCGTCAAATCTCACGAATGACTTGGTAGTGGCACTTCCATTCTCATTCGTCGCCACACATCGATAAGTTCCCTCATCATGTAGGGTCGCATTGCGGATTCGTAGTTGATAGGTTCCTCGCGCCTCCTCTTTAGTCCATTCAAATCTGGTGTCTTCGATCAGAGGTCCTCCATCTTTGGACCATTTCACTGTTGGCATTGGTTGTCCGGTGACCTTGCATTCCAAATCAATAGTGCTTCCGATGCTCACTGACATGTCTGAGAGCTCCAAGATGAACTTGGGCGGTTTTCCCTCATCGATCTTGGCCTTCTCTGTCTTGCCAAGTGCCATTTGAACATGCGCGGTGGCTTGCGTCTTCGCCTTACCATGCGCATTCTCCGCCTCACATCGATAGATTCCCTCATCGCTCATGGTGGCCTTCTCCACCGTCAAAGTGCAGGTTCCATCTGGCAAGGTCTCTGTGCCAAGTCGAACCAATTGACCGTTTCGATACCACTTGATCTCCGGGAAGGGGTCTCCTTTAACCGCGCATCGCAAGGTGAACGTATCACCCCGATCGGCCCAAAGATCCACCAATCCCTTGGTGAAGAATGGCTCCTCTCCCTCTTTCTTGACCTCTTGTTTGGCGATTTTTACACCAACACTGCAACTGGTATTGATTGTTCCATGAGTGTTAGTAGCGACACATCTGTAGGCTCCAATGTCAGATTCCAGGGCTCCGGAGATGGAAAGAGTAGCAGTGCCATCATCGGCATAATCGATATTGATTCTGGAGTCAGCTCGAAGTGGAAGGCCATCCTTATACCAAACCACTGAAGCTCTTGGGATCGCATCAACTTTACAACTCAATCGAATAGTCTGTCCTCCATTGACATTTTGATCTTCCAATGGGGGATTGATTCGTGGAGCGTATTCCTTCTTCTTCTCCTCGGTGCTCTCCTCAAAGATCTCGACTTGATAAGTAGCTTGAGTTTCAGCTTGTCCGAGCTCATTGATCGCAACACATTTGTAAACTCCGATGTCAGCCTCTTCAAATGGAATAATATTGATGCGACATGCACCATCGACAGTGTTTCTGATCTCATGGTGTGAACTATGCTCGATCTTCACACCATCCTTGAACCATTCAATCTCAGCAGTCGGGTTGGCATCAACGTGGCATTCGATGAACATCGGATCACCCACTGGGATGCGTCGATCCCAAAGTGGGACGTTGAATCTTGGCGGGTATCTGAGGTCATCTCTCGCACCACCCTCATGCTCCGAAGCTTTGTCGAATTGCGCAACAGTTTCATCGGTGCCTAGGTCGTTTTTGGCGACAACCTTCAGTGTTCCAAAGTCTTCCTCTCGAACATCCTTGATTGTCAAGGTGTAGTTACCATCAGCCATATCTTCGACAACAAATCGGCCATCTTCAGGAAGTGGCTTTCCATTCAACAACCATTGAAGTGTAGGTTTCGGGAAACCTCTGACCTTCACGTTGAACTCCTTCTTCTCACCAGGTAAGGCGGCAGAGTTTCTCAATGGGATCACGAATTTCGGTTTCGATGGGCTCTCTCCTTGCTCCTTGACATTCACCTTACACTGACTATCGACGCTTCCACTTGGGTTTGTTGCGACGATCTTATACTCTCCGAGGTCAGACTTCTTCGCCGCGCGAATTCGCAACGTCGCAGTTCCATCTAGCGCAACACGCATTGTAACACGATCATCCTTCTGAATCTCCACACCGTCCTTAAACCACTTGACTTCTGGGAATGGCTCTCCAGCAATGGTGGCTTGAAGGGTGAGCATATCACCCTCCTCAACTTCAGTATCCTTCAATGGTGAGATGAAACTAGCCGGGGTGGCCGGGGTGGTTGGCTTGGTGGCTTTGACATGCACCACACTTCCACTGTATATTTCACCCTTGTCATTGGCCAAGGATACACGATAGGCAGCTCCGTCGGATTTCTGACTAGCAGGGATGATGAATTCATAGACTCCTGGAGCTGGGTTTCCTCCGCCAGACAGTTCTTGTCCATTTTTGTACCATTTGACGGTTTTGGGGGTTCCTTCAACTTTGACAACAAGCTTGATTGGTTCACCCTCATTGACATCAATGTCCTTTAATCCTTCGAGGATCTTCAAGATGTTCGGCTTGCTGACAGTCAACTTCGCTGATGAATCGCATTCTCCAGCGGCGTTACCAAGGACAACCTTATACTCCGCGCCATCGTCCAATTTAGCCTTGTTGATGACAAGTTCATACTTCTTTGGCCCAATCTTCTTGGCGTCAAGGTGATTGTCTGGCTTGATCTCTTGACCATTCTTATACCATTTGACGGTTCTCACAGGTTGGCTGACTTCTACCTTGAAGCGTTCATCATCACCTTCAGCGATATCCAAGTCATCCAATCCTTTGACAATCTCTGGCTTCTCATCAACCTCTCCTTTCGCATTACTCTTCGCCTTTCCACTCTCATTAACAGCTTCCACGGTATACTCTCCAGCATCTTGATCTGGTTGCGCATTTTTGATTGTCAATCGATAAGTTTGATCGTCAACCTTCTCGACGTCTCCTTTACCAACAGCTTTACCATCTTTGAACCATTTCACCTCATCGGGCTCTCCTTCGATCTTGACCTCGAAGACCATGGTGGCACCTTTGGCAACGACTTGATCTTCAAGACCTTTGAGAATCTTGCAAATACCAGCCTTGGCCTTGTTGACAGTGAGTTTGGCAGCGGATTCAGCATCTCCAGCGGTGTTGGTGAGCACAACCTTGTATTCCGCCGCATCGTCCTTGACCGCATTCTTAATCGTCAATGCGTAGCGAGTGTCGCTGACTTGAGCAATGGCGATTCGTCCACCATCCTTGATCTCTTGCCCATTTTTATACCATTTCACAGTTCTTGGTTTTGTGTTGGTCTCAATGGTGAAATCAGCGTTCTCACCCTCGGTGATGGTTTGATCCTTGAGTGGTTTCAAGAAGGTGATCTTTGGCTCAACGGTGATCTTGGCCGAGCTGTTGGCGGCTCCCGCCTCATTGCTCACCTCAACCTTATAATCACCAGTGTCGTCGGCTTTTGATGATGGGATCTCCAATGAGAACTTGTTGTCACCATCAGCACGACCTCCGGGGATTTCGCGACCATTCTTGTACCATTTGACGGTTTTTGGTGATCCAGTGGTCTCGATTTCGAGCTTGAGTGGGGCGCCGACTGGGATTGTTTGATCTTCGAGACCCTTGATGATTTTGGGCACTTCTGCGGGAAGTTTGACGGTGAGGGCAGCAGATGAATCGGCATCTCCAGCATCGTTTCCAACGACAACTTTGTAGTCAGCAGTGTCATCGAGTTGAGCATCTGGGATGGTGAGTTGATAGTTACCATCTCCTCTGTCCTCAGCCTTGGCATCTGGGATCTCCTTTCCATTCTTATACCACTTCACAGTCTTCACAGGTCCCTTGGTCTTGATCTTAAAGGTGGCAGTGTCTCCCTGGTTGATAGAGATCGGAACGAGTCCTGAGACAATCTCCGGCTTCGCTGGAGCTGGCAGTTTCACAGTGAGGGCTGCAGATGAGTCAGCCTCTCCCGCATCATTGCCAACGACAACCTTGTAGTCCGCAGTGTCGTCTTGTTGAGCATCTGGGATTGTGAGTTGATAATTGCCATCTCCTTTGTCTTCAGCCTTGGCATCTGGGATCTCCTTTCCATTTTTGTACCATTTCACAGTCTTCACAGGTCCTTTAACCTTGATCTTGAAGGTTGCAGTTTCTCCTTGATTGATCGATACAGGAACAAGTCCAGATACGATTTCAGGCTTGGCTGGAGCTGGGAGTTTGACAGTGAGCGCTGCTCCAGAATCGGCATCTCCAGCGTCGTTGGAGACCACAACCTTGTAGTCAGCGGTATCATCTTGCTGAGCATCTGGGATTGTGAGTTGATAATTGCCATCTCCTTTGTCTTCAGCCTTGGCATCTGGGATCTCCTTTCCATTCTTATACCATTTGACATTCTTGACCGGTCCTTTGACCTTGATGTTGAAAGTGGCAGTTTCTCCTTGATTGATAGAGATCGGAACGAGCCCTGAGACAATCTCCGGCTTGGCTGGAGCTGGCAATTTTACAGTGAGCGCTGCTCCAGAATCCACCTCTCCAGCATCGTTGGATACCACAACTTTGTAGTCCGCAGCATCTCCAGCTTGCGCATCAGGAATGATCAATGAATGCTCTCCATCTTTGTCTTCAGTCTTCGCATCCGGAATCTCTTTTCCATTTTTGTACCACTTCACATTCTTCACAGGTCCCTTGGTCTTCACGGTGAATTTGGCAGTTTCTCCTTGATTAACCGACGATGGAATCAATCCAGAGACAATCTCCGGTTTGCCTTCTGCAGCAGTGATCTTGGCCTTCGACCCAATCTCTCCCGCATCATTCGAAGCGGCGACACTATAGTCTCCAGGTTCTTGGAAGTCAGGGATCGTCAATCGATATTTCCCATCACCCAAGTCTTCTCCAGGTACTTCTTTACCATTCTTATACCATTTCACATCCTTCGGCTTTCCTTCAATCTCAACTTCCAATACCAATGGTGATCCTTTGGGAACAGTTTGATCAGCCAATCCTTTTTTGAAGGTCGGGAGTTTGTCAGTGACGCTGACAGTGGCTGTGGATTCCACAGATATGGATTCAGTTGAGAGGACAACCCGATAACTTCCACCATCGGATAGTTCGCCACTCTCAATTTCCAACTTGTATTCGGATTCGGTGACTTGCACCAACTTGGTGTGACTCGAGCTACTGACAGTTTCAGATCCTTTGTACCATTTGGCAGTCTTCGGCTTGCCTTCAACCTCCACGGTGAGAATGATCTTGGTGCCTTGGGTGACATTGGTGTCCACCAATCCCTTCTTAATCTTCAAGGTTTCTCCCGGTGTGACAGTCAATGGAGCTTTGGAATTGGCGATTCCAGAATCGTTAGTGATCTCCACCCGATAGTTGCCTTGATCAGAAGTTTTGGAATTGTCAATGATAAGAGTTTGGGTGCCATCAACGTTGGATTCTTTATGAATTCTGGAGTCGGCGAAGATCTCCGCGCCATCTTTGAACCATTTCACATCACCGGCACTTCCACTGATCTTACATTCGAATTTGGCGGTTTCAGTCTCTTTGACCTCGAGAGCTTTGAGCTCTTGAACAAATCCAGGTGCAACTTGTTTCACAGTCAATGTGACATCACTCCAAACATCTCCATACTCATTCGAAGCTGAGCATCGATATTCATCTTGATCTGAAGTGACAGCCTTGTCAATTGTGAGCCGTTGAGTTCCATCTTCAAGATTTTCAATCTTCACATGATCCGAAGAAGCGATCTCTTTGCCATTCTTATACCATTTGACAGTTGGTTTGGGTGATCCTGAGATTTTTCCTTCAAGCACAGCTCGCTTGCCAACTTGCACAACAGCCGGTCGAACAGGTTGAACAAAATCTGGGGCTTCTCCCGAGATCTTGGGAGCACCTTCAAGCGTGACAATAATTGGTCCCTCGGTCCAAGCACTTCCGAATTCATTTTCAGCGTGGCATCTGGAAAAAAATAGGATTCAGAAGAAGATGAGGGGATTCAGAAGGGTTTACCTGTATTCACCGGCATCGTTGTGGGTAACGTTGTCGATTGTGAGTGTCAATGTGCCGTCGTCTTTGTGTTCGGCGCGGATTCGAGTCGACATTTCGACCTGGAAAGATTTTTTCATTGATTTCAGCCTGAAAATTCTGAAAATCGGATTATTTTGGTCCCAAAAATCGAAAATGCAAATCGCAATTTTTTGATGCAGGAAAATGAGTATCTAAAATTTTATTTTGAACACCAAAACTTATGACGTGAAAATTTTTGAGGTAAAAATCTTAAATTCGAAATTTTTCTTGGGCAAAAATTAAAAGTCTAAGTTTTTGAGTTTTAGCGCCAAAAATTCAAAATTCAAAATTGCACGGTTTCTCGGCGAAAATTGGAATTTCAAAATTATAACTTTGCTAGCGAAAATCTGTAATCGAAATTTCAAATTTTTAATTTTTTGGCACTGAAAATTGAAAGTTCAACATTTTCTTTTTCGATTCTAAAAATTTGAAAATCGTTGTCAAAAATTTCGATATTCAAAGTTCAAATATTTGCCGCCAAAAATTCAAAATTAAAAATTCACAGTTTTGACCTCAAAAATTTGAAATATTGAAAATCGTGATTTTAATGCCGAAAATTGAACATTTCATAGTTTGGTGCCAAAAATCAGAAAATTCAAAAAACTAAGCGAAAAATTGAAATTTCGGTGATAAAAAAGAGATTTCCAGTTTTCACCCCGAAAACTTGAAATATTCAAAATCGTGATTTCAATGCCAAAAATTAAAATTTCAAGATCATAATTGTTCCAAAAAAAATTGAAATATTAGACCAAAAAAAGCAAAAATTCAAAATTTACAGTTTTGGCGTCAAAAAGTGAAATATCCAGTTTTGACCTCAAAAATTTGAAATATTGAAAATCGTGATTTTAATGCCGAAAATTGAACAATTCGAAATTCATAGTTTGGTGCCAAAAATCCTTTTTAGAACCCATAGGTCCACCTCAAAAAGGTCCTCCTGACTAACCTCTTTTCCCTCTCTCGTCCATCGAATCTTCGGCCGGGGTTCTCCGCTGACACGACACTTCAACACAGCCTGCGACTTCTCGGCAACCGTACAACTTCTGAGAAGTTCCACAAATTCCGGTGCACCCTTGCGGTGCTCACCGGCATCGCCTGTGGTGGCGGTTTCTGCAAAAAACCAAGGGTTATTTGGTGCTGAAAGAGATTTTGCACATTTCAGTGTCTGTGGGTGGTGCTTGGTGCAAAAAAAAATGGTGCAAAAAACGTCACACAAAAAAGGTACACCTCCGATACTATTCTTAAACCGACCTCCTATCACAGTGACAATCTCTTCGGCAATCTCGCCGGTCACCTGCTCCTCCACCTTCATCGCATATTGCAATTTGAGCTCGGCAGTGGTGTCGGCACTTCCTGCGATATTTTTGGCTTCACATCGATAAGCTCCAACATCCTCTTTGTCAGCTTTCTCAATTTTCAGACGGATCAATCCATCCTCCCTAACTTCCACCCGATTTTGATCAATCTGCACACCATTTCGATAGAAGCTCACAACTGGGTGGCTCTCCTGGTTCACCCGACATTCCAAGGTGACCATATCACCCTGATTGGCGAAGATCTCTTTCAATGGTTCGATAAAGAGAGGCTTCACCTCTTCAACATTCTGCTTTTCGAATGAGTACTTTGGAATTCTGACCTCTCCAATGGTCTCATCTTTTCCAGCCTTGTTCATAGCTTGGCAGGTGTATTTTCCGAAATCTGCCTGGTTCGAATCCTTAATAATCAATACATGACTTCCATTCTCGCCCTTCTTCTCAATGATATGATTATTATCAATGAGCACTGGAGCTCCTTCTTTGAACCATTTGACCTCCGGCTCAGGCTTGCCTTCAACTCTCACTTCGAGCTCAATAGGTTTGCCTTGCTCCACATCAATCGGCTTCAATCCCTGGGTGAATAGTGGTGCTTCAATCTCCTCTTGTACCGCCATATTTGCTGTGGTTTTGGCTTCACCCGCCTCATTGGTGGCTTTACAGGTGTATACACCAACATCGCCACCCCGAGCGTTGTCGATCACCAATGTATGGTGACCGGTGTCATCTTGTTTGGTGAAAATATGGGATCCATCGATCACCACCGGATGATCATCCTTAAACCATTCGACTTTGGGTGCGGGTGTTCCGATGACTGTGACATTTAGGCTCAAGGTGGCCTGCTCCTCGACTTCAAGGGGTCGCAATTTTTGGGTGAACTCTGGTGGTACCATGGTGCGAACAATTCCAAAGTGCGCCTCGGTGGTAGCATCTCCTGCCTCGTTCCTAGCCCGACATGAATATACACCAACATCCTCTTGGCGAGCCTTGTCGATGGTCAAAGTGTAACTTCCCTGGCTCACAGTCTTCTCGATGATATGCACACCATCGATATTGATTGGGGTGTTGTCCTTGAACCATTGAATGGCGGGCTCTGGCTTTCCAACAACCTTCACACTCAATGTCATAGTTTCAGTCTCCTTGACCTCAAGAGGGTGCAGTTTTTCAACGAATTCTGGAGCGTTGACATCTTTGACGACCGCGAAGTTGGCTTGTGTTGTCGCCTCGCCAGCGGTATTCTTGGCGCGGGCGATGTAGATTCCAGAATCTTGAGTGGTGGCGTTGTTGATTGTGATGGCGAAGGATCCATTACCTTGATCAACCTTGATGATATGACTACTACTGTCGATTTCAACGAATCGTCCATCTTTGAGCCATTCAACACTTGGAGCTGGGATTCCTTTCACTGTCACGGACAAGGTCGCAGTCTCATTCACCTTGACTTCAGTGGCCACAAGCTCTTTAACAAAGGTCGGTTTCTCAAGAGCCTGAGAGATTGTGACGTCAGCAGTGGATTCAGCACTTCCTGCAGAGTTAGTCGCCTTGGCAGTGTATCTTCCAGCATCAGAAGTGGTCACAGACTTCATGGTCAAGGTGTAGACTCCAGTCTCGATGTTCTTGACGATGGTATGGTTAGAATCCTCGTTGACCAAGTTGCCATCCTTGAAGAATTCGACATTTGGAGCTGGCGAGCCTTTCACAGTCACTGACAATGTTGAAGATTCATTGATCGCTATTTGAGTTGAGACAAGCTCCTTGATGAAGGTTGGTTTTTCAAGAGCTTGTGTAAGAGTGACTTCAGCAGTGGATTCAGCACTTCCAGCAGAGTTTGTCGCCTTGGCAGTGTATCTTCCAGCATCGGATGTTGCCACTGACTTGATGGTGAGAGTGAAAACTCCGGTCTCGATGTTCTTGACGATGGTATGATTCGAATCTTCGTTGACCAGATTTCCATCCTTGAAGAATTCCACGTTCGGGGCTGGTGATCCTTTCACAGTCACTGATAGTGTCGAGCTCTCATTGATTGATATTTGAGTTGAGACAAGCTCCTTGATGAAGGTTGGCTTCTCCAAAACTTGGGTAAGGGTGACTTCAGCAGTGGATTCAGCACTTCCAGCAGAGTTCGTAGCCTTGGCAGTGTATTTTCCAGCATCCGAAGTGGTCACAGACTTCATGGTCAAGGTGTAAACTCCAGTCTCGATGTTCTTGACGATGGTATGGTTGGAATCCTCATTGACCAAGTTGCCATCCTTGAAAAATTCGACACTGGGCGCTGGTGATCCTTTAACTTCCACTGACATACTCGAAGTCTCATTGATTGTGACTTGAGTTGAGATGAGTTCCTTGACAAATGTCGGTTTCTCGGTGGCTTTGACGACTTCAACATCAGCAGTAGATTCAGCACTTCCAGCCGGGTTCGTCGCTTTGGCAGTGTATTTTCCAGCGTGTCCAGCGTTGGCATTATTGACGATGAGGGCGAATGTGCCAGTCTCGGAGTTCTTTCGGATGTTATGCTCACTATCCTCATTGACCAGGTTACCATCCTTGAACCAATCAACAGTTGGATGTCCTCCAACTTTGACCTCCATTTTGATTTCCTCAGTCTCCTTGACACTGGTGCTCTTCAATCCTTGCTCGAAAACAGGGGCATCGACCTTCTGGGTGACTCGCGACGTCGTCGTCGCCGATCCACTCTCATTGGTGGCGACTGCGCGATAAGTCGCAAAGTCTTCGCGGGTCGTCTGGCTGACCACCATTCGCCAATGAGTATTTGTCTGATCGTGTTCGATAGCGATTCGGCTCGATGATGTGATCTTTGTCTCGATTTTGGTGGTCTCAGAGATCGAGTAGAAGTCAACATTGGGTTGTGGGAGGCCTTTGACGGAGCACGAGAGAATGAGCTTTTCGCCGAGTTGGAGTTCTTTGTCTTGGAGTTGTTTGGTGAATTGGGGTGCTTCACCTGAAACAGTGTGCGGGTGCAAAATGATGGTGAAAAAAATGTGAGGTAAAAAAAAGAGGTGGTGTTTGGTGTGAGTTTGGTGGTGGTGAGGGTGAGTGCGTTTTGGTGGGATAGAGAAATTCATTGATTTTCAGATTTTTTAAATAGATTTTTCGATGCTGATTATGCAAAATGAGCTTCGAGCTGGGTACCAAAAATTTCAATTTTCAAATTTCAAAATTTGAATAAAAAAATTTCGAACCTTGGCGGGAATTTCTACGCGCCAAAATAATTGATTTTGAATTTTTAGTCCGGTTTTTGAAATATTGGATATGTCATATATTTAATTTTTAATTGGAACCGAAAATCCTTACTCAAAATTTTTAAGTCAAAAACCAGATTTTTCAATTCCGGTCCTTAGGACTGAAGTTTTTGAGTTCTAGTACCAAAAATCGGGTTCACAGTTTTTTGAGCCAAAAAATCCACGTTTCAAAAGTAAGACTACAAAATTTGATATCTCTATTTTTAGGCCGATTATTTTTAATTTAAATTTTGAAAACTTGGGTTTACATTTTTGAACTAGCAATCTATATTTGAAAAGTTTGGCTTCTGAATCCAAAATTAGACTTTGAAAAAATCCACATCCTGTAATTCTGGGTTCAACATTTTGATCCAAGTTTCAAAAATTGATTTCGAAAAAGTAAATTTTCAGTCCCGAAATATTATAATTTTTGATACCAAAACTTTAGGTTCAGAATCTCATCTCTAACCCCTCCAAAAAGGTGCCAACAACCCTCTCACCAGCTCTCTTAACATGCATTCACAAAAAATACACACAAAGTGTTCAAAAAAATGATCAGGGACGTCTTCTAGAACTAACCTTGTACAGTCAAGAATGCTTCAGTCTTCGATGTTCCTTCCGAATTCTCGGCCACACACGAATATTTGCCTTGGTGCGATTTTTCGGTCGAATTGATTGTGATTCGTTGGGTTTCTTCGATGGTTTCGACGGTGATTGTTTCGGAGCTGCTGATTTGCTTCTGAAAATTGGAATATAGGGAGGTCGGGATACATCAACCACATGCTTAAAATAGCCTAGATAATTTCTGAAAGTGGCCTAGAAAATTAAGCAATGGCCTAGAAAACCAAACCATGGCCTAGAAATACAGGACATGGTCTAGAAAACCAACACATGGCCTAGAAAATCAAATTCGACCTAGAAAACCTCTGATAATGACCTAGAAAATTAACACGTGGCCTAGAAACCCAAAATATATGGCTAGAAACAGAGGACATGGCCTAGAAAACCAATATATGGCGTAGAAATACAAAATATGACCTAGAAAACTAATATTTAGCCTAGAAATACAGGACATGGCAAAGAAAACCAATAATGACCTAGAAAACCAATAGATGACCGAGAAAACCAATAAATGGCCTAGAAAACCAATAAATGGCCTAGAAATGCAAATTATGGCCTAGAAATACAAAACATGGTCTAGAAACACAGGAAATGGCCTAGAAACCCAAAAACGGCCTAGAAAACCAATACATGTCCTAGAAATGCAAGTTATGGCCTAGGAAATCAATACATGGCTTAGAAATGGAAAATGTGGCCTAGTAAACCAAAAAACATGGCCTAGAAAATCAAGTATGGCCTAGAAATACACGAAATGACCTAGAAAACCAATAGATGGCCTAGTAAACCAAAAAACATGACCTAGAAATACAGGACATTGCCTAGAAAATTAGAATATGGCCTAGAAAATCAAACTTGACCTAGATAAACTCTGGTAATGGCCTAAAAAATCAAGTATGGCCTAAAATTGCAAAATACGGCCTAGAAATGCAGGACATGGCCTAGAAAACCAAAAACATGACCTAGAAAACCAGTAAGTGGTCGAGAAAATCAAATTATGGCCTTTTTTAACTGAATGGAACATGGCCTAGAAAATCAAGTATGGCCTAGAAATACACGAAATGACTTAGAAAACCAATAGATGACCTAGTAAACCAAAAAATATGACCTAGAAATACAGGACATTGCCTAGAAAATTAGAATATGACCTAGAAAATCAAACTTCACCTAGATAAACTCTGGTAATGGCCTAAAATTGCAGTATACGGCCTAGAAATGCAGGACATGGCCTAGAAAACCAAAAACATGACCTAGAAAACCAGTAAGTGGTCGAGAAAATCAAATTATGGCCTTTTTTTTAACTGAATGGTCATCTAGGACTCACCAACAAACTCACATTATCATGGAACCAATTGATAGTAGGCTTGGGCTCTCCAGTCACCTTGCACTCGAACACAACCTTCTGCGATGTCTTCGTCGTTTTGTCTTGAAGAGCCAACGTGAATTCCGGTGCGGTTTTCTTCACCTCAACCTTATCCAGAGTTTCAACAACAGTCAGCGTGGCCTCACATCGATCGGTTCCAGCAGAGTTCTCAACGATGCATGTATACTTTCCGGCATCTTCAACTTGGGCATCGTCAATGATAAGTTCTTGGGTGATATGTCCTTCGGGTCCGGTGCGAGTTTGAACTCGGATTCTTGCGATGAGCTCGATCTCTTTGCCATCTTTCAACCATTTACAGCAAACTCCTTTGGTGTCCGGGACGACGCATTCGAAAACTGCTTGATGTCCTTTTTTCGCCTTGGAATCCTTGATACGTTTGATGAACGCCGGGGCCATAACTGGTGTCGGGGTGCGATGCATCTCACTATCCGAGTTCTCCGTGATATCATCTCCGACAAACTCCTCGGCTTGCGCTTCGGATTCTGATTCGCTGAACATATCGCTGGTGAATGTGATCATATTCGCAGTGCACGACACTTCTCCCGCATCATTTTCCGCCTTGCAGATGATTTCTCCAACATGCAAATCTGGATTGAAGCTATTAATGGTGAGCGTAGACGTCTTGTCATCAGTGATAATCGTGTAATCCGGACCATTCTCGATTTTCTGATTGTTGATGAACCATGTCAAAGTGGGTTTCGGGTCTCCGGTGAAGACAACCTTATGCACCACCTTGCTCCCAATTCTGGCTCTAACATTGCTCAACCATTCCAAGAAATCTGGAGGCTCTCCACGTGGCAGCACCAATAGTGTCGCTTCAGATGTCGCCTTTCCATATTCGTTGACCGCCTCACAGACGACTTGACCAGAATAATCGCAGGTGATATCCTTGATCGTCACAGTATAGGTTCCCTTCTCCGAATGGATCTTGATGTTCTGCGACTCCTCTAGTTTCTTGCCATTGACATACCAAGAGACTACTGGTTCCGGCTCGCCGAGCAAGACCGCCTTGAGCTTCAGGGTGTCGCCCTCGCGACATGTCGCGTCGCAAAGCGATGTTTCGAACTCAACAGGAATTGGGGCGACAACTTTGAGCGGCCCTTCAGTGGACACCTCGCCAGCCTTGTTATAAGCGACGCATCGAATCTTGCCACTCATATCGGCGCTAACTCCATGAATCTTCAAAGTGTACACTCCGTTAGCGTTGGTCATCTCAGTATCCTCAGTTTGAGCCACCAAGGTGTTGTTAATATACCACTTGACAAACGGGGTAGGGTCTCCTGTGATCAAGAGTTTACACTCCAAAGTATCACCTTCGGTCAGGTTGATCGGTGCGATATCACTTTGGAATGCTGGCTTGTTCATCGGACGTCCCTTGACGACGCCGAGGGATGCGGCACATTCTGCGGCTCCGAAGTCATTCTCCGCCTTGATGGTGATCCTTCCCTTGTCATCTAGCTTAGTGGATACAATCCGAAGTTGAAGGGAGATGGATCCATCAGACTCTTCGGTCTCGATGAGTTTCACATGCTCATCAGTCTTGCTAATCTCCTGTCCATCCTTCAACCATTTGATATTTGGTTTCGGCTTGACCGCGTTCAATTTAGCGTTCATAATGGTGAGATCACCCTCAGTGATCAGGCAATCTTCGAGATTTTTGGCGAATGTTGGGGCGTCGCCAACGCGTTTCACGGCGAGTTGAATGTCGCGTTTCTTGTTGCCAACGGCGTTGGTGGCATTGCACGAGAGTTCACCAGCTTGGTCGGGGGTGATGGATTTGATTTCGATGGTGTGCTCGCCATTTTTGTCGGTGACGGTGACGTTTCTGGAAATTAAAAGGTAAATTGGGTGGGTTTTCAGGGCCCAAAATTTACAGGGAAAGTTTCTTTTAATCTACATCCGGTAGTTTTTGAACCATTTTCAATGTCAAAAAAATCTGAATTTCATTATTTTGAGATTAAAATCCACAAAACAAAGTGATTTTTTTGAGTAAAAATCAAATAGTAAAAATCTGATGTTCACTTTTTAAAAAAATATTTTTGAAATTTCCCGAAGGGAGCATTTTGAGCCGAGTCATGACAACTTATCATTAAAATTTGCAAAAAACTATATCCCGTGTTCAAAAAATGGTCGAAAAATGATCAAAATTTTGAAATACCGTAATTTTTCATGCTAATAATTTTAAATTTTAGAGAATATTCAATTTTTTCAGAAAATATTCAAAGTTCTGAAAATTTTTGGTAATTAAAATAGGCGAAGTTCAGATTCAGATTTTCACGCCCAAAAATTCAATAATCGGAATTTTTTCTTTTTTTTTTTAATTTTTTCGATAGAAATTTCAAAATTCAGTTAATTCTGGGCAAATCCTCATAACTCGGCTCAAAATGCTCCACTCGGGCTCATATTTTGCTCAGTTGCTCTTCAAAAATCGAAGCACATTCTGTGCAAAATATGAGCCCAAACGGATAATTTTGGGCGAGTAAATTGATCACAAAAAATCAAAATTTCAAAACAGCAAAAATTCCCATTTCCAACTCACGGATACTTTGACACTGGCTGCCCATTCAACGTCCATTCAACACTTGGCTCTGGATATCCTTCAACATCCGCACTATACTTCACATCATCTCCCTCCTTCACTTGTCTATCATCCATGTTTGTCGTGAATTTAGGGACTTCTGTCTTTTTATCCACTTTGAGCTCCGCCGTGGCTTCGACTTTTCCAGCGGTGTTGCTCGCCTCCACCCGAATAGTTCCATTGTGCTCCATAAGTGGCTTATGAATCCGGATCGATGTCTTACCCGTCTCATGCACATATTTCACCTTTACCTCTTCGGACTGAATCAGTTTTCGGTTATTGAGATACCAGGTGACGTTAGGTGTTGGGTGTCCAGATACAATTGCGCTGAACTTCACACTTTCCTCCAATGTTGTCTCATGATTCTGAGGAGCTTGAATG
The DNA here is from genome assembly GCA_900536415.3 of Caenorhabditis sp. 38 MB-2015. Lineage (NCBI taxonomy): Eukaryota > Metazoa > Nematoda > Chromadorea > Rhabditida > Rhabditidae > Caenorhabditis > Caenorhabditis quiockensis. The sequence continues at coordinate 148,552 of LR550624.1, read as the reverse complement.
AATTGTGGAGCCTTGTTGGCTGAATTGACCTTGATTTTGGCCGAGCTCGCCGCTTCTCCCGCCGAGTTCTTCGCCTTCGCCGTGATCGTCTTGCCATCAAGATCAGATTTGGCGTCAGTGATTGTCAAGTCATACTTTCCATCACCATGATCTTTCACCTGCACACCATCCTTTGTCGCCAACGGCACACCATCAACATCCCAAGTGACTTCAGTGCCAGTTGGGGAGCCCTCAAGCTCTAGATTCCATTTCAACGACTCTCCTTCTTCACAGCTCTTGTCGCTAAGATTGCTCTTGAATTTGGGTGTGGTGATGTTTGGCGAAACTGCGAGATCTGCTTCCGAAGTGGCGGATCCTGCCGAGTTCTGCGCAGTGACTTGAATCTTTCCACCTTGGCTCAAAGTGATATTCTCAATCTTCAAAGTGTAAGAATTTTCCTGTCTAGTGGTCGATTCATAGGTCTTCTCATTCAATGTCCATTTCACATTAGGCTCTGGATATCCAGTAATCGTCGAAGTGAAAGTGGCAGTCTCCGTCTCCTTGATACTAACACTTCTAGGACCTTCCACAATGATTGGTGCACTTGATGGTGGGTTCACCTTAAGGCCAGCAGATGATTCAGATTTGCCAACCTCGTTAGAAGCTTCAACAGTGAGCCGACCACTTTGCTCCGCGCGATCAATAGTGAGCGAAGATTTATTCTCATTGTTCAGAATTGTGACACCATTGACACCAGAGACAAGCTCAATTCCATCCAAGAACCATTTGTAGCTCGGGGAGTGAAGAGCAATAACATCGACGCTGACCTTTTCGCCCTTGGTGACTTCCAAATCGCGAAGTTTATCAGTGAATTCAGGCTTGTGAATCTCCTTGGGTGCTTCGAGCACCTTGAGCTCTGTTTTGCTCTCAACACTTCCGGTTTCATTCGACGCCACGATCGATACAGTTCCCGATCCAAGAATGGTGGTATCAATCGATAATCTGAATTCGAATTTGTCGTCCTGCGAAATGGTGACACCTTGGGTGGATGGTGTGAGCTCTTGACCGTTCAGCGACCATTTGATGTTGGTGGCGTTTTCGACGACGATCTCAAAGTGCGCCAGATCGGTCTTGTTGACGGTTTGGGTGGTGAGATCGCGGGTGATCTTGGGTGCGGGTGGCTGGAAAAATACAATTGTTTGGTGGGTGGGAAGGGTGGGAAGTTTGGCGGGGAATTGGGCAGACGTGTACCCGAGAACACTGACAAAACACACACTTTTTCTTGAGTTCACATTTTTTACATTGAATTTTTAACAATTCTTCAATTTTATTGAAATTTTAAGTTTTAAAATTGATGATTTCATTTTTTTTCTGAAGAATTTTAAATTTTCGGATTTACAGAATGTACAATTTTTTCATTTTTTTTTTGTTGAAAACTTCGTTTCAGCATTTTGAAACTAAAAATTTAAAAACTCAGAATTTTCAAAATTTCTAAGGTATTTGAAAATAATAACTCCAAATTCAGGATTTCAAATTTAAAAAATGTCCGAAAATTTTCGAATTTCAAATTTTCAATTTTTTCAAAATTTTCAAAAATTCCAAAAAAACCAACTCTCTTTCTCTCAACTCTCTCACTCTCTATCTCTCCCTTCTTCTCCAAGAGAACTACACAAGAAAGCTCTCTTTCTTATGTACTTCTCTCGGACAACAGAGGGATCAGTATTGGGATAAAGGGAACCTGTAATACGGGATATTTATGGGAAATATGGGGTGGTCTGAAAGATTACCTTGGTGATTGGAGCCGGAGCAGGAGCATCGACAGATTTCTCGGGTGAGGCAGCCTTCTTGGTGGGAGATTTGGGTGGAGACTTCTCCTTTTTGGTGGGAGATTTGGGTGTAGCTGGCTCGGAAGGTTTCTCGGGTGAAGAGGCCTTCTTGGTGGGTGACTTTGGTGGAGAATCTGCTTTTTTGGTTGGTGATTTTGGTGCACCATCCTCAGCTGGTGCATCCATCTTGGTGGGTGACTTTGGTGGCGAACCAGCCTTCTTCGTTGGTGACTTTGGAACAGCTTCTTCTGCTGGTGTGTCCTTCTTGACCGTGGAAGTTGGCTCTTTTGCTTCTGGGCTCTTTTCCTTTTTGGTGGGTGATTTTGGTGGAGAATCTGCTTTCTTGATTGGAGACTTTGGTGCAGACTCTTCTGCTGGTGTGTCTTTCTTGGTTGGTGATTTTGGTGCACCATCCTCAACAGGAGTTGGCTCAGCCGATTTTTCTGGTGAAGTGGCCTTCTTGGTTGGTGACTTTGGAACAGCTTCTTCTGCTGGTGTGTCCTTCTTCACCGGCGAAGTTGGCTCCTTGGTTTCTGGGCTCTTCTCCTTTTTGGTTGGTGATTTTAGTGGGGAATCAGCCTTCTTGATTGGTGACTTTGGTGCCGATTCTTCAGCTGGTGTGTCATTTTTGGTGGGTGATTCTGGTGGTGAGGCCTCCTTCTTGGTTGGCGATTTCAGAGCAGCTTCTTCATCTGGTCTAACATCAGCAGGCTTTTCTGGTGAAGCCTCTTTTTTGGTTGGTGATTTTGGTGGTGATTTTTCTTTCTTGGTGGGAGATTTCGGTGGTGAATCCGCCTTCTTAGTTGGTGATTTTGGTGCAGCGTCTTCAGCTGGGGTCACCTCAACAGGCTTCTCTTCTGAAGCGTCTTTTTTGGTTGGTGATTTCGGTGGAGACTTCTCCTTCTTAGTGGGAGATTTGGGTGGTGAATCCGCCTTCTTGGTGGGTGATTTTGGTGCAGCTTCTTCAGCTGGTTTCACCTCAGCTGATTTTTCTGGTGACGCCTCCTTTTTGGTGGGAGATTTGGGTGGTGAATCCGCCTTCTTAATTGGTGACTTTGAAGCAGCTTCTTCAGATGGTGCATCCTTTTTGGTTGGTGATTTTGGTGTCGCAACCTCGATCGCGCTAATTTCAATCGATCCCTCAGATGACTTTTGTTGAACAACAACATTGCTTGTAGTTGATTCCACCAATTTTTCTGGTGAAGCCTCTTTCTTGGTGGGAGATTTGGGTGGGGATCCAGAAGTTTTGGTGGGTGATTTTGGGGCAGCTTCTTCTGATGCTAAGTCCTTCTTGGTTGGAGATTCGGGTGGTGAAGCCTCCTTCTTGGCATCTGGACTCTTCTCCTTCCTGCTTGGCGATTTTGGTGTATCACCCTCAGTTGGAGCCACCTCCACCCCTTCCGGAGATCCTCTAGATCCTCGGCTCGTCTTGCGTTCCGCCGGAATCACATCCTTCTTGACCTCAGTCTCCGCTTCGGCGAAAGAGACTCGTCTCTTCGGCGTCGCTGTGATACTGGTCGATGATTCTGTACGGGTTACTGTAGTCGCCGTCGTCGTCGTTGATTGCTCCATCTCTTGGCTCTGATTCTGAATTTGAGAAATTGCTGACGATGACACGCTCATTGATGATTCTTGCTCAATTCGTGTTGATGTTAGTGAGGTTTCCATTGAGATGGTTGCTGTTGTTATTCCCAAGGACTCTTCTTCGGATATCGTTTGCTTGAATAAGTGGATTAGGTTAGAGAAGGGGGTTCAGGGGTACTGTAGATAGAGTTGTTGGGTAGGGAGAGTTGAGAGAAGCTGGTTGGTTTGGAATTTTTAGATTGAAAAGTAGTAAATTTTTTTTGTATATTTTGTGAAATATCTAAGGACGGACAAGTGCATGCAAAAAACTTTACCGTTTTGGTGTGACGTGGTGGAGTGGCGTGGCAAAATATAGAGAAGAAAAAACACATACCTACATGCAAATGTAGTGCAAACAAGGGAGAAGTTGATGAAAATTATCTCTAGATATCTCAGACTGTCTGAATCTCTTAGTTCCACCTTATCTCTAGTTCTTCTGACTACCTAAACCTCTAAGTTATACCCTATATCTAGTTGTCTCTAACTGTCTGAACCTCTATGCTATGCCTTATCTCTGATTATCTCCAATCGTCTGATCCTCTAAGTTTTAATTTATCTAAAAATTTAGTTTTAGAATTTTTAAATTAGAATTTGAATTCATGATTTTGGTGTGCGAAATCAGAATTTTTAAAGCTGAACTGTGAATTTCATATTTCAACACCTAAAAACTTCAAAAAAAAAAAAAGAATTCTGAATTTTGATAAAACTTTGATGCAAAAAATCAAAAAACGTTATTTTCAAATTTGGAAACTGAACCTCTCAGAAGTCATTCAGAACCTTGAGAATTCATCTGAATCCTTTAGTTGTCATCATACACCCTCAGAAGCTATCTAGAGCCTTCTGAAGTTATCAAGAACCTTCAGAACACAGTAGAATCGTCCTGGAGTCATCTGGAATCTACAGAATTCATTCAGAGCCTTCAGAATTCATCTAGAGCCTTCTGAAGTCATGTAGAACATTCAGAATTTGTCAAAATCTTTCAGAAGTCATCTAGCACACTCAGAAGCTATCTAAAGTCTTCTGAAGTCATGTAGAACCTTCAGAAATTTGTCAAAATCTTTCAGAAGTCACCTAGAACCCTCAGAAGCTATGTAAAGTCTTCTGAAGTCATGTAGAACCTTCAGAATTTGTCAAAATCTTTCAGAAGTCATCTAGCACACTCAGAAGCTATCTAAAGTCTTCTGAAGTCATGTAGAACATTCAGAATTTGTCAAAATCTTTCAGAAGTCACCTAGAACCCTCAGAAGCTATCTAAAGTCTTCTGAAGTCATGTAGAACCTTCAGAATTTGTCAAAATCTTTCAGAAGTCATCTAGCACACTCAGAAGCTATCTAAAGTCTTCTGAAGTCATGTAGAACATTCAGAAATTTGTCAAAATCTTTCAGAAGTCACCTAGAACCCTCAGAAGCTATGTAAAGTCTTCTGAAGTCATGTAGAACCTTCAGAATTTGTCAAAATCTTTCAGAAGTCATCTAGCACACTCAGAAGCTATCTAAAGTCTTCTGAAGTCATGTAGAACCTTCAGAATTTGTCAAAATCTTTCAGAAGTCATCAAGAATTTTTAGAAATCATCTAGCACCTTTGGAATCCACCAAGAGCCTTCAGAATTCATCCAGAATTTCCAGAAATCATCAGAAGTTTTCCGAAGTTGTCTAGATTTCAAAATTCTTCTAAAGTCTGTCTAACTGTCTGAATCTCTTAGCACTCTATACTAACTCATTCTTTCTCTGGCTCTCTGTTTCTCTCTCATTTTCATCAACCCATTCTCCTCGAAAAAATCATGCAAAAACCCAAAATAGAAGGCCCAGGGTGGAAGATAGAAGTGCATATTCCTTTGAAGAGTGTGGGTCACCCCAAAACCTCCACCAACCTTCTTTTCGTTGACCACCAATTGTGCGCCAGTCTCGTCGGCTCCGAGCGTATTTTCTGCCACAACAGAAATGGTCATTTGTTGGGTGTCGGAGAAGTAGGTCGCCGTGTCGATCGTCAAAATCGATGCGCCGTCGATCATCATCTCGCTACTGCTGGTCACACGTGCACCATCTTGCCCATCGCGCACCTGGAGCAAAAAATCGATAATTGAGGCTTGAAGTTAGGACCCCCTCCCCCCCCCCGCTCCTTCAAAAACATACCTTTCTTCCATTAATCGACCAGCTATACGTGGGCAATGGGATACCAAAAGCGTGCGCTTCGAATCGCGCCTCTTCGCCCTTTTCTACAGTAATCGTCTTGGGTCTCACGTCGAATTCGGGGGCGAACGGTTTTTTGTTGACGGTGAGGCGGGCTGTCGTCTCGTCGCGGCCTTCTGAATTTTCGGCGACGGCGCGGATCTCGCCGGCGTCTTCCAATTTGAGGTTCTTGATGTGGAGTTTGATGGAACCGTCGAATTCGCGGATCTCGATTCGGTCCGATTGTTCGAGTTTGGTCGAGTTGAGGTACCAGGTGACGGTTGGTTTGGGTTCTCCTTCGACGCGCACCTGAAATAATAATTTGATTTTTCTGAGCTCAAAAAATCCGCAGATGTCATTCAGAAGTCAACTAGGATCTTTTGAACCATCTGAAGTCATGTAAAATCTCCAGAAGTCAAGAAGAACCTTCAGAAGAATCCTAGCCTTCTGAAGTATTCTAGAACCTTCTGAAGTTTCATAGAAATCACAGAAGTCATGTACAATCGTCGAAAATCATCTGAATCTTTGACTTATCTTCAAAAACTATCAAACGTTGTCCAGAATTTCCAGAAAGATTTTGTAGCCTTCTGAATACGTATTCATGAATTTTTTTAGAATCTTCAGAAGTCACCGAAAGTTTTTAGAAGTTATCTGAATTATTCTGGAGCCATCTAGAACCTTCAGAAGCCATCTGGAAGCTCCAGAAGTCATTGGGAACATTTTGAAGTTATCAAGATCCTTTAGAGGTCATCTGAATCTTCAAGAAGTGAACGAGAAACTCTAGGGGTGATCATAAACCTTCAGAAGTCATCTAGAAGCTCCAGAAGTGATCAGGAACATTCTGAAGTCATTTAGAACCTTCAGAAGTCATCGAGAACCTTGTGAAGCCATCTGGAACCTTCTGAAGTTGAAGCTCCAGAAGTGATCAGGAACATTCTGAAGTCATTTAGAACCTTCAGAAGTCATCGAGAACATTCTGAAGTCATCAAGTACCTTCAGAGGTCATCATGAAATTTTTGACGTCACGTACAAACTCTAGAAAAAATCATAAAACCTTCAGAAGTTATCTAGAAGCTCCAGAAGTGATCAGGAACATTTAGAAGTCATCTAGAACCTTGTGAAGCCATATAGAACCTTGTGAAGCCATCTGGAACCTTCTGAAGTTATCTAGAACCTTGTGAAGCCATCTGGAACCTTCTGAAGGCATCTGGAAACTCCAGAAGTCATTGGGAACATTTTGAAGTTATCAAGATCCTTCAGAGGTCATCTGAATCTTCAAGAAGTGAACGAGAAACTCTAGGGGTGATCATAAACCTTCAGAAGTCATCTAGAAGCTCCAGAAGTGATCAGGAACATTCAGAAGTCATCGAGAACATTTTGAAGTCATCAAGTACCTTCAGAGGTCATCATGAAATTTTAGACGTCACGTACAAACTCTAGAAAAAATCATAAAACCTTCAGAAATTATCTAGAAGCTCCAGAAGTCATCTAGAACCTTGTGAAGCCATCTAGAACCTTGTGAAGCCATCTGGAACCTTCTGAAGCTATCTAGAAGCTTCAGAAGTGATTCAGAATCCCCGAGAATCCGATCATAACCCACCTCGAAAACAACACTTCCATCCAATTGTTCACTTCGATCCACAAGTTTTTCGGTGAATTTCGCCGGTTTCTTCGGCTTCTCCACCGCCCGAACAACAAGTCGGGCTTTGGTCTCGAAACGACCGACGACATTTTCGGCGCGGCAGAGTACGGTGCCCGCGTACTGTGCCGAATCGATGGTCATCTTGTGGTCATGATTGTGCGACTCGATTTTGACGCCCGGGCTACTCGAGTCCATCTTGTGCCCGTTGATGAACCAACTAACTTCGGGGTTCGGATTGCCGCGAACGGTTGTCTCGAAAACGGCAAACTCGCCGAATTTGACTGTCTGAAATTAAAGAATTTTTTATTTTTCATAACAAAAGTTAAAGAAAAATACAATTATGCAACGAACATGTCTTCATTTCATTTTTTTCATTTTTTTTCTCATTTTTTTTATTTTTTTTTCTCATTTTTTTTATTTATTTTGCTTTTTTTTTTCATTTTTTTTCCTTTTTTCATTTTTTTTATCAGAAAAACTGATTCTAATCTTCATAAATTGTATTTTTAGGGCTTTGTTTTTGGCCAAGTTCAAAAATCGAAATTTCGATAACAAAAATCGATATTTGACTTTTAAAAATTGAAAAAAATTACAATTTTCAAAAAAAAAAATTTACAATTTCTGAGAAAATTGATGTCTAAATTCAAAAATTCCAAAAAAAAATTATAATTTTTTGAGAAATTTTAAGTCAACCATTAAAAAAATCCATTTTTGACTTCAAAAAGTTAAAATCTGGAAAAACAAAATCCGAAATTCTATGAAATATGATTCAAAAAAAAATTCTTGCTGAAAAAAACTTGATAGAAAATAATCAAAATTTAAAAATGGGCAATAAATTTTTTAAAAATAAATTTCAAATTTGAATCCACAAAAATGTATGCTAAATTGTCCCATTATAATGTTCGAAAAATTTGGAAATTCTAAAAAAAAATGGAAAAATCCAACGGTGAAAATTTCAGCCCCAAATCTCTCTAAATTCTGAAAAAAATCCCACAATCCCAAAAATCAATAACACAAAAAAACTATGTACCGAGCAAGAAAATGAACTTCTTCATCTCTTGTTGCTTTTCGGAGCAACTAAGATCATCATTCAAAAAAAAAAAAGTGTAACAAAAACTACACTACCGTAACCCTCTGCTCTCTTCTACCTACAGTAATACTTCTACAGTACTTTTCAAAAATTACAGTACTAAAAGCCTATCATTTTCAAAAAAAAAAAAAAAAATTCTTGATGATTCAAAAATCCATATTACACAAAACATATCAGCTCTTTTCAGTCAATGAGTTGAGGGAGAGTGAGAGAGTGTGTAGAATGGAGAGAGTGGTAGAGAACGAGAGAAATCTTTGAATTTTTTGCAGTTGTTGTTTTGTTGTATTATCCACCTCCACAATCAATGTGTGATAAGGGATAAATGATGAGAAGGGTCCCGGCTGAGAAGGGAGACAAAAAATAAATAAACAACATTTTTTAGTGAAGTTGGATTTTGAAACGTTGAAATTCTGAATTTTAAATTGGAAATTTGGCGCGCAAAGTTTGATTTTTGAGTTTTTGAAAATTTCGATTTGAAAAATTGATTTTGGCGCGCGAAATTAGAATTTTGATGTTTCTAAATTTTTAGTTCAAATTTATGATTTTAGTTTACAAAACTTAAATTTTGAAATTTTGAAAATAGGGGCTTAAATTCATGATTCTGGAGAGCACAATTTGGATTTCAACATTTTAAAAATTGGAATTTGAAATTATGATTTTGGCTGGCAAAAAATAGCTTTTTCAAATTAAAAATTGGAATTTGAATTCATGATTTTGGCGCCCAAAGTTTGGATCTTAACATTTTGTAAAAGTGGAATTTGAATTCTTGATTTTTATACCTAAAAATTTTTTTTTTGAATTTTTAGAGCGAAAAATTTGAATTTTGAGGTTTCTAAATTTTTAGTTCAAATTTATGATTTTAGCTTACGAAACTTGATATTTGAAATTTTGAAATCTGGGATTTGAATCCATGATTTTGGCTGGCAAAAATTAGCCTTTTCAATTTAAAAATTATAATTTCAATTTTCGACTCTGGCGCGCAAAATAAGAACTTTATATTTTTAAAAATTGGATTTTGAAATATCGAAAACTTGGAGTTTGAATTTTTGATTTTGGCTTACAAAACTTGATTTTTGAATTTTTGAAAATTGGAGTTTGAATTTTTGATTTTGGCGCGCAAAATTAGAATTTGAAATTTTTAAATTGGATATTTTAGAGTTCGTCGCGCGGTTTTCAGAAGTTATTAGCTGGGATTTCATTTCCTGATTTTGAAACTTCGGTTTTCAAAATTCGAATGCTGAAAATTTCAGTTTTCAAACAGAATCTTCAAAATTCAACTAGATCCTTCAGAAACCATCTAGATCTCTCAAAAGTCATCAAAAACCTCAAAAAATATTTAGAAATCATCTAGCTCCTTTGGAAGTCATCTGAAGCTTTCAGAATTAATCTGAAATCTTCAGAGAACATCTTTATCCTCCTGGAGACACCTAAACCTTCAGAAGTTTTCTAAAAATGTCAAAACCCCCCTTACCTGATCTTCAATATCCTTGATAAATGTGGGCGCACTGCGCGATATCTCCTCTTCTTGTTCAACGGTGAGCCGTGCCCTGCTCTCCGCCGTTCCATGTTCGTTGATCGCTCGTGCCACCAATTCACCATCATGTCGATCTTGTGCCAAATTCGGGATGGTGATGCGATACAAACCGTCGTGCCCAACGATTTCCACGCCTTGCTCGCCATGGCGAAGCTCTTTTCCGGCTAGGGTGAACGTGAGGATGGGCTCTGGCCATCCGCTGACATCCACTTCGAATTGAACCTGAAAGTTTTTTGTTGGTTTTGGTGGCCCTCCGAGTTCAAAATCTATATTTTTGGCATCAAAACCAGAATTTTGTGAGATAGAACCTTCAGAAGTCATCCAGAACCTCCTGAAGTGATGTGAGATGCTCGGATTCACTCAAAGTACTTCAGATGTCATCTAGAACTTCTAGAAGTTATCTGGATCCTTCAGAAGTAATCTAGAAGCTTCAGAAGTCATCTGGAACACTTAGAAGTTGACTAGGATCTTCTGAATCAATCTAGAATTTTCTGAAGCCTTCTGAAACCATTCAACGTCTCCAGAAGTCATCAAGAACTCCCAAAAGTCATCAAGAACTTTCAGAAATCATCAAAAATTTTCTGAAGTCATCTAAAGCCTCCAGAATTCAGTTGTGACTTTCAGAAGTCTTACAGGACTTCCAGAAATCATCTAGGACATTCTGAAGCCATCCAGAACCTCCAGAAGTCACCTGAATCCGTCTCAGTCCATCAAGAACCCCCAGAAGTCTTCACGAATCTTTAGAAATCATCTAAACCCTTTAGAAGTCTTACAGAACATTCATAATTCTGATGTGACCTTCAGAAGTCTTACTGGTCCTCCAGAAGTCTCCTAGATTCTTCAGAATTCTGTTGTGATCTTCAGATGTTTTAGAGAACCTTCAGAAGTCATCCAGCACATTCTGAAGCCATTTAGAACCTCCAGAATTCACCAAAAAAATTTCTGAAGTAATCCAAAGCCTCCAGAATTCTGCTGTGACCTTTAGAAGCCTTCTAGAACCTCCAAAAGTCACCTAGATCAGTCGAAATTCATCTAGAATCTTCAGAAGTCAGCAGGGACCTTCAGAAATTCTCCAGAACCTCCAAAAATTATCTTAACCCCGCAACTTACCGTACTCTTCTCCTGCGCCGTCTTATCTTCCAATGGTTTCAAGAATGCGGGCGGTGTTGGCGGTACCCTCACCCTCAATCGCCCATCACACGTCGTCGTGCCCAATCTGTTGGTTCCTTGGCAAGTGACAATTCCATCAAAATGTCTCGTCACATCCTTGATCGTCAGAATGCAGATACCATCTTCCGAGATGAATCGGACTTTTTCCGATTCGCTGAGTGGAACTCCGTTGATGAGCCAAACGATTTCGGGATTCGGGTCACCGGTGATGACCGATTTGAAGCGAATCTCGTCACCTTCGGAGCATTCGACGTCTTCAATTGTGGCTTGGAATTCAGGAGCCACGTGGTTCTTATCAGGATCTGGTTGAACAAAGAGTTCGGCTTTTGATTCAGTCGAACCAAATTCGTTTTGAATTTTCACCGAGTAAACACCAGTGTCGTCAGGTTGTGCATCACTGAAAACTTTGGGTCATTGTCCAAAAATGTGGATTTTTTTTTTGGTTTTTCGACATGTAACCCTAATTTAATGCGAATTTTATTCAAAATTAACATAACCATGAGACTCGCCATAAAATTCCGGTCAGTTAGAGTATAAACATGAACTAGTTTGTGTAATTTTTGATTTATAGGAGTACTGTAAGGTCCCACCACGAAAAAGGTAAAACTTTACCAAAGTAGGTGATGTTTAAACTCAAACTGACCGAAATCATTCAAAAAGCCCAAATTCATACATAAAAACTGTATTTGACAAACTATTCTATGGGTAAATGCAGATATTAGTGATTTAGATGAAGTTTTCGTTACGTAAACCTATGGAAATGTGAGTTTGAGTAAAAATGGATAGTGACATGAAAATCAGTGTAAAATTTCAATCAGTGCGAGTATAAACATGACCTAGTTTGCGACAAGTTTATTTTTAGGGTTACTGTAGGGTCCCGCCACGAAAAAAAAAACAATTTGTCCAAAATAGGTCATAGCTATACTCAAACTGACGCAAATTTCATAACAATGCTCATGGTGATATTGATTTTACGTGAAGACTCTCCCAAGTTTCGTGAAACTCAAAAAAACCTCACCGAATCTCCAATTTTGCAACTTGTCCATCATACTGTAATCTAAAGTCATGCGATGGTCTGAGAGGTTGATCATCAACCATCCAAACAAGCTCCGGCTCTGGCCATCCTTCAACTTCACACTCGAAATTGATAACATCTCCTTCACGGCATTCTTGATCTTTCAAGGCGGAGAGGAAGGCGGGGGGTGCCGCTTCCTTCTCAACTTTCATGACACGGAAAAACGCCGACGTGGATGCTTGACCGTATTCATTGGTGGCCATACACGTGTATCTTCCAGTGTCGGTGACGTGGACGGGGTCGATTGTCATGGCGAAGAAGCCGTCTTCGTCCGAGTAGAACGTGTGACGTTCGTCCTCCGAGAGAAGTACGTCGTCTTTGTACCATGTGATGTCGGGTAGTGGATATCCGGTCACTTTGAGACACATTTTGGCTGAGGATTCTTGGAGGGTTCGGAACCCGTATTGGGTTCGGGTGACGCGGGTGCCTTGCATTTCGAGAGTCGTGCCCGTGGTGGCTGAAAAACAAATCCGTAAACACTATTATCTAGAACCTCCAGAAGTCATCTAGAACCTTCAGAAGTCATCTAGAACACTCAAAAACTATTTAGAACCTTCTGACGTCATTTGAAAGCTTCAGAAGTCACTTAGAACCTTCTGAAGACATCCAGAGCCTTCAGAAGTCACCTAGGATCTCCATAATCATTTTGGATTTTCAAAAATAAGGGCTCACAAATTTTCCCAATTTTTCTGAATTTGAAACAAAATTCAGGATTCAATTTATAATTTAAGAAGCTGTCTGAAGGTTCCAGAAATCATCTACAATTTTCTCAAGTCATCTAGAACCTTCAGAAATAATCTAGAAAATCCAAAAGTCATTTCGAACTTTTAGAATCCACGATTCTTCAGAAGCTATTAAGAATCTTGTAAAATCATTTAGAATACTTCTAGAATTTTCTGAAGTCATCTAGACCCTTCAGAAGTTATTCGAAATTTTCCTTCTGAAGTAAATTAGAACTTTCAGAAGTCGTCTAGATTGTTCAGAAGTTATATAGACCCTGCAGAAGTTATCTAGAATTTCCAGAAGTCATCTCGACCTTGTCATATAAATCTTTCTGAATCCATCTAAAACCTCCTGAAGTCATCTAGAATTTTCTGAAGTCATCCAAACTCTTCAGAAGTCTCACAGAACCTCCAGAATTCTTCTGGATTCTCTTGAATCTACCAAGAACATTCAGAATCCATCTAAAACCTTCGAATGTCATCTAGAACCTTCTGAAGTCATCTAGACTATTCAGAAGTCATCACAAACCTTCTGAAGTCAGTTAGAACCTTCAGAAGTCATATAAATCTTTCAGAAGTTATCTAGAACCTCCAGAAATTATGCAGATCATCCGGAAGTTCAGAAGTCATCTAGACCCCTCAGAAGTTATTCGAAATTTTTCAGAAAACATTTAGAACATTTCTAAAAACACAGAAGCTATTAAGAATCTTCTGAATCCATCTCAAGCCTTCTGAAGTAAATTAGAACTTTCAGAAGTCGTCTAGATTGTTCAGAAGTTATATAGACCCTGCAGAAGTTATCTAGAATTTCCAGAAGTCATTTCGACCTTGTCATATAAATCTTTCTGAATCCATCTAAAACCTCCAGAAGTCATCTAGAATTTTCTGAAGTCATCCAAACTCTTCAGAAGTCTTACAGAACCTCAAGAATTCTTCTGGATTCTCTTGAATCTACCAAGAACATTCAGAATCCATCTAAAACCTTCGAATGTCATCTAGAACCTTCTGAAGTCATCTAGACTATTCAGAAGTCATCACAAACCTTATGAAGTCAGTTAGAACCTTCAGAAGTCATCTAGACTATTCAGAAGTCATCACAAACCTTCTGAAGTCAGTTAGAACCTTCAGAAGTCATATAAATCTTTCAGAAGTTATCTAGAACCTCCAGAAATTATGCAGATCATCCGGAAGTTACCCAAAACCTTCGAATGTCATCTAGAACCTTCTGAAGTCATCAAAAACCTTCTGAAGTCAGTTAGAACCTTCAGAAGTCATAATAAATCTTTCAGAAGTTATCTAGAACCTCCAGAAATTATGCAGATCATCCGGAAGTTACCCAAAACCTTCGAATGTCATCTAGAACCTTCTGAAGTCATCAAAAACCTTCTGAAGTCAGTTAGAACCTTCAGAAGTCATATAAATCTTTCAGACGTTATCTAGAACCTCCAGAAATTATGCAGATCATCCGGAAGTTACCCAAAACCTCCGAATGTCATCTAGAACCTTCTGAAGTCATCTAGACTATTCAGAAGTCATCACAAACCTTCTGAAGTCAGTTAGAACCTTCAGAAGTCATAATAAATCTTTCAGAAGTTATCTAGAACCTCCAGAAATTATGCAGATCATCCGGAAGTTACCCAAAACCTTCGAATGTCATCTAGAACCTTCTGAAGTCATCTAGACTATTCAGAAGTCATCACAAACCTTCTGAAGTCAGTTAGAACCTTCAGAAGTCATATAAATCTTTCAGAAGTTATCTAGAACCTCCAGAAATTATGCAGATCATCCGGAAGTTACCCGAAACCTTCGAAAGTCTCCCAAGAACCCTAAAACTCACTCCAATCAATGCTACTCGATCCTCCCGAGTAGATACTAGTCGACGATCCAGTTGGCGATATCACCGGCGGTGATTTGATCTTCTTCCGTGGTGTGCCACCCTCATCAGGACCTGCAAATCAGAATTTTGGTGAGGTAAGGAATAGGTTTTGAACTTCAAAGGCACTCGGACAAATACATCAAACAGGCAGGGGGGGGGGCTTCAAATGGAGCCCCCCCCCCCTAGCCAACACATCTAGTCACACCAAACCTCTCAAGCTGCTCTTGCGTGAGCCGCTCCACTCGCTAAACTCCGACCGAGCCGACGAGTCCAAATCAAACGTGCTCACACTACCCGCACCACCCTCACCCACACCATCACCCGATGGTGCAGTTTGGGTGGTGGTCAGGGTGGAGGCGCGGGCGGCTAAAATACACCAACGTCAGAAGACGAAAAACTTACACCATGACGGATCAACAAGTTCCAATCCACCCTCTTCGGTGTCCGTCAACTCGATGATGTACAACGTTTTCAGCACCATTTTGGCCTTGGCTGGGCTGATGAGCCTAACGGGGGGCTTCTCAATGGGGGGTGGCCCACAAAACAAATCAATCGATAAAATGGCCGAGAGAGATAAGAATATAGGGGCGTAGATATAATATAAAATATAAATGAGGGGAGAGCTGCTTCTGCTGCTCTCTTGCTCTTCCTCAAGAGAGATATATGACGAGAGATAGAGAGAGTGTGTGTTGGAGGTGAGGAGACGCAGAGTAGTGGGCGATTACACACACACACAACACTGGATAGTAGTGGGATGAAATGGCAGAGCAGAAGCGGGAGCAAACATTTTTGTGTTTGTGTCTGTTTCGAGGGATTTTCGAGAGTACATGGCAACGTTGTTGTAACATTTTTTTGGGGTTTTCTGGGTGATTAGATGAGCTGCGCAAGTTGCGCGAGCTCATTTTCGGGATTTTAAAGGATCTCAGATCAATTTTTAGGCTTCTGAACCTTGTTTTCTGGGTTTTGAGCCATATACAATGAGTTCTGTGAGTTACCAGATTGAAAGATTTGTGTTTTTAGGCCAGAAATTTTAGGATTTTATTTAAGATGGTGATTTTGGGTAAAACTGAGAGCATTTAGGGTCAATTTTCGTGATTCTATATCATATTTTTCTAGGTTTTTAGATTTTGAGTTGGAAAATTACGGTATATTTTACGAACTTATGGATTTAAATCATGATTTGAAAAATCTAGGGCAAATTTTTTAATAGGAACTATAAACTAGAGTTTTGACTGGTTTCATATATTTTAGATCATTTGGGGTTAGTTTTGGAACCCTAGGTCCAGTTTTTTGAATTCTAGGTGAGGTTCTTAAAAATCTAGGTCCTAATATTCAAAATCACGTATTTTTGGATTTAGATCATGAGATATAAAATCTAGGCAAAGTTAAAAACCTGATCGACTGGATTTCGGGCTTCTGGATTCTCAAGTGGGAATTCCTGTTTACATTTTTTCAGGTTCAGGCCAGTTTCAGACATCTTATGGCCGATTTTAGGGGGCTTAGATCCGGTGTTTGAACTACTCGGTTAACCTGTCTAGGTCAAGAATTTAGGAGATTTAGATAAAGTTGAGCATCTGATCGACAATTTTTTGTGCTCCTAGATTTTTAATTTGGAATTCTAGGTCCCTTTTTCAGGTTTAGGCTAGTTTCAGACATACTATTCCATGTTTTAGTCCTCATATTAGTGTGTCTAGGTTAGAAATTTAGAGGATATAGTTCTAGACTTGAAAAACCTATGCCAAGTTGAACACCTAATTGACTAGTTTCAGATGTTTAAGTCAGTTTAAGAACCTCTGGGGGGTAGTTTTAGGCTTCCTAGATCAGGGTTTTAAAGCTTCTGTGGCTAGTTTAGAGTACCCTATTCAATTTTTTTTGGTTTTAGTTCATATTGTGATTTGAGCACTTGTTTGACCATATTTTTGGTTCCTAGATTTCAAATCCGAGGTTCTAGGCCAGATTGAAAGCTTCTGGGGGATGGTTTTGGGATCCAAGGTCATATTCTAGGTGGGCTTTCAAAAAAAAAGAGTTTCTACATCAATAGCCTAAAGTCCTGAGTAGGGTTCTGGACCATTTTTTGAGCTCAAATGAGTAGATTTCAAGGTTTCAGACCATGTTTAGGGATATTGAGTCTGTAAACGGCTAGATTGAGAACCGGGGATTCTAAACCACAAATTTTAATCCACGTGTCCACCGCTTGTTCTCTGCGTCTCTCCTATCTCTCTCTCTCAAAGAACACATCTGGCAAAATGTCCTCATTTCTCATTGATTTATGATCCCAAAAAAAAAAATTATGACTCGAACATTTTCTGGCATTCAAAGATGAAGTGAAAAAATGCTCTTCCGCCACCCAATTTTCTGTTTCAATTGATAAGAAAAAACCTTCTCTTTCTCTTATTGAAACACTTGTTCAAAAAAAAATGTTTGTCCATTTGCCAGGAGAAAAAGTGCGGCGGGCAAAAAAAAAAATCTCAAGTAGATTTTTTTGCGTTGGATGGAAACTTGTTGATCTTGGCAGGGGTCCAAGGGGGGTCTTCGGGGGGGTAAAGGAACACCTACCGTATGCCTCTTGCTCTTCGCTGATATCTTTGAGCCACGCTTTTCGTTGATATTCGGCGGTTTCAAAGTCGCGCGGCTTAATTCTGAACAGGTAGTTTATATTTAGGACCTTATGATAAGTACCATATGCTCACCTAAAACTCGGCAGACCAGGTTCCAATGGTTGCAGTACAATAGTGTCCTCATCGGTCGTGTGTTGACGAACATTGTATCGATCGAGCCGAATTGTGGCCACGTGGATGTAGGCGTTGGGACGGGCGTCGGTGAACATAATCTTGTTGGGGAAGAGGAACATGTAGCGGGTGCAAGGCTCGGCGTCGCCTTCCCAGACTTGGAACGCGTCCTGGAAACGAACATTGAGGTGAGGTCGATGCACCAAGTTCAGGATTACAGGGGAGGGAGGCTCACAGGCCTTAGGTTATATGCTTCATATTTAAGGCCTTAGGTTGTAGGTTCTAGGTAATGGGCTTTAGGTTATAGGCTTTGGATTATAGTCTTTAGGTTATAGGCTTTGGATTATAGGCTTTAGGTTATAGGCTTTAAGGTATAGGAATTAGGTAATAGAGTTTATGGTTGAGGCCTTAGGTTGTAGGTTCTAGGTTATAGGCTTTAGGTAATAGGCTTTAGATTTTAGACTTTAGGTAATAGACTTTAGATTTTAGGCTTTAGGTTATAGGCTTTGAATTATAGGCTTTAGTTTATAGGCTTTAGATTTTAGGCTTTAGGTAATAGACTTTAGATTTTAGGCTTTAGGTAATAGACTTTAGATTTTAGGCTTTAGGTTATAGACTTTAGATTTTAGGCTTTAGGTTATAGACTTTAGATTTTAGGCTTTAGATTTTAGGCTTTAGGGTATAGGCCTTAGGTTATATGCTTTATGGTTAAGGCCTTCGGTTGTATGTTCTATGTATATTACTTTAGGTAATAGGCTTTGGATTATAGGCTTTAGGTTATAGGCTTTAGGCGTTATGGTTTAGGCTTCAAGCTTCAGACACCTAGGCTCCTAGAACCCTAGGCTTCAGGTTTCAGGCTTCAGGTTCCAGGCTTCAGGCTACTAGTCTTCGGGTTACTAGGCTTCTAGGCTCCCAGACTCCTAGGCTCCTATGCTCCTAGGCTCCTCACTTACATGTCTTATGATTCTTCCCAATTTGCTGGTATCTCCCGGATATTGTTTGATGTTGTCAGTATACTGTAGATCGTGTACTCTGCAATGTAAAACCATGTCTGAATATGACTGAAATTCGGCTGAAAATACCTTTGTGGAATGGTGGTCACCAATTCCAATGCCTTTTGAATCGTTTTCGATGATCCACCATTGGCGCGAGTTGAATATTTGACAAATTCTTTAAAATAGTTTTGGTATTGGACCATTCGATTGGCGATCTCATTGATGTGATCGGCGAAGGTGGAGGCGCCCGCATCGGATTTGTTGGAGAGATTCTGGAAATCGAAGATTCAGAGGTGTTGTGAAAATCTGAGGAGGATTCAGATGTTCAGCAGAGTTTCAGAAATAAGAAGGAAGATCTTCAGAAAAATAGAAGATATTGAAAAAGTCACAAAAATTTAGATTTTCGATTGATTTTTTTTCAACTTCAAAATTTCAAACAATAGTTTTCAGAAATTTGATTTTGTATGATAAACTTGGAATTTCGGTTTCAAAAATCTGTCCTGAAACTTTGTATATTTATCACCCAAATTTTGAAAAAAAAACTGCTCGAAATTGAAGATTCGATTTTCAGAAAAAAAATTATTTTCAGCAAGACATTAAAATACAAAAAATAACCTCAAAATATAGATTTTAAATTTTTTTCGTGCCAGTTTTTCAAGTTTCAAATGTCAGTGCTCAGAGTCTAAATTTGATAACTAAGATTTCGAAAATTCGAAAATCTGTCCCCAGTTTGTCTCCAAGACTTGAACATTTAAATCAAAAAAAAATTTCAGGTACAAAAATATGGATATCAAAATACAGTGAATCAAAATAAATAAAAAAGAATAATATTCAAAAAATTATTTTTAGTTTTTTTTTTAAAATCAACTTTCAGAAATATGATAGTTTTTTTTTAAATTTTCTATGTCAAAGTTGCTATTTCAGGTGTCAGTTTTCAAAATTTGAACTTGAAATTTGAAATATCAATTTAGGGCTCAAAAATTCGAATTTTAAATTTAGAATGTTAAAATTATGTAGAAGTTAGAATTTGTTTTTTGAGTATTGAATTTTTGGTGAAAAATCTTAATTTCAAAATCATTTTAATATTTTTTTAGCAAAAAATATTTTACAAATGATTTCTGGGCTCAAAACTCGAATTGAATACTAGTTAAAAGCCAATAATTTTGAAAAAATAGATCGAGTTAGAAAAAAAATACAGAAAATAGAAAAAGTTATAGAATGGAAATATAAAATTTATATTTTAGAATAAAATTTTTGGCACTACATCAGAACATTTGAAAATATCATTTTAAAAAGAAAATACAAAAAAATAACTCAATATGACAGATAAATCAAATATAAAACCATTAAGTGTGGAAAAAAATTTAATAACGACAATTTTTTAAAGAAAAAAGTTCATATTCTGAAATTTAAAAAATTTCTGTCAATTTTGAATGATATTTTTGGTCCCAAAAATATTTTAAATCAGAAGTTATGTGCCAGAAAAAATTCATAGTCAATTTTTGGTACCGAAAAATAGTCAATTTTTGGTACCTGTATATATATATCAATAAAATTTTGAGAAGCAAAATCAAAAAAAAAATCTTGAAAAATACAATTTAAAAAAATAAATTTACGAATAAAAAATCCGTTCAAGATCAAAATCAAAAATCGGAGCCAGTTTTTGAGCAAAAAATATATCCAGATCAGAAAAACGGATATTATCAGTGTACAAATTTTGGAAACTTTTTTTGTCGCAAAGATAAAAAATTAAGTTTCAATTTCAGTTTTCGAACTAGTTTTTTTTGGAAGGTAAAAATGAATTTCAGAATTTTTAGTATACTTTCAGAAAAAATATTTAAAGCATCAAAAAGTTGAATATTTTTGGGCTAGAAATCAAATTTTAAATCAGCGTAATTTTCAACAAAAAAAACTTTGAAAATATAAAAAAAAAGTTTCATATAAAAAAACGATGTTCAGAATTCAAATTTTTTAGACAAATTTTCAGAATATTCAAAAAGTACAGTGGAAAAATATTAGAATTTGCAATATTTTACGGCATAAAATGACATTAATTGTTGTTATTTTAATATGGTTTTTTTTTTAAATCTAAATAACCCTTTAAAATAGGACAAAACTAATATCACTGAAAAGTTCTCAAAATATCGAAAATTAAAAAAATCAGAAAAAAATACTGCGAGCTCTAGATTTTTGAAACTTCTCAAAAAATATCCAGATTTTTGGTAAATAGAATTTGATTACTTTTATAGGCCCAATAAAAATCAAAAGTTTTCAGAATAATATCTTCAAAAAATAAACATAGAATATTTCAGAAAAAAAAATCGATAACTCGAAAATTCAAAAATTCTGCGGTCTCTAATTTTCAGATTTTTCGGTCACTGTTTGAGTTTTTTATAAATATTGTTTGACCCTTCTTAACAACCCAATAGAAGTCGAAAAATTTCAGAAAAATATCTTTTAAAAAACAGAGAGTTTCTCAGATGAAATTGAACATTCAAAAAACCAATAAAATCAGCTCGAAAAAATCGAAAACTCAAAATTTCAGAAAAACGATTCTGCGAGCTCGAACTTTCAGATTTTTTCTCAGAAAAATGACGAGATTTTTGGTAAAAGTCAGAATTTTTATAGACCCATCAAAAATCAAAGAATTTCAGAATAAAATCATCAAAAAGCATCAGAAAAATATCCAGATTTCCTGATAAATCTTGTTTACACATTTCATTTTTCAGCATAGATAGGATGTGATATTTTCAGAAATCAAATTTTTTTTAACAGAAAATTTCAGAAAAAATAAATAAATATTTCATAATCCAAAATATCAATAAAATCTGCTCGAAATATCGAAAATTCTAAGATTCAAAAAAAAAAAAAATACTGCGAGCTCTAGATTTGTGGAATTTTTTCAGAAAACTATCCAAATTTTTGGTTAAAGTTTGAATTTATGAATAATATTTGATGCATTTTATAGACGTAATTTTTAACAAAAAACTTTAGAGGCGAAAAAAATAATAAAGGATTCAGGAGAAAATAAACTATTTCAAAATGAAAAAAATTGCAAAAAAATTTGTAGAAAAAAACCAATATATTCAACAATTATTACGGCAACAATAATACACGTCATGTCAGCATGCAATTGACGAGATTGAGAGAGACGCAGAGAAAAGTTCTCTGAGAGAAGTACAACAGTGAAAGCTTCCATGGCCGACTGGTTAACGGGCGTGTATTTGAATCGAACGACGGCGCCGAGCTCTGGTTCGATTCCCCCACGCGCCAAAACTTTTTTGTTATTATTATTTTTTTTTTTTTTAAATTACAGTTTAATGTGTTTTCGAAACTTAAAAATGTATTCAAAATATTTGTGAGAGTAGTATCTGACAAGAGAACGTTGTAAAAAAATGTAATTTGAAAAAAAAAGAAAAATAATAAAAAAGTTTGGCGCGTGGGGGAATCGAACCAGAGCTCGACGCCGTCGTTCGATTCAAAGACACGCCCGTTAACCAGTCGGCCATGGACAGCTTTCACTGTTGTACTTCTCTCGGAGAACTTTTCTCTGCGTCTCTCTCAACCTTTTCATTGCGCTGACATGACGTGATAAGATATTTGAAACTCGATAATCGAAAAAAAAACAACACAGCACAACATAATGAAAGAGTGTATGAAAAGAGGAGTGAACAGAGAAAAAGAGCAAATAGATAGTTTTTTGTGTGTAATTGATGATGAGATATACTTTTTGAAACATTATTTTGGCGCCAAAAAAAAGGATTTGAAAATCGGACAAATCACAGTAGTTGTAAAGGGTACTGTAGTTGCAAAAAATGACCTATTTTTGAGATGTTAATTTTTTTCGATCATTAATATTTGATATAAAAACGTTGGTGATTTTCGAAGATTCAATTTTTCAAATCAAAATTCAGAAATTCTTGTTTTGTAGGAAAACTCTGAAAAATTGCTGAAATTTATATTTTACAGTTTGAGATGAATACTGGGAACTTCAATTTTAGAGAAAGATGACTGAAAAATCTCAAAAAAATTTCAAATCTGATTTTCAAGGTTTATTTTTTCATTCAGAAATATAAAGAAATATGAGATAACACAAAAAAATTTTAAAATTTAAAAAAAAATGCAAGGATCATAAAAAATAAATACAGAAAATTGAAGAAATCACATAAAGTATAATGAAAATTTGATTTTTTAAACAATATTTTCCAGAATTCAATTATGTATATTTCAAACTTTTAAGTGAAATAAATAATATTCATATTTCTCACTTTATGATGTTTCGCTAGAATTTTTGTGGTTCAGAAATTAATCAAAAATACTGGATTTGAAAAAATCAATTTCATAATTTTGAAATGAAGGTTTATATTACAAGGAAAAGAATACAACTGAGGAAAATGGAATTTTTAAAACATTTTTGAGAAAAAAAAATTGAGTTTGACATGACAAAACCGTTGTTCAATCAATTTTCACAAATTTTTCAGGATAAAATTAATATACATCAAAAAATAATTTCGAAAAATCCAAAAATCAGAAAAAAAAAAATTCAAAATTCAAAAAAATAAAATTCAAAACGAATATAATACTTTATTTTTTGAAAATTGGGTATCGATAATTTATAATATTTAGAGTCGAAATATAAAGCAAAAACTGGTTAAAATTTCGAAGTTGGCTGTATATTTTTAACCAGAATATGTTATTTCAACGACTAAACTCAAAAAAAATATAACAAAAAGACAAAATATCGAAAAATGTAACAATGCTAAATAAATTCACAATTGAAAACACATGTTTCAAATTAGCAAAAATAAATTTTCACAAAAAATAGAACCCCTTTGAATATAATAGTATAGTGTTGTAATAGTAAAATAGAAATATAGTAGTGAATATACAGTAACCCGGAATATCCCAAGATTTAGAAGATATCAGAGAAATCAGAAGATTTTTTGAGTTTTATGATTTTGTTTGGGTCAAAGTTCGAAATTCAGAATTTCAGAAATATGTCATTTGATAGGTTTTTAAACGTTGATCAATATCCCTTTAATTAAACGCGATTTTCAGCTTCAAAATTTTCAGAGGACTAGGGAATAACTATAGGGTAATAAAGTATGAAAAAAACCCTATAACTCTCATTTTCGATGAAAATTTCGAAATTTTGGAAGCACTAGAAAAAAAAACTTTAAAAAAATAAAAAATAAATGTCACGTAATATTTTTATTACATGAATCTTTGAATAATTTTGTTCATTATAAGAATATTATGAATATTTTTAAAAATATTATAATTTTTCAATTTTATATCAAATTAACATTCTATCAGAAATGATGCTGAAAAGTTAGCCTATGGCTTATCTAACTATAAACTCGGGGAAAAATCGGCAAGCTTGCGACAGTTTGTCGCAAACTTGCGACAGTTTGTCGCAAACTTGCGACATTCGGCTGTCGCAAGGCTTGCGGTGTTCTTGCGCCAATAGTCGCAAGCTTTGCGACATCTAGCAGCAAAACTACTGCACGGCTTGCGACACCCTTGCGCCAAAAAAAATGTGTCGCAAGTTTGCGACAAACTGCCGCAAGCTTGCGACAAGGAAAAAGCCTTGCGACACGCTTGCCGTTTTTTCCCCGAGAACTTCAAGGCTGTAAATCGCGTTTTGAGAATTGCATTTGTCGAAAATTGAATACAGGATGTTGATCAGCATGCAAAAATCTATTGAATTACATATTTCTCGTCAAAAATGACCTTTTTTGAAGTCAAAAATTCCACATTTTTTGACCCAAAAACACAATATTTTAATGAAAATATTTGAATTGTAAAATTTGAAAAAACAACTTCAATTTTGGGATGACAAAATATATGAAAAAATTCCAATTTTGAAATTTTGTCAAAAAAGCACTGAAAATTCTTTTTTTTTTAGATCACAAAATTTAAGGTCTAGAAATCAACAATTTTCAGATAAAAAGAGACCATTAAAAAATGAGAGAGTTCAGAGAAACAGACAAAATCTGTGAAAGAAAATCCAAATTTTGAAGTTTCGAATATTTTCAGTTTCAGAAAGAGAGAGAGCAGAGAAATCAGAGCATTCAGAGAAATACCATTCAAAAAGAAGAGAGTTCAGAGAAACAGACATCCTTACCTGGAAGAACTCCTTGATTCCGGGCTCCTCGATAAGTTTCAGCGTATTTTGATAATTTTTGTAGAACTCGACATGATTCTCAAAATCTTTTTCAAGGCGCACAAAAGTTTGTCCAACTTTTCCCGGGTCATCCGAATAGTAGTTGAGACCCTTGAGCATGACACTGTAAGAAAAAATCAGGATATTCAGAAGCGAGAAATTGAGCTCACTTGGCATGAAAGTTGTAGAGCTCGGGAATGTTGCCGACGATTTGATCGCGATGTTGTTTGACGGCGTCGGGCACTGCGGCGTCGTCGATGACTTTGCAGTAGTCGTCGACGCAGGTGCGCAAGGAGGAGACGAATTCTTCTTCGGAACGCAAGAGCTCATGGTAGACTTGGCTGGAAAATTGTGCTTATGGAACTAGATCTAGAATTTGTTCTAGAGCTGGATCAAAGAATCTCAAGCTGATATATCAGTTACTTTAAAGAGTCAGAAATGAATCCTGAAGCAACAGATTTGAAACCGAAAATTGGGAAATCAATATTTTGAGCATTCTCAATTTCAGGTATGAGAATCTGGATGCAAAATTCTTCAACTAGATACCAGAAATTCAAAATGTTGATCTGGAAGTCTAGAGACCAAGAGTCTGAGATTGAGCCTTCAGAATCTTAGATTAATGGTTGAAAATTTGAATCCAAGATTGTTCAACTAGATAACTGACATTCCAAAGTTTTCATCTGTGAGCCTGGAATCCAAAACATCGACGTTGAGCGTTCAGAATCCTAGATTCAGAGTTAAAAATCTGATTCCTGTTACTGGACCTCAAAAACGCGAACTTCAGGAGTCCGTGCTGGAAGTCTGAATCCTGGTATTTTCTGAGACGTCTAATCATCTGACTTTAAGAATCTGGAGAGCGATATTAGAGAAAATAGCATACAGTTTCTGAGATTGTCTGACAAACTGTTCGAAATTCAGAGTCTGAAACTGAATAACCGAATTTCGAAATTTTGTCTTGGAAATCTGGAGCTCAGTATTCTAGAGCTCACCATCTAAAACCTAATATTCTGGCTAGAATTCTGAAAAAAAAATGGAGCTCAGTATTCTAGAGCTCACCATCTAAAACCTAATATTCTGGCTAGAATTCTGAAAAAAAAATGGAGCTCAGTATTCTAGAGCTCACCATCTGAAACCTAATATTCTGGCTAGAATTCTGAAATTCGGGTTCTGATGTCAAAGAGATCGTTCTGATTATCTGAAGCTCAATATTCTAGAGCTTACCGTCTGAAACCTAATATTCTGGCTAGAAGTCCAGAAGCTGATTCTAAATCTTCAAAAGCTCACCATCTGGATTCTAATATTCAGATTGAAATTCTGAAGTTCTTAGACCTGACTGTTAACCTGCTCATTTTTTGACCACATTTCAGTCATTCCCAATCACCCGCCTCCCGAGCTCCCCAAGTCCCAGCAAAATCTATCGATATCTATATTGTGATATACATCTCTATATATTCTATTACACAACAAAAATAATTCTCTCTTTTTCTCTTTTCAATTCTTTTTTTTGCTTGGTTCGGCCCATGACGGCTGTTGTTTGAGTTTTGAAACAACACCACATTATCATTTTTTGAGCTACGAGAGGGTGAGAGATTTAGAGATGCAGACATAGAAAAATAGGCTCGAAAACGGTCAGAATTGGACCCCCCTCGTGTCCTATAACCGGTCAATGATTATAATAATGATAAAGGTTTTAGGAAAATGTGGTGTTTTGCGGCTAGGTATATATCATTTTGTAGATCTCATCACGCTGAACAAGAATCTGTTATCAGTTTTTGTCAAGCCAAATTCTCAATACGCATTTTTCAGCCTGGCAGTTTACACTGAAAATACAAAAAATTCTCGAAAAACCATCAAAAACTAACAAAAATGAGATGGTATACTATACTATAGGCTAACTTTATGTTCTGAAAACATCTAGGAAGTTCGTTTTACATAAAAATAAAAAATTACAGCATTTTCAGAGAATTTGCATTTTTTCTATTACGAAAAAAAAAATGAAAAACTGGCAGACAAAAATAATAACAAAACACGTGAAAATATTGCGTGGGATTGTTTTCATTCCGTTTTTCTGTTTTTTTTTTTTGCAAAGGATTTCCATGTTCTGAAATTTTCAGCCTGATTTTGAGGTTTTTGGATAAAATAAATATCCCAGTGTTCTTTTTCGTACTTGATTACCCTATAGTTAGGCTCTTAAAAGCCCTCAAAATCGCTCACTTTCTAGCTGAAAACTTTGGAGCTGAAATTCGTGCATTGAGAATTGCTATTGGCGAAAACTGATTACAGGATATTGATCAGCGTTCAAAAATCTTTCGAATGATATATTTCTCATTGAAAATCTTCACATTTTTTATGAAATCATCTCGTCAAGCCAAATTCTCAATACGCATTTTTCAGCCTGGGAGTTTACACTGAAAATACAAAAAATTCTCGAAAAACCATCAAAAACTAACAAAAATGGGATGGTATACTATACTATAGGATAACTTTATGTTCTGAAAACATCTAGGAAGTTCGTTTTGGATAAAAATAAAAAATTACAGCATTTTCAGAGAATTTGCATTTTTTCTATTACGAAAAAAAGAAATGAAAAACTGGTATACAAAAATAATAAAACACGTGAAAATATTACGTGACCTTGTTTTCATTCCGTTTTTCTGTTTTTTTTTGCAAATTATTTCTATGTTCTGAAATTTTCAGTCTAATTTTGAGGTTTTTGGATAAAATAAATATTCCAGTGTTCTTTTTCGTACTTGATTACCCTATAGTTAGGCCCTAGTCCTCAAAATTGCTCACTTTCTGGCTGAAAACTTTGGAGCTTTAATTCGCGCATTGAGAATTGCATTTGGCAAAAACTGAATACAGGATGTTGATCAGCGTTCAAAAATCTATCGGATGATATTAATCTCATCGAAAATCTCCACATTTTTTTTTGGAAACCATCCTCTTGTAAACCAAAAAAGGGCTTCAACTCACTCTCTCTTGACAATGGCCGCTTGTTCGTCGTTCATTTGATTGTCATTTTCGATTTCGCGCGTCCGACGTCGTTGTTTGTAGTACTCGGTGGGCGTCTCGAAGTACGATCCGGGTACCCAACCGGATCGAGGGGGACGCGCCTGGAAAGAGAAGAGTTTGGGTGGGAAAAGGTGATTTCAAAGAGCTGAATTTCTCAACCCTGAATCAAAATTTTTGTTCTCGAAAATCTAAATTTTAATTTCAGCGCTGAATATGAAGTTTTTTCTGATTGTGGATGCCCAGAAATTCCAATTAATCAATTCAGCGGGGTAAATTCTGGAATTCTTAATTTTTGGGTCAAAAATTCTAGTTTCAAAATCTAGGTTCCAAAAATAGGGGAAACAATACAAAATTCGAACCAAAAAAATCTGACTTGAAAAACTGACTCCAAAGATTCAGGGTTTTCAACCCTGGGACCAAAAATCGATATTTCAAAATTTTGTGCTCAAAAACTACTTTTACAAAAGACTAGTTTAGAGTTCAAGTTTACGATTTTGGAGGGGAAAAATCTGAGTTTCAAAATTTTGGGTAAAAAATTCTAGTTTCAAGTTCAACGTTTTAGAAATTTTGACAGAAAAATACAGAATTTTTAAATTTTTAAAAACGAAATCCTCAATTCGAAAATGTGACTCCAAAATTTCAAATTGTTGAAGTCGGGAGCCAAAAATCGATATGTTTTTTAAAAAATTTAAAAATTTGGCGGGAAACTACAAATATACACATTCCGGTGTGAACTTTGCACATTTCAATATTTCAAGCAAAAATCTTTTGAACCTAAAACACGAGATTTATAAAAATCTTCATTCCAAGTCCACGTTTAATTTTTTTTAAATCTATATTTCAAAATTTCGAGCTCAAATACAGATTAAAACATTTAGTAACAAAAATCCACATTTTCAAAATCTTGCTCAAAATTTTAAGGGCTGAAAATATTGTGCCAGATTTCTAGATTTCGAAATTTAATGTGAAAAAAAAACTGATTTTTAAAAATTCTCAAAATCGGCATATCAACATTGCGATGCCAGAAATTCCAATTAATCAATTCAGCGGGGTAAATTCTGGAATTTTTAATTTTTGGGTCAAAAATTCTAGTTTCAAAATCTAGGTTCCAAAAATAGGGGAAAAAATACAGCACCACAAAAACTTGAACCAAAAAAATCGGACTTGAAAAACTGACTCCAAAGATTCAGGGTTTTCAACCCTGGGACCAAAAATCGATATTTCAAAATTTTGTGCTCAAAAACTAGCTTTGAACTTTTACAAAAGACTATTTTGGAGGGGAAAAATCTGAGTTTCAAAATTTTGGGTAAAAAATTCTAGTTTCAAGTTCAACGTTTTAGAAATTTTGACAGAAAAATACAGAATTTTTAAATTTTTAAAAACGAAATCCTCAATTCGAAAATGTGACTCCAAAATTTCAAATTGTTGAAGTCGGGAGCCAAAAATCGATATGTTTTTTAAAAAATTTAAAAATTTGGCGGGAAACTACAAATATACACATTCCGGTGTGAACTTTGCACATTTCAATATTTCAAGCAAAAATCTTTTGAACCTAAAACACGAGATTTATAAAAATCTTCATTCCAAGTCCACGTTTAATTTTTTTTAAATCTATATTTCAAAATTTCGAGCTCAAATACAGATTAAAACATTTAGTAACAAAAATCCACATTTTCAAAATCTTGCTCAAAATTTTAAGGGCTGAAAATATTGTGCCAGATTTCTAGATTTCGAAATTTAATGTGAAAAAAATTTCGAGGCCAAACCGATGATACAAAGCTCAAAAATCAATCAATAATCCCAGAAAATACTCACCTTAGTCCTAACCAACCAACGAATCGAATTCTTCTTATCAAGCACCTCAACAATCTGGCCCTGTTCCAATGGAATCGCTTCAACATCCTCTTTTTCCGGTTGATAGTCTTGGATCGCAATGTAGACCGGGTAGGAACGAGATTCGGAACCCTAAAATCGACTACTTCTTATAAAAATTTAAGAATAAAATGACTACAGGTCAAAAAAATGCTCAATTTGGTTCACAAAAAACGTACCGCGATAATTTCAGAAGATGTGGATCTTCCACGTCCATCCGTTCTTGATGTCACCGATTCCGATCGATACGAAGTTCGTGACGAATGTGTACTGTAGTTCACATCGTCGGTGGCGGTGAACTTTCTGCAAAAATTAGGGTAATATTCAGAAGCTTCAAAATTAGGCTCCCGGTAACCAAATTTCTTGAGGCACTCCAAAAATATCCACAAAAAAATGAAAAATTAGAAATACTCGAGTAGATCAAAAAAAAATTTCGTATTATTTTTGAAGCCTAGAATTCACTGTTTGAAACTGAAACCCCTGAATCAAGAAGTATGATGACGAAATTCAAGAATTCAAATTTCCAGTACTGAAATTCATTTTTCATGATCATATTTTTAGAGACATGAATCCAGAATTTGAGATAGAATTCTAAAATACAAAATTCAAATGCTAAAAAATCTAGAACTGAAAGTTGAACCCAGAAATCAAAGATTCAAAAATTCAAAACTGAAAACCCTGTTTTCAGGTTTTGGTGTCAAAAATCTATACATCAATTTTGAACCTAGCAATTCACGTTTTGAAATTTCAGAGCAAAAAATTCAGAAATTCATTTTTCAGATTCAAATGCTGAAAATTCATAATTCAAAATTAGATGCCAAAAATCCAGATTTCAAGTTATGAATTCAGAAGTTTATGCTTGAAAATTTTTGGTATCAGAATTTAAGAATTGAAAACTTGAAGCCGAAAGTCCACTTTCAAAACTTTTGATCTGTAAATCCAGTAATTCATTTTTTTAGGCTGAAATCCAGGTTTTCGAAATCTGGCTTCGTAAAATTCAGTTTCCAAGTTTAGAAGCCGAGGGTCTACGTTTCAAAATTTTTGATCTGTAATTCATTTCTTAGGCTGAAATCCAGGTTTTCGAAATCTGGCTTCGTAAAATTCAGTTTCCAAGTTTAGAAGCCAAAGGTCCATGTTTCAGAATTTTCGATCTGGAAATCCAAAAAATAATTTTTCAGGCAAAAATTCAGGTTTTTGAAAGCTGGCTCTGTAAAATTCAGCTTCCAATTTTTGAAGTTTTAAAATTTTGGACCTGAAAATGGAGAATCATATTTTTGAAACTAAAATCTAAGTTTTCAAAATCTGGAATTCACTTTCCGGAAGTTTGAAGCTGAAACTCAAGAATCTGAGTTTTGAGGTCAGAAGTTTCGAATTTTGGTCCCAAAAATCAATAATCCAAAATTAGGCCCTCTATTTTTCCCAAATCCGGTCTCATCACCCAATCACTATTATTTCCCCCAACCAAAATGTTCCAAAGCTCTCATGAGCCGCAAAAAAGTTGCCGGATTTATCATTTGACAAATATTTGTTTTGGTCTCCTCAAATTCGAGTTCTCTTTTTTTTTTTTGTTCGCAGTCTTGCAAAGCCTTGATGTGTTCAACCAAAGATTTCACACGCTCATCGGAACACGAGTTTTCTGTGGGTGGGGATTATCGATTTTTCGATACCAATCTTCACAGGTTCCAATTTTCAGAAAGCAAATTCAATACATATTTTGGTTTTATCCTAGTATAAGGGTCCCAGAAGAATATAAAGGTTCTCGAGCTTTTTTTTAAGAAAAAGTGGTCTAAAAAACGGAATAGTCTTGGACCATGATATTATACTGGGACCCCTATAGAACCCATATTTTGTATGTTTTTCACTTTTGAACTCGACACCCCCTCAGCTGTGAAAGAACACCTCTTTTCATTATTATTACACGGGTTTCCTGCTTCTTTTTACTTTTCCACAGAGATTTTTCCACATCTACATCCTCATGCAAAAAAAAGAAGAAAATTGAGCAACTGTTGCTCCTGCCAATGTATACTTTTTGCGTGACTGGATGAATGGACAATCAAAAAAACAATAGAGCAACATAGGAAATCCTGGATTTCGAAACAATTAGGATTACTGTAGTTACAGAGAAATTTTTTCTAATTTTCAGAATTTAGGTTTTGATTTTTGTGACCGAAAATTCAAACTTTTTCGCTAAAAAACTCAATCTCTGAAAGGCCAATTTCAAATATAGTTTCATGATTTTTTTTTCTTAATTGATGAAAATTGAACGATTTCACATCTGGCGGGATAATCCAGTTTCTAATTTCTGATTTTAAAGACCAGAGCTTAAAAACTTGAAGTCAAAAGTTCTATGAGCTTAAATTTCAAAATACGGGGCCAAAATTCACACTTTTCAAAGTTTGGGAAAAAAGAATTCAAGTTAAAAGTCTGTAGACAAAAATCAAGATTTTTAAAATTTTAACGTAAAACTTCATTTTAATATTCAGTGCCGGAAAACTGAATTTCTTAATTTTGATGTCATAATCATGATTCTCGAATTTAGGCTTCAAAATATCGAAATTCTAAGGTTCTGGTTCATTTAGTTCACTTTTTGAATCTAAAAAAAATTGACAAGGTTTCAGGTTTTAAATTTTATTAAAAATTTGAAATCAGGATTTTTTGAAAATTCTCTTGAAATTTCCTGCCAGATTCCATTTTCAAAAATATGTTCTAAAAATCTATTTCTCCAAGACAAGCTTGATTATCTCTGAAAATCAAGGCTGTCAAATTTGGGGTACCAATTTTAGATTCCTAGGTAGCAATATTCAGATACCTAGGCTATGTCTGAAAGATTCAGAATCCTAACTTCTAATTTTTAGTTTTAGACCTTAAAGAGACCTTGACATCAAAAAAAAAATCTCGGTGTTTGCACACAAACACACAACTTGACGTAAATGTTCACAAACCGTAGTCCAAACTAATTGTCTCTTCTCCATGAAGCGAACAAGATATTTTGTTTAATTTTGAAGTTTTTATAGACTTTTTTTTAGTTCCCCCTACCCGAAATACTAACCGATACGAGCTATACTTGCGATCAAACTGTTTCTGTCGTCTGCTCGCCATCGAACTCGAAATACCCCACAATCTCTACGCCCAAAATCCCGAAAAAAATACTTTTTCCCGCGAAAAAAGTTAAATATATAGGTATATATATATAGTTTTAGGTAATATATGAAAATGGCTTGGGGGATAAGTGAGAATGGGGATTGTCTTGTGTGTGTGCTGTCTGCTTCTCTGCGTCTCTCACTCTCTCGTCGGCTGGCGGGCGGGAAAAGAGCCCACGCAGAGAGAGAGGAGAAGCATCTTACAAACAAATATATATATATCTCATAAAACGAGGAAAAAGAGAAAAATGAATGAGGATGAGAGGGGGGAAAGGTGAGAACAACATGGATGAAGCATGAACTTTTTGGAATTTTTTGAGCGGATTCGAAAATCCACGAAATATGAGGTTTTAAAGGAGCAGAGGTCTACTGTAGGTATCTGGGAAATGCTGTATCTACATACACTAGTGATTCGTAATTGGGAAAATCGTCATAACTCGGCTCAAAATGTTTTGTTTGACCTCATATTTTGAACAGTTATAACCCAAGGAATCAGCAGAATATTTTGATTTTTGAAGGATGAAATGTGGGAAGAAAATATCTGAAAATTAAATTTCAGAAAATTCTAATTTTCAAAAATAAAAGTCTGAACAAAACGTAAATAAACTGCATACACTACGATTTTTTGAAGTTTCACTCTAATGTCAATATAGATTATCAATCGATAGTTACGAGGATTCCACAAATGTCAGAGTTAAAGGTGGGGTAAAGGGACTCGGCAAGTTGATCTTAAATGAAAGAGCACATTTTTTTAGGTGGAACCTTCGAGGGATTTTTTACGGAAAAGTCTAGTATTCGAGAAAATTTTGGTCAAAGTTAGAAATTTGGAAACTTTCAACGTAACGTACGTTAAAAGTTTCCAAATTTCTTTTTTCAAATGAAATATTTTCTCGAATACCAGACTTTTTGATAAAAAATCCTTCGAGGGTGTTACCTAAAAAAAATGTGCTCTCTCATTTAAGAGCAACTTGCCGAGTCCCTTTACCCCACCTTTAATTACGACTTCAGCCTGCCTCAAAATGTCATCTGAAACTGAAAATCAGACACTCAGGCACTCCACAAGGATCCTCCTACATATCCTCGAGATTAAACTTTTTAAAATAGAAATCTCAAAATTTTGAGCGAAAATCCAAAACGAACAGCTAGAATAGACCTAGAATATTTTTTTCATCAAAGTCACTGAATTAAACTGAAAATTTCAGAACCTGAGAAAAAGGAGAAATTTCGAAACTTACCTTTCCAATAAAAATAAAGAAAAAGAGAAATTTTGAATTGTCTTCATTTTTTCAAATGAGTACCTAATTTTTCCTTAACTCCGGATCTAAATCTGGCCCTAAATTAGTGAGAATCTAGATTTGGTTACTGAAACGGGCCCGATCAGACGAAAAAAACGACAATTTTAACACTCGAACAACCTCTTTAAGGTCCCGTTTTAGGATCTTCCTACACAAAAAATACTAAACTTCATGTTTCACTAAATTATACCACAAAATTACAAGATCAATCCTGGTCTCGTCCAATTTCAGGAAAACTTTTGGGACCTTTTTTTTGTAACAAAAATCAAATTCTCACTCCAGATCTATCAAGTACAAAATGAGCTGAATATCCCGTCCCTAGAACTCAACTACGACCAATTTCTCCGTTTGTCCGCTCGACACATTGAAATACACATTGGGGAGCTCACCGTGCAAGACATTCTCAATTTGATCGAATCTTGGCAGAATGGATCGATTCGGGAGAGTTTGAGATGGTGCACGTGAGACTTGGAGGGGTCAAATTTTGACGCTGAACAACTTTTCGATACTCTCAAAGTCGGTAATGAGTATGATGGTTCGGGATTTTGGAGCAAACAAGTGATAATAAAGCATAAGATAGTGGCGTCGAGAAAGGCTGTCTTGGTTCTGAGCCTAATTTTCGAAACATACGTGTGATAACAAATTCCTGATTAAAAATATTTGTTTTGTTCGAATAAATATATTAACCAAAACTTGACAAAATTGACTGAAAAATCAAAAAAATACCCAAAATTATAATTTATTTTGCTCAATTAAATGTCATAAATCCCAACTGCAACCTATCTTTCGAACAAAACAACTCAGCATAACCCGAACAATATTTGTAATGGTTGAGCCTCATCGTAACATTCGAATTATCACCTATAACCTTGCCGAGAAGTCGAAAAAGTTTTCGAACATTGAAATTCGATGCGCGAAGATCCCATTGACAATATTTGAAACTTTGGCGAATGTTGCCGTTCTGCCATGATTTGATGAAAAATAGAACATTCTCCTCGGTCAATTCTCCAATGTGTATGTGAATTTTCGACGCTGTCAATGTTAGGAACTGTGATTGAGTGAGCTTGATGCGAGGCAAATTGACATAGTCTTGAACGTGATATATCTGAAAATTTTGAATTTGATCGATAACACCTGAGAAACGCGCCATCTTTGGCTTGGCCCGACGAAAAATTGACCAAAAATCGTACTAACTTGAATTCAGTGAAGCGAAAGGTTACTTCAAATCCGAAAAATAGAACCTGGTACAAAGTTAAGACCAACAATGTTCGTTTTAGCCTCATTTTAGGTACCTAATTTGAAAAAATCCCTTCCTTTTATAAACGCAACGAAAAAAAACGCCTAAAAATGTCGTGAACGTTTCGGTGTTTACAGATGTGTGCAATTTTGCGTCGTGAGTGGGGGGATTTTAAATGGGTTTTTTCGTTTCAGTTTTTTTTGGGGGGAATTCGGTCGGTTTTTTCGGAAACCCAGTGAACCCGGTAGCCTTTTTCGGGAACCTGGTGATTTTTGGGAACCCGGTAGATTATTTCGGGAACCCAGTATGTTTTTTCCGGGTACCCGGTGATTTTTGGGAACCCGGTAGATTATTTCTGGATCCCGGTAGCTTTTTACGGGAACCTGGTGATTTTTGGGAACCCGGTAGCTTTTTCTGAGAAACGGTTGATTCTTAGAAACCCGAAAAATAAAAAAAAAATTCTATTGTTCGCTTTGAGAAGATGTCCCACTAGTTAAAAGTGAAACTAGTTAATTTTTGAGGACTTGGTAAAATATTTGGGACCCTTTTCGAATTTTTTAAAGTGTGCTTAAATTTTCATGTCAATGGTTATTGGATATGGTTAACAGCATGGTGATAATTATTTTTCACCAAAAAAGAGCTGAACCTGAGTTTTCACATATTTTGGGTCCAAAATTGACGGACCCAGATTCTTCAGAAAAAGGTATTCGGGTATGACGAACATCAAATTCACCAAAAATGTACTTTCTAGAACTATGATATCAGTCAGTCAATTTTGGACCTAAAATAGTTGAAAGCTTGGGTGAACTGCTGTTTTGAAGCAAAATGAATATTCCTTTGATGTTTGACATACATAAATACCTCTTTTCTGAAATTTTCATCGAAAACTTTGGTGCAAATTTTTTTCTGGTGAAAAATGAACATCACCATGATATTTATCATACCCGAAAACTTCTGGCATTAAAGTTTCAACACATTTTTTCATTAAAAAACAGGTCCAGGTCAGTTTTTCCTGATCCGGACCATACTAACCTCTTCATAACTTGTCAGAATACCATTATAATCTTCTCCAAAGCTCTCAAACGATTTCAATGGCCGTAATAGTTTTGAGAAGACATGTGAAACAACATTACTATTCACTTTCAGATATTCCAAATTCTTCAATCTTTCGATTCCCAAATTTTTAACAATTTGCGAATTGTTAAACAACTGTCCAATTATTGTCAATCTCTTGATATTAATTTGATACAAGTTCAAATATTTTTTGAATTGGATAATTGCGGGAAGAACCAAATTAGCAGAATGTGATATTTCAATGCTCCAAAGTTCTTGATATCCAAATGTCAAGCTGGAAAATATTTGTTTAAAGCAACACCCTAGGCTAAAATCGGTTTTAGCTTACAAGGAGATGGTTTCATAAAAAATGTGAAGATTTTCAATGAGAAATATATCATTCGAAAGATTTTTGAACGCTGATCAATATCCTGTAATCAGTTTTCGCCAATAGCAATTCTCAATGCACGAATTTCAGCTCCAAAGTTTTCAGCTAGAAAGTGAACGATTTTGAGGGCTTTTAAGAGCCTAACTATAGGATAATCAAGTATGAAAAACAACACTGGAATATTTATTTTCTTCAAAAACCTCAAAATTAGACTGAAAATTTCAGAACATGGAAATTCTTTGAAAAAAAAAACAGAAAAACGGAATGAAAACAAGGTCACGTAATATTTTCACATGTTTTATTACTATTCTTGTCTGTCAGTTTTTCATTTATTTTTTTTTGTCCTAAAAGAAAAAATGCGAATTTGCTGAAAATGCTGTAATTTTTCAATTTTTATGCAAAACAAACTGTCTAGATATTTTCAGCACAAAAAGTTATCCTATAGTATAGTATACCATCCCATTTTTGTTAGTTTATGATGGTTTTTCGAGCATTTTTTGTATTTTCAGTGTAAATTTCAAGGCTGAAAATTGCGTATTGAGGTTTGCGTTCAGCAAAAACTGATAACAGATTTGTTTTCAGCGTGTCAAGATCTACAAAATGATATATCTCTCGCTGAAAAGCTCCACAATTTCCTGAAACCATTCCCTTGTTAGGTTACACAACTCACTATCTCACAAATTTCCTTCCCAACTCATTCTTGAACTCCAACATATAACCATGGTACTTTCCAAACTTCTCAGTTCCCCCATGAATAACATTGATTTCTATGTAGTTTTCAGAATATCCAATGATTTCTAGTCCAAACAAATAATTCTTTGATGATTTTGTTTCAATGTTGCATAATTTTGAGCATCTCAAGAATCGACCTCTGCAAAAAATATACAACATTTTTATTTTTGTAGGGTTTTTTATAGGGTTAATACCTGTCATCCGGTGCCATTTCATCGATAACCATCATTCGGAGCTCAGGAGGTAACATGAGGTAATACTCGAAGACCCGAACACAACTCCAGGTTGACATTATTATTATTTATAAAAAATAATCAATGAAAAACAAACAAAATAAACCAGATGTGAGAGAGGGATGGGGTTGACTTCCCAGAGGCAATTTGGGTCTCACCACGAAGAGATTGTGTGTATTTCGCGTATCGATTATCGATGGCATGGGGAAGAACACTTTCTTGTCTTTTTTCTTGTTGATTAATAATTTTCAGGTGAAAAATAATTTTTTTTTTAATTTAAAGAAAATCGATACCAAAAAAAAATCGACAAAACCTATTGGATATTCAAGCTAACACTGTTAAAATTACGATCCCAAAATTTAAAATCACAATATTTTAAGCGAAGTGATTTTCAGCCATTCGAATTTCACATGGGAAATCAGATTTGAATTACCTCCTCAACACACGTTTTAAAAATATGAAATTTTTTTGTATTTTTTACGTGAACTTTTTTCTCGTTGTTGACGGGGTTGAGAATGAATAAAAAACTCGGGGAAAAATCGGCAAGCTTGCGACAGTTTGACGCAAACTTGCGACATTCGGCTGTCGCAAGGCTTGCGGTGTTCTTGCGCCAATAGTCGCAAGCTTTGCGACATCTAGCAGCAAAACTACTGCACGGCTTGCGACACCCTTGCGCCAGAAAAAATGTGTCGCAAGTTTGCGACAAACTGCCGCAAGCTTGCGACAAGGGAAAAGCCTTGCGACACGCTTGCCGTTTTTTCCCCGAGAATACTCACGATTGGGCTTGCTCAAGGTTTAGCTAGGTTTGCTCGGCCCAAGAGCTGAAATTCCAGATTTTTTCACAACATTCCTTTGTAAGGTAAAAATTAAATTGGCCTAAATGTAATCCTAAGGTCTTGTAAATCGGGCACATGTATAACATAATTTTTTCTATCATAAAAAATGCAGAAAATCAATAATTTTCTGATTGTGTTCGATTTTTTGTCTTAAACATGATTTGTTGAAGGCCTCTGTGAGAAATCAGCAAAGCAGTTTTCGCTGGTTCTCTATGATTGTCAAATTCTACTCTCGACATGTAACCCGTCCCAAAATCCACCCCAAAGAGACCAAAAAGTTGTTGTCTATTGAAGTTGGAACCTTTCAGGTCCCATGCGCAATAATCGAAATTCTCTCGAATTTCTCCGTTTTGCCATGATCTTATGAAGTTGTAGACATTTTCCACTGACAATTCTCCAATATGAATGTAAAGTTTTGAAGCTCTCAATCGTAGGAACTGTTCATTGTTGAATCCTGTGGTATATGAGCGGATATAATTTTGCACTTGATAAGCCTGAAAAGTCCACAAATTTTTATAAACTTCAATTTTGAAAAAAAAATAAATCAATCTAACCTCTTCACAACTTGCAAGACTGTTGTGCTCATTTCCCGTACTTTCCAAAATTTTCAAGGGATTTCGTAGTTTTGGGAAGATTTGTGAAATGAGCATGTCTTGTTGTGCCCGGACGCTTTCTAATCTTCTGAAGCTTCTGACTTCGAGGACCTCTATCTCCGTTGTAAACACTTCCAACTCCTTGATTGTGTCGTGAAAGTTTTTTCAGCAAATTTTTAAAGTTTTGAACAGCACACTTATTCAAATCTGTTGAGTCCGGCATCTCAGTTCTCCAAATTTCTTTGTATTGGTTATCCAGGCTTGAGCTGGAAATGAGAGCTTTACATCAGAAGAAATGCTACTTTTCTAGAATCAATCTTACTATCTCATCGAATTCCATCCTCTTTCGTTTATGAACTTCAAGATATAACCATGTCTCTGAATCTTGATGGGATCAAATGCGCTGTATAATACTTCTAGTGTTGTGAAATTCAAAGTGCAATTGATCGTTAATCCATGCACAAATTTTTTCGATGATCTAGCTTCTTTTTGAGATGATTTGGAGCATCTTGTAAAGCGACATCTGTAAATGTAACAAAGTTATTACATTATTTGATACCTGATGAAATTTAAAAAAAAGTGTTGAATTTCTGTTACCAAAGGTTATCGGGTACGCCGAACATGATGGCGATGTCCATTTTTCACCAAAAAAAGAGCTGCACCTGAGTTTTCTCCTATGTTATGTAGGTCCAAAATTGACTGGCCCAGATTTTGATGTAATTCTCCGAAATGGGATATTTGAGTATGTTTGTAACTGTTTTACGTCAAAAAATGAATCATACAGACTTTTTTGAAATTGTTTTCGTTCAATTTTGGACCTAAAATAAGTCATGCTGGATTTAACACAGGTAGGCTTGTTAAAACAAACGCCCGTTCGCTCGTAAATTCTTGCGCCTGTTTACCTGCACGCCCGTTCATCTGTTTACCCGTTCGCCCGTTTGTCCGTTCGCCCGGTCATTTGTTTGAGACAAACAATAAAAAAGACAAACGGATGCACGGGTGCGGGCGAACGGGCGAACGTGCAAACGGGCGGCCCGTTCGCCCAATTTTGCAACCTTAGTACAAACTCAAGGACGATTCTATTTTTGTACGAAATAACCATTACCATAATGTTTGCCATACTCAAATACCCTTTTTTGAGAATTACATCAAAATCTGACTCAGTCAATTTTGGACCTAAAATAGGGGAAAACTCAGGTGCAGCTTTTTTTTGGTGAAAAATGAACATTGCCATCATGTTTGGCGTACCCGAAAACCAAATTCTACACAGAAAAAAAAGGATTCGAAATGTCCCGGAATCACTGAACTTACCTATCATCGGGTCGCATCTCATCAATAACCATAACTCGCACTTCTTCTGGCAAATAAAGGTAATAATCAAAATCCTGAAACATTGCTGAATATTGATTTTGATTTAAAAAAAAACTCACTTTGCTTTCCTCGATAGCCATTGACGTTTTAGAAGAAAAAATACAAAAATATAATGGGGTGATGCAGAAGCAAAAAAACGTGCGTTTTTTTAAATAAAATGCATAACATTTCCAATGCAGGAACCTCAAAAAACGCACGTTTTATTCAATAAAATGACATTTTCTATACAAAAAAGTGCAATTCGAAACAGTGTTGTTTTTTAAAAAAAGTTAACGTAATTGTTTTTTTTTTATTGTTTGGCGTGAACTTTTTTTTATTTGTCACGTGTCTCATTTTCTGCAAAGACCAAGTTTTTTTTTCATTTGTTTTCTTCATTTTTCGATTCCTATGATTCAAACAAGAAATGAAAAACGAGAAAATGCACGCCAAACAATTAAAAAAAAACAATTACGTTAACTTTTTTTTAAAAACAACACTGTTTCGAATTGCACTTTTTTGTATAGAAAATGTCATTTTATTGAATAAAACGTGCGTTTTTTTAGATTCCTGCATTGGAAATGTTATGCATTTTATTTAAAAAAACGCACGTTTTTTTGCTTCTGCATCACCCCATAAAGTAAACTGAGAAAAAAAACTTTGTGTAAGAAAAGTAGCGTGACGCTGGACAACAGATAGTAGCGTGTTGGAACAAAAACAGGTACGGTAGCAGGTGTTTGAACTGTGTGATTTGTTTTTTTTTACGATTTTGCTTCTTTGTATGATGATTGCGAACATCTGGTGAACCGGCACCTGCACAAAAAATTCAATAAATTGAATAAAGTGTTTTAATGTTAAGTTAGATACCTATCATAAGTGTTTTAATGTTAAGTTAGATACCTATCATCCGGGTGCATATCATCGATTATCATCATTCTTATTGGGAAAACCTGAAAAATAACTTTTAATGTAAAAAAAGTTAATACCCTATTGGTTAAACCGTCATATCTCAACTCAAAATGGTCCTTTTGAGCCCATATTTCGCACAGTTGTGCTCAATGATATCAGTAATGTGCTCCAAGTTTTGTAAAACGGTATCTATAAAAATAAAAATCTGAAAATTTTCATTTTTCGCAAAAATCATTTTTTTTTTTTCTAGAGATTTTGGCGAATGTTTGCCAAAATTTCCTTCTGTGTTAGTGAAAACATTTTTCGAAGAAAAAAATTTTCCTGGAACTGATGTGAAATTTCAAAAATTCGTAGAGAGTCTCAAAGTTGATGAATCTACTTCAAATTTTGTTCGAAAACGTGTTAAAGCAATGCTAACTTATCCCAAAATTAAAAAAAAAAAAGAAAAAAAATATATTTCTCTCACAGATGCTACAAATTTTTTTTTCAAAAAAATTTGGTAATTCTGGCGATCGATTCATCAACTTTAAGATACTCTACGAATTTTTAAAATTAAACATTAGTTCCAGAGAAAAAGTATTTTAAAATCCAAAAAAAAGTTTTTACCAGCCCAGAAGAACATTTTGGCAATAAAAAACATTTGCCAAAGTCACTATTTTCAGGAAAACATTTCCAGATATTATTTTGGTTTTTTCAGTTGTGGGGCATTTTTTGCATCTGAAAACAACAAAAAACGAAACCTCTCAAAAATAGCGTGACGCTGGGCAGCATCGCAATGGATGGTCAATCGGCGTCTCAACGCGAGAAAAAAAATCAAAAGTTCTAGTTAAAACATTTACCAACAATAAAAACAATAAACCATAAAAAATTCTCCAAGAGCAACGAAAATAATCGATAACTATTGAACAGTTTTTCTTCATTGTTGTGTCGCTTTGTCACCCCAAGAAAATCTCAAAATATTTTCTTGCAACATCTCAGAAAGTTGAGCAACTTTTCCATCGTCATGATCATGTTGGATTGTGTGAGTTGGATGTTCAAACACTCTTGTTAGTAAGGAGCTGAAAATATTGTTATTCATTTAATTATTTCAAAACCAGGAGGTTTTCAACTCACAGGTGATCCCTTCTCGGTTCGCAGATGCCTAGAAGGCGTATAAGATTACGTTTAACAAAATTGCGATTGTCCAGAACCCAATTGTATTCGCCGCTTTTGCTTCGAATCGTTCCATTTTGCCAGGATCGGATGAAATTAAAGATGTTTCCTTCTGTTAGATCTCCAAGTCGCATATGAACGTGTGTGGCGGATAGTTTGCGGAATTGTTGGTTGGTGAGTCGAAGATCATGGAGGTCGAGCTTTTGAACTTGGTAGAACTGAAAATCGAAAGGTATACTCAATAACCCCTGAAACTTTCATCAAAACCTGTGTCCGTCTGTTTGGGACCTGAAAAGGGTGACAACTTGGATGCATTTTTGTACTGGTGAAAAGTGAACAGCTCCATGGCCCCAAAAATCTTTGGCACGAAAATTTTAACAAGTTTTTATTCGGTTTCAAAACTTAAATCGTGCCCGAGGCAATAAAATGAAACCAAAACGAGGGTCCAATTTATTAATTATTAAATTATTTTCTGGAAATCCGGTTTTTTTAACGAAAATTTTAGAACATTTCCGGTTTTGAGTCAATTTTTCTGAAAATACAGTGAAACTTTTAAAAAATTCGTAGAATATCTCAAAAATGAAAATAGCTTTTCAACATAAAAAATATTAAATTTTTCAAAAAATCGAAATTCTCATGTTTTTTTTCAGACCATCATTTTTCTAGACAACGTTCCACAAAGACTGTAGCATTTCAGTGATACTTTTGAGGATACTTGTACAAAATACGGGCTCAAACGGGATATTTTGAGCCGAGTTATGCCGATTTTCCCAATTAGGAACTAAAAATCACTGTTGTAAAGTTCAAAATCCGGATTTTTTCCCAAAAAAATTGTTTTTCAGATTTAAATCTCAAAAAAAAAACCAACCTCTTCGCAATCCAAAATAAACGGCATATTATTCCTTCTACAACCCTCCAATCTCTTCAAAGGATGTGGAATCTTCGAGAAAAAGTGTCGAATATCAGCATTCCCTTCAATTCCCAAAACTTGTATACTTTTCAAGCATCTGATTCCGAAATCAAAGTTCGCAAAGAGTTTTCCGCAAATGACCAACTTCCTAATCGCATGTTGACGAGGCCTCAACAAATCTTTGAAGTACTCCATTGCATATTGTGAAACATCTGTTGACTGCTCCAAATCTTTCTCCCATAATGGTTCTCCTTTGAGACTTGTGCATTTCACAAACTTCTTCCCACTGTCCTC
This sequence comes from Caenorhabditis sp. 38 MB-2015, assembly GCA_900536415.3. Taxonomy (NCBI): domain Eukaryota; kingdom Metazoa; phylum Nematoda; class Chromadorea; order Rhabditida; family Rhabditidae; genus Caenorhabditis; species Caenorhabditis quiockensis. The sequence continues at coordinate 104,957 of LR550624.1, read as the reverse complement.
TTTAATATCCACTGTATATCCATGCTTCCTTTCATCGCTTCTCTCATATTTCCCATGTACAACGTAAATCCGCCAATCATTCTCGCCAAATCCAAACAGCTCCAATCCATAAATGTAATAGCCTGAAGCCTTGGCTTGGGCGTTACATGACTTTGAGACAAACGAGAATTTCAATCTGTCAACTTGCTCCATTTCGTCGACCACCATCATTCGGAGCTCTGTTGGTAACTCGGGAAAATGTTTGAAAACCTGAATTTTTAAATGTTTACAAAAAAAATTATTTTTCAACTCACTTCTCCATTTTTAGCATCTGTAGACATTTTTGAAAACGAAAACAGAACAATAAATGAAATGAAATTGAAATTAATCTGATTTCGCGCGACTTCCCAGAGGCAAAAAGGCGCCGGTTGGAAAAATGTAGATCAAAAAAATATAGTGGAGAATTTGATCTACCAGAAAAATTTTCGCTTTTGAAGATGTTTTGGCTAGTCCTCGAGTAAGAACCTGAAACACGATTTCGAAAGAACTCAACATTCAAAAAATTAACAAAAACCTTTAAATCATTTATCAATTTAGTGTAAATATGTACATAGTAATTTCAAGGTAACATTTAACAGATAAGTTGAGAAGGATACTGCTTATCCGTGGAGGTCAGCTAACGAAAAGTAGATCAAATTTTGAAAAGTTTCAAAATCTCTCATTTTGACCTGCTATTTCGTCGGTTCAAACTACATATAGTCTTTTGCCGTTGACTGACCTCCACGGCTAGGAAAACATATAAATAAATTCGATTCAAAGTTTCGAAATGAGTGAATAAAGTTAGAAGCTGGGGAGGAAACGATAATGATGGAGAACATATATATAAATAATAAAGGGTTAATCAATAGAGCAAAAATTATGCATTGAATCGACGATCGAAGAGAGCCTTCTCTGTGTAGCTCAATTGACTATTGAGTTCGTCAATATTAGCTTCGACGCCACCTCTGCCAAGCGATTGATTGTCGCCACGGGATGTTTGATAGTTCGATGCTCCGCGCTTGGCATAATTCCCGGCCACAGTTAGTGGCGCCGGCAAGGAAGTGGTCGATGACACAATTCCGTGCAAGAAGCATAGTTGATGTGCCAAACTCTCATGGTGGTTCATGGTCAACTTGGACGTATCGAAGACGTGTGAGAATTTCGGCGTTCTCGCAGTCCCTTGGAACGCTGAATGGGCATTGAGGAAGAACTCGTTGATCACTGGACTGACGATTCCCGTATCCACACACGTCCCGGCTGGGATATTTTGCTTAGTGGCTTTATCTCTTGGATTGATGCTCTGCAAAAAGTATGATGGGAATGATTTTTAAGCTTTTCAACTGACCTCTTTCATGATTACTTCGTTTGTCAATTTGGAAACACACATAATTGTTATGTGTGGCCTAAGCGTTTTATTGAGTTCTTGCCAAGCGGCCTTGATTCGAGCCACGTAATCGTTGGCAACAAGTCCGAATTGGCCCTCGGAAATGCCATTGAAGTAGAAATACAAATAAGTTGGCCAGGCATTACGGCTTTTTCTGAATTGGTTCACCATCTCGTGAATGGCAACTTTCAAAACTTGTCCGTAGATCTGAAAATAGTATTAATATATAACAGAAAGCGGGTAAAGTTATAAAACCTACATCCTTGTGGTTTTGGACAAACTTATAGTTTCCGATAAAATTTTGAGCATTCTCTGATGCGTTGGCCGAATAACCGACACACACCAAATCGTCTCCGACTGATCTTGACGTTTCAAATCCAATAACCAAACGAGCATGTTTGGCATCTAAAAAGTCGGTCGTTTGTCCCGTCTTCGTCGGCCCATTGTATCCATTAACTTCCCAGTTGACGCCTCCCAATTTCAGATTCATCTTGTTAACAATATTTTCCACTGTTTGGGGTTGACCTTTGTCAACAACCTTGTAGGCCACGGTCGCGCGAACCTCTTGGGTGAGTATATCATACTTTTGCTCGAACAATTTGATTTTTTCTGTAAAAAAAGGATCGGAATTGTTTGTATATTTAGAATGTGTAAAAACTCACGATGAAGATCAAGCTTGTCTCTGACGACAAAGAAGACAAATTTGGTTCCATCATTTTTCTCGGCAGCGATGAGCTTCTCAATATCGACTCGTTGATCACGTCTTGTGATCACAACATTTGGATTGACCCATCCCATTCCAGTCGAAATTGCTCTGGGGCGAATTTTGTCCAAAAACCCTTCGATGTCAAGGCCAGCATCGATGGAATAAACAGCCCATTTAGGGATTTGTGCTCCTTTTTTGAATTTTGCAGAATCCCATTTGCAGTTGGCGGTGGTAAATGTGGCTCTTCCGTTACCAGTAAAAACATTTGGCGTCGGCATTATTCTCCCATTCACAATCATATTGTTCTTCTCGATGGTGATCCCGATCTCTTGCATCTGCTTGTTGTCTCCATAAATACCAGCGAGTCTTGCAAGTTTCATCGTTTCTTGTTCTCTGACACTTGGGACAACGGCGCTGAACTTGACCAAATCTTGTTGGCCTGATACAGTTAATTGCTCCGTCTTGGCACGTTGGTTCTCCCCGATGAGAAGAAGCTCTGGAGGAAACAATGCGTCTGGATTCTTCTTATCGAAGACACAGCATATATTCGGGTATTGCAAATCGATGTTGAAGCGGCGTTTGAAATATTGTTGAACACTAATTGTACCATTTTTGGTTTTGATCGATTTTTCTACAGATGTCGCACCGAAGCCTCCAATGATGAACGACTTCGCTTTGCCCAACAATCCTTTGTTAGTTCCATAATTGAGACGAACAGCCAATCCTGAATAGAATTATGTATAGAAAATTATGTTTTTTTTTTCATGAATTTAAATATATACCTTTGAGCTTTTCTTTCAAAAATCTGGCGGACGGATCTGATGAAATCATTCTGTTGTTGAGTCTCTCATTTTTCGACTTCAAAAGCGAACAAAACTTGTCAATCAGATTTTGATAATTATCATGGAACGCAGCTTTTTTGCTGTCAATAATGCAATGAAGTTGGGTGTTTCCTTGTTTATCTCCTTCTAGAGTTTTCACTGACTCTGTGAGTCCAATGCGCATATATTGTCCTCCTGGAAGACTCGGAAGTTTCTCTGTATCGAATCCATGTCTTTTAGGGTCGAGAACGAAGTGAATGCCTTTGTACGTGATCATTTGATCCTTGTTGTTCAGTGATTGAGAAATAATTGTGTTCATTGCTTCGAGCAAAGTCACATCGCCTTTACCAAAAACTGAATTCACTGTCAATTTTGTGTCGTTGGTGGTAACTTGATGAGATTTATCCACTTGACAGACTTTCACTTCAACCGATTTACAGGCATCGTCTTCTGTGACAACTTCGCGTGGTGGGAGATTTTCAGTCTGTAAATGGAAAAATGAACATTTGAATAGAAGTTTGAATAGAACCCACAAAACCTTCGAATCGATTTGTCGAATAAAGATTGGCTTGCGAGTCATAGAAAAATTCGGTGGTTTTCAAATCTGCCGCATTTCGATCGAGTGCTTTTTTCAATGCGATGACCGCCAACTGTGTTCTTGACTGAGCAATGCAGTCGTTATTTGGGCCTTTGGTGAGCGACTTCCTGGCTTCTTTCCCATCTATGCGTTCGTATATCAAGTTGATATCCACATCATACTTGTAAATCGAGTGATTTTTGGTGAGAGTAATCTTCGCAGCGTTAGTTTTGAATTTTTTAGTCTCTCCAAGACTTCCAGGTGCGAGCTTCGCCGGCGCGACAGCTCCCATGGTTGCTTTCTCAATTGGAACTTGCAACGACATCGTTTTCCTGAAAAATGTTATATGATATGAGAACAGTTTAATAAATGAAAAAATAAGAGAGACGATTTTCACACAAGCAAAAAAAATAGGAACAAATTAGGCCACGCCCACACCGCCGACTGCGACATGTTTGTTTGCAATATCGGCACAATGTGTGTTGAATTTAAAGACTTCAAACTAAAACTAGAATGGACTAAAAATTCAGCCGAATAATTGTCAAAAGCATACGAAAAAAACGAGAAATTGCAGAAAAAAATGATACCGAAAATTTTATCGGATAAAAATCTGTGCTCGGTACTGGTAAAGTGGGAGAAGGCGCGAAATGGGGCGAAGTCTGGGTGAATCTCGACCTATTTTCCTGAATCTAGGTTCTAAATGAATTTTTTAAAAATAATTGAAAAGGAAAATATGATAAAAATGAGTGATTCACCCAATCCTAAAAAAATGTGTTTATTCAAAATTTTCGAATTTTCTTTGAAAAAAAGAGCGCAGTAGAGCAAACTTTCGGAATGATCAAAGAAATATATGAAAAATTTTGCGAGTCTGGTCGATGTAACAATTGTGTGTCGTGAACCATGGGAAAAAAAATACTTTTTTGCACATTAAACATGTGAAAAAAGATTTATATTCAAAAATGATACGATTTTTGTACAACAATAACTATTTCAATGTTTGGGAAAATGGATTCTTTCATGAAAAGTTTCAGATTTTTTAATAGAAGTGAAGTAGAAAAACCCTCAATTTCGAAGCAACAAAAGGACAAAGAAAAATATTGATAATTATAGGGTGAACCACGGCTGGAGCTCTCGAATCTTTTTGAAGTTTTTTATCGATTTTCAGGTGAATCAAGGTCAGAAAATGAAATGGAATGTGTGGGCTCGTCTTATGAACAATTGAAAATCGAATGAGCGTGGGCACGCTCTATTATACAGTATCTATGTATAACAATTATCAAAGTTTCGAACTGTTCTCACGGTCTTTGAGGAAATTGGCAAGGAATAAAACAAACTGATGTAGATGATGCGAGTTTCTTGACTTACAGTACTACAAATACCGTACTCTTTCGGAACACTGGTCGATTTCTTTTTCAAATATAGTAAGCTGATGTAGGCCATAGCGTCGGCACAAAACTTCAGCTTCAGATCACTGTAGTTTTTTTTTCAATTCTCTATAGTTTTCAACTACATACAGTATCCCATACATCGTAAACTTTTCAATATCCATCATTTACAGTACTTCACGACCAAATGAAGACCTTATTACTGTAGATGACGAACAAGAAAAGAAAGAGAATTCAACTACAAAACTGGCCGTAGTTTGTCTTTTTTGCGAAATACGGCGATAACATCGACTTTTCTGCGATGGGAAACAAAATACACTTTGAAGATGATGTGATAATCCTCAAGGATTATCAGATCAGAAGATGGGCGCAGTTTCAGATCCGAAGACGGGCGCAGTTTCCGCGCGTTGACTTTCTAAGTTGATTTTGAGACGAAATTGATAGGATCAGTTGTAGTGGTGATCTGCAAAAAAATTGGTTTAAAGTATTTTCCAATTTAATTTTGTGCTGTGTTCGCATTTTTTGCAGGCACACAATTTTTCGTGTTTATCTCTCTTTTCACAAAGATTAATCGTTCTTTTCAAAAAAAACAAGCAAAAAATTGAATGCCGCACAATTGCAGACGCGAGAAGTGATAATTCAAAAAAAAAAAAAAAAATTAATTTTCAGTTTTTTAGTTTAAAAAAAAAATTAATTTTCAGTAATCGAAACTTCGAAATTTTTGCTGTTTGTATTTTTGAAATGGAATTAACAAAAACAATAGAAATACAAGTATTTTAACAGTTTTTCCGATTTTCAGTTTGCACGGAATAATGAAATTGGTCTAGAATGGTTTGAATTTAGTTTTTCTTTTTTTCCGATTCTTAAAACTTTCTATGAAGACCATTTTAAATTAGCAAGATTCACATGGAAATGTTGAAAACATTGTTCAAACAAACAAAAATGTTTGTCACTTCGAGAAACATCTAAATATAGTTTTTTGGAGAAAAAATCAATATTCAACGAAAACTACACTTTTTCTAGTTGGTAAATACTAAGATTTTAGTAGGTTAATAAAATTTCAGAGAACTTTCAAATAACCAGATTTTATATTTTTTGTTATTTTGTGGAAAATGACCTAATGCAAATATAGAAACATCTAAATATAGTACTTGGAGACAAATTTTCGTTGTATAATGTAAAATATTGACTTTAAATTGCAAGAATCACTCAGTTTCAGATGAATTGGAATTTTTGTAAGAAACAAGCCCCTTCTCCAAGAGAAGTACACGAAGAGAGGGACTAGAAAACTTCGGCCATATTTAATTTTTCTATTTTTTCAAAATTTTTTTAAAAAAGTGAGGGAACTCATTCACGGGAAATCACCTAATAAAAATATAGAAACATATAAATTTAGTATTTGGAGACAAATTTCTCGGTATTCAAGGAAAACTATACTTATTTCAGTTGATAGTACGATTTTTTAGTGAATTTTCAATTTTGGTTTATATTTTTCGTGTTTTTTTTTTTTCATTTTTCAACTAAAACCTTACGTGTTTTCAACATTGAAATCGTATTGATAACACCGAATAGCATTGGGTGTTTTGTTGGCCGTATGGTACAATTGGTGGCTAGTCAAGTTTGGTGCAAGGTTCAATGTGCAGTTGATGTTGTTGAGTCGTCCGAATTCGCTGAAAATGAAACTGCTTATCATTTTGATAAAACCCGAGGAATTAGATTTTTTAGTTAGGTCCGAAAAAGAAAGAGATCTAAATTGAATGCTACAGCCAATCAGATTCCGAGGAGCCGATCAGCCACGAGCAGCTTTGAATTGGGGGGAGCGCTGACTTGTTAGGATCGCACCTTTTCTTAACTACAATAATGCACGCCACGTTATAGTGCATCCACTTCTCTGTGTTTCCCAAATCAAAATCGGACGAACCGACAGTACGAGACTGGTGCCAAGGGCTTAGAACGGGCAATGGTACTAACTCCATGGATGCACGCACATTATTGCAGCGTCCGAGAAAGAACGAGCAGCGGAAGATTTTTCTGAGCTCGACTCATGGGGTCTGAGCCTCAGAGAGATCTTGGGGTCCCGGGTCCTTTCATAATAGAAAAGTTAAACTTATCTTATTTTGTTTTGCCACGTGTCCAAGGTATAATGTTACATTTGAGCAGCAGCAGGTGAAGTGTCAGCAATTATCCTGTAATTTAGCAAACATAAACACAGAGAAATGAAAGGAACAAAAAAAAACGACAAGAGACACTGAAAATGACCTGAACAGTGAGTAATTCGGAAATTAGAAGGGCCAATTAGGAAATATGAAAATTTTGTTCAAGAGATTGTGACAAAGAGTTAAAGTTATTCGCGCAAAACGGTTAGATGAAAAAAAATAAACAAATTTGCCACGTAAACTGCCACGTAAATCTTTCAAATTGCCACGTAAAACGATTTCAATGGGGCGCACTTCCATTTTTACTTTTGTTTTTTTATTTTTTTGCGAAAAAAAAATGAAAATTTTTATTTGGTTTGTAGTCGAAGAAAGTTCGGAAAGCGTTGAGTAGATTTATGTGAGAAATAATTTAATTTGCTAATTTTAATAAGAAAGAGACTGAGAACATAAAGTTAGACTGGAATTTTTTACGAGAAATACATCGTCGTACAAAAAATAGCTTCTTGCAGTTTTTTTGACTTATAGATTGAAATTTATCAGAAGCTTCAACTTAAACATCGAGGTTGAAAACAAAAAGTTCAAATATTTGAATTCATATTTCAATGAGTTGGAGCGCGCTTCCATTTCTACTTCTATTTATTTTATTTCTTGGAAAAATTTTAATTTTGCATCTTTTTCAAGCTGTTTTAGGAGGTTTCGAGATTTTTTTCGTGCTATAAATGTATATTGTCGATTAAAAAGTACCTTTATAATAAGTTTCGTCGTGTAAAAACAGTTTCTTTTCTCTATTTCTTATATTTCTTTATGAATCTTGTTTAATTTAATTATATTTTTTCAGAGAACTATGTTCTGGGAACTACAGTTGAGCAAGCAACCATTGAAGCTGCCACGCCAACAAAACTCGCACCCGGAAGTCTTGGAGAGACTAAAAAGTTCAATGTTTATTTGACCAGAATCAAGGCAGCTTGTCAAGAACTCTATCAGAAATTCATGTCAAATGTTACAATTAGGTGTTTCGAAAACGCCAAATAAGAAATTTAAATCTGAGGTTAGTTGAAAGCTTGAAAATAATTCGCATCATATTCTTGCAAATATTTCCGAAATTCTCGCAAGTCTTCGATACGTTCAATTTGAACCAGTTGTAAATCACTTCCTCGCCTGCTCCAATTATGGTCGCCAATCGATGTGCCAAGCACGGATCTTCAAATCATCAAACATCCCGTGATGAAAATCGCTCAGTCGCTTCTGGCAGAGGTGACATTGATGCTCTTAATTGGTAATTGAGCTATGGTGAGAAGGCATAATTTATCTCCGTTAGGTAACCCTTCATTCTTTTCTTTATCTGTATTCCCTCCCCGTCTGCTAACGTTAGTCACTTATTTTGAAGTTCTAAATTGAATGTATTTATATGTATGCTTCTCAACATATTTTTATATGTCTGAGAAATAATATAAAGATAGATAATGTTATTAGATGATGGCACATTTTTTTTTAATCCAAAGGTGAAATTCCTCAAAACCATGTTATTGATAAAAAATGACTAATGAGACTGTTGTATGCGATATGAAAGTGGACAAAGACGAAAGTTATGAAGTTTGCGGCATCTTACATCGACCAACTGGAAGTGAACCTTAAGGCAAGTGTTTTTTGAAGAAATTAAGACTATTAAAAGTATTTTTTAAAAAAGTGTTTCAAATGAATTTGAAAAAAATCGATGGCTTGAAAATAAAAAGTATTCTGATCTTTCTCAATCACAAAATGGATACAGATTTTCATAAACTTGTTAATTGTTTTCACGAAACCAGTTTAGTGTGGTATCATAAGCTACCTGGCTTTGTGAACTGCAAAATTTTTTTTTTCCGTCGAGAAAAATCGTACAGGTCACTTAAAATAAGATAGTTTCTTTTTTCTTGTTGAAATTCGAAATTGTAAAATAATAAATACTTCAGCTCAAATAATTCTATAATTTCACACTATGAGATCATTCCTTACAATGGAGGTTTACGAGCTTTTGGATTCAACTTTTTCTTAAAATTTGAACTTTAATTCCTATGCACAGCTGTGACAAACATAATTTTCGCGTAAATGTCGAACCTTGTTCATTGTCCTTGGGAGCAACTTCATAATTACCAGCTTCAATTAAAAAAAACAGATTATTCATCGTCGTGAAAGGTAATTCGGAGAACTTCAATTTGAGTCGACAACAAAGCGTGTTTTTCAGCATCCTCATGATGTTTGATTGTTTTGAACCATCTGAAAACTTTAATACTCTTTCAAAACCCCAAAGTTAATTAAACTCACCCGGCCTTCATTTGTCCATAATATTTTCTCCCACACAGACGAAAAAGTAGCGGTACATCGAAATCCGAATCTTGCAACTGCCAAATGACTGTTTCTTTTTTTTTCGCAATCGTTCCATTTTGCCAGGATTGGATGAAATTGAAAACATCCTCCACGGTTAGTTCACCAATGTGGATATGAATAATCGACGCTGATAATCGTAGAAATTGCTCATTGTTTAGTCGAAGTTCATGATGAAGAAGAATTTTTGGGGCTTCATAGACCTGAAGAAAAAATTTGATAAACTTTTGAGAATAAGGGATAATAACTACTAACCTGTTGAATGGGAGTTTTGTAAAATGTGTTTCCAGCGACATATAAAGTTTTAAAAGGATGATGTACCTTCGAAATAAATTGAAGGTAATTAAAATTTCCATCTATCCTTAGTTCTTCTAACATTTTCATGTTTGTGATTCCAAAATCGACATTTATATCAATTTCTGTTGTTTTCGATTCAATGGACAACATTTTGATACCATTTTGATGAAGATTCATCAATTTTTTGAAATATCTCAACGCACTATCTCGTAGGTTTGGAGAACTTTTCCAAATCCACCACATTTGTTTATCATCGCGAGTTTTGCTTCAAAAAATGCATTATTCAGTTAATAATTGGTAAAATTGTGATAACTTTGCTCAAAATAGGTTTAGTCAATTGTTCTGAACATTTATGCCTAAAGGTATAAGCGAAATGTTCTCGTTTTTGTAGGATGATATCCAGAAAAACAAACATCTGATAATTTTTCTGAAAACTTTCATTTTTTGATAAAATAATTAATTTTCTGTTTTCTGTGATGGTTGGGAACATTTTCCAAATAGACTTTAAGACAATTTTTTCTGAAAATATAGTGAAATTTTTAAAATTCGTAGAGTGTCTGAAAATTGATGAATCTATAATACTTCAAATGTTGTTTTTAGGCGTAAAAAGAATTAATGTTGTCAGGCTGAAAAATTTCAGGAAAAAAATTCCAGATTTTTATTTTTCAGATATCGTCCTACAAGAACTGAAGCACATTGCTGATATCTTTGGGCATAACTGTGCGAAATATGGGGCTGAATGGATCATTTTGAGCTGAGATATAACGATTTAACCAACAGTATACAAATTTCACCAACAGTATACCATTTTTTCACAGTTTTATCATTTCAAATATGTAGAGAATGAAAAATTACACCAGATCCAATAAAGTTTGTGTAATTTCCTTTGGTTTTAGTATTTTTTTTACTGTTAATATATTTTTGGTCAAAACTGAAAATCTCAATTTTCAGCTTCCTGAGTGGAGCTCAGCAAAAGTTAGATACGGGATGTTGATCAGCATGAAAAACTCTATCGGATAAAATAGTCCCATTTTAAAGTCCGTTAACACCCTCATGTGGTTCCCTTGTAAGTAAGCCGCATAATCTATCAAAAAAACGCACCACTACCCTACTAATCTCTCCTATAATTATGCCCGAGCACGACAAAAATCGATCGATAGCTATGTAGGTAATTGTTCGGCGTCACGCTACGTTTTCTACCAATCCCACTAGTTTTTGGTTGTTGCATTATTATTTTCTAGAACCTATAAGATGGCGGATAATGATGAGAGAGTGAGTTCTTACTTAAATTCAACCTGAAGTTTAATTTTTTATAAAAATATGTTTCAGAAATTCGAATTTTTTCTCAACTTGCCAGCAAAAAACCGACAGATGGTAGTCGATGAAATGGACCATGCTGACAGGTACATACAAAGATTTAGCATGTTTTTTTGAGCAATTGGTTTTTTTACAGGTGTCGTTTCACTCGTTGCTCAAAGCTATGTCGTACTGAAGCCACAATTTCGAAGAACTTCATCTATAAATTGAAAATTGAAGTATTCTCAAGGGATGATATTAAAATCACAGTTATGTATGGAAACCATTCATCAACCAATGGATTTTGTTTGGCCTTCACCAGAAGATTCAAAGAATACAAAGTCTAGTAAGTTTTGGACCTGATTTAGGTGGCCCGTATTAGGCATTTTGGTCAGGGTCTCCTATTTTGAATTCTGAATCGTCATATCCGAATTCTGCATTCTGTGACTTTTATTCCTTGATTCTGAAGCCTGAATTCTCAATTCATTTTCAGCTGCGATCTTAACAACCAAGAACTATGGGCTGATGAGTTATTTGGTTCACGAGATTTGTTCCAATGCGCTATTAAAGAGTTCAAAAATCGACTTCATCAATGTCAAAATGTTGTCAGAAAGTTGTGTATCGTCGAACATGCTTCCACATGGGATCCTAAATTCTTGACAGATGTCAACTTTGGAATCGAGAGTTTGGATAATCTCGAACAGCTGGCTATACTAGCTGAGATTGAAGTTGCACAAATCTTTCCAAAACTACAACGTCCTTTGAAGACGTTGTTCTTCGCTAGTACTCAATTCAATAAGGATATTGTAAATTGGCCACAGGTTTGTTGAACAAGGGGGATGTAAAAAATTCGGTACCTAATTTTCCTCTATCTAATATCTACCTAAATAGTCAAAGTTGAAAAACCTAACAAGGGAACCACATGGGGGTGTTAACGGACTTTAAAATGGGACCTATGCCATCCGATAGAGTTTATCATGCTGATCAACATCCCGTATCTAACTTTTGCTGAACTCCACTCAGGAAGCTGAAAATTGAGATTTTCAGTTTTGCCCAAAAATATATTAACAGTAATATAAATGCTGAAACCGAAGGAAATTACACAAATTTTATTGGATCTGGTGCAATGTTTCATTCTCTACACATTTGGAATGATAGAACTCTGAAAAAAAATGAAAAACATGCTCAATTTGCTGAAAAAACTGAAAATTCGAAAATTTCTATAAAATAATAACTTTTTCACGCAAAATAAAGGCAAATTTTATAATTTTTCACGTTTTTGTTGATATCTTTTTTTTGCACCTTCTTCAAACTTGATTATTTGGCCTACCAGCGGGATTTTCGTAATAAATAGATGTTTCCAGCGTTCTTTCCATGCCAAAAAACCCTTCACTCCTTCCACTCTACTGAAAGCATAAATTTGAAGAGATATTTCACATTTTCAGAGCAAAATTCGAGCTCGAATTTCAGCTTTTCGCGCGGAGCTCAGCAGAAGTTAGATACGGGCAGTTGATCAGCGTGAAAAACTGTATCGAATGGTGTAGGTCTCATTTTAAAGTCCGTTAACACCCTCATGTGGTTCCCTTGTAAGTTTGAAGAAATCAGATTTTGGAAATTGTTTCGGAAAGAAAACGAAAATCTAAGTATTCAGTTCAGTATTGTTGTTACATTATTTTTAATCTATTTTTTATATCTCTGAAAAAAATGGACCCCTATTAGTCTAGAACCCCTATATTAGGATAGAACCAACAATTCTATCTACCAAATCGACCTTCCTGATCACTCTCAAAAAATTGTTGTTTTTTGTTCGAAAAATCATAACTTTGCTCAAACTGGACAAAAAAAGTTGATTAAAAAATCATTTTATAGGTAAAATCATGGAGAATTTTGAAAAAATAAATACAACAGGCGAAATTGAAGTTCAGATTATGAAATGTGTGACTGGTTTCACACCTGGACTGTCATTGTTCATTTTTTATCATTGCCGATTCTGAAATAATTCGAACTTCTGGTTTGATAAGTGTGGATCGTAATTTGCTTTTTTTAACCAACTTTTTTCAATTCCGCTGCTTCAATTTCATATCATATATATTATTCACATTATTTGGAACCTTAAAGGTGGGGTAAATGGACACGGCAAGTTGCTCTTTAAAAAAAAAGCACATTTTTTTAGGTAAGACCCTCGAGGGATTTTTCACCGAAAAGTTTAGTATTCGAGAAAAAAATGTTCAAAGTTCAAAATTTGGAAACTTTAAACGTATAGCTATACGTGGAAAGTTTCCAAATTTTTTTTTTCAAATAAAATTTTCTCGAATACCAGACTTTTCGATAAAAAATCCCTTGGGGGTCTTACCTAAAAAAATGTGCTCTTTCATTTAAGAGCAACTTGTCGAGTCCCTTTACCCCACCTTTAATTAATTTAACTGGGCCTATTCTAGCCACACAAAAATCCCTTTCTTTTACGGTAAAATTATTCCGGGAACCCGATAGCTTTTTTCGGGAACCCGATAGATTATTATGGGAACTCGGTAGTTTTGTTCGGGAACCTGGTGATTTTTGGGAACTCGGTAGATTATTTCGGGAACCCAGTATTTTTTTCCGGGGACCCGGTGATATTTGAGAGCCCGATTAAATTATTCCGGGAACCCGGTAGCTTTTTTCGGGGAACCCGATAGATTATTATGGGAACCCGGTAGATTATTTCGGGAACCTGGTGATTTTTGGGAACCCGGTAGATTATTTCGGGAACCTGGTGATTTTTGGGAACCCGGTAGATTATTTCGGGAACTCAGTATTTTTTTCCGGGGACCCGGTGATATTTAAGAGCCCGGTTAAATTATTTCGGCATCCCGGTAGCTTTTTTCGGGAACCTGGTAGATTATTTCGGGAACCCAGTATTTTTTCCGGGGACCTGGTGATATTTGAGAGCCCGGTTAAATTATTCCGGGAACCCGGTAGCTTTTTCTGAGAACCGGTTGATTCTTAGAAACCCGAAAAATTTTAAAAAAAAATCCTATTGTTCGCTTTGAGAAGATGGCCCACTAGTAAAAAAAAAACAAAAATTGAACGTAATCCAGCAAATACGCTCTATTGCTCACGTTGTGTGTATTTCTTTTGAAAGTTTTTTCTTTTCTGTTTTTGTGTGACCTTTTTCTTGAGTTCACAGGACCACAATAGGCCCAGTTCAAATAATTAAGGTTCCAAATAATGTAAATAATATATATGATATGAAATTGAAGCAGCGGATTTGAAAACAGTCGATCCACACTTATCAAACCAGCGCTTTTCTTGTAAGGTACCTAAATATTGAAACTTTTTACAGCTATATTTGGTGCAAAATACAATCATATTATGGTCTACGTATCTTGAAAACGATCAATTTTCTCGTTTATCCGCTGAAAATGTCACTATGCCTGTTGGAAGACTGTCAGAATATCATATTCTCCGATTCATCCGCTCTTGGCAAAATGGGTCGATTGGCAGAAAAATCGGAAGTTATCGGTGGAATATGGCGAATTCAAATTTCAACATGGAGAAATTGGCAAGACTTTTGAGAGTCAGACCACAAGATACTCGAATGTAAGTAATACTGACAAATGTACATAAATATTGAATGTTTCAGTGATGACAGTGATCAAATTGAAATCAAACATTTCCACAAACTTGGGAAGTATGCCCTATTATCTCATTCTCACGATGAATTGCAGTTCTCTACTGGAATTTGATGATTTTTTCTAAATTTTTCTATTGTAATTTTATTATTTTTTTCAATAAAATATGTCAAATCACACAAACTACATACAGTAGCGATCAAAAGTTTACACGGATTTAGTTAAATCGTCATATCTCGGCTCCGTTTGGCCTCATATTTTGCACAATTATGCTCAATGATATCAGTAATGTGCTCCAGTTGTGGTGACACCATATCTGAAAATTTTTTTCTAAAAGTTTTCGGTTTTTGAGTATAGTGTCTCAAAGTTGATGAAATTACTTCAAATTTTTACAAAAAAAAAAAAAATTTTTGTTGTAAAATGGTGTGAGCAAGTCGTTCGAGATTGTGTGACAAAAATTTTTTGTTTTCAAAAAAATCTGTAAGTTTGGGGATCGATTCACATTGCTTTAACATGTCGTTTGTGAAAATTTGAAGTAATTTCATCAACTTTGAGACACTATACGACAATTTGAAGTTTCACTTTTTGCCTGTGGGATGTTTTTTGGTTCGCGAACTGAAATGTCGTTTAAATTATATAATAATTTTTTATAGACATTGAAAAGCACGATGAATTTTTTTAACGTAGCGAGATTGGAGGAAAATGTTTCCTGAAGGGTGAAATTTCAGTTTTTTGTGTCTTAATTTGTCAAAAATAGGGTTAGATGGAATGATAAAAAAAATTTGTTAATGAGAAAGTTGTTCGCCTCAAAATTTGCTGGAAAATGGTTTTTTGATCATAAAAAAAAAAATATATATATTCACGTTTTTATAGGCAAACGTATAAACATCGTCTCACCCTGTTTTGTCACAAATGTTTTGTGTGCGCGAGCTTGTGCGCCCCAATGATAAACATTTGTAGTTCTTTTGGAGTTGTTTTCCAATTTTTAAAAGAATTTTCAGCGAAAAATTGCATCATTTCTATTCAAAACAAGAAAAACAATAATAAAAATGAATTTTAGAATATTCAAAAACAAGAATTGGGGCACTTTGATAACAAAAGGGGAAGGGAAAATTCAAATCTCAAAAATATGAAAAATAATTTCAAGTTCCATAAGCAGAAAATTGCAGGCCATCTTCCTGCATATCAATTAATATAGCACTTGTCCCAAGTTTGTTGAAGTGTTTGATTTCGATCGACTCATCCTCATCCCTGAAATTTTATATTATACTGTAGCGATCAAAAGTTAGTTATATGGTCATATTTTAGCTCAAAATGGTCCGTTTTGGCCCCATATTTCTCACAACTATACCCAAATGTATCAGCAACATGCTCCAGTTTTTGTGAAACGATATATGGAAAAATAAAAATCTCGAAATTTTTTGAAAAAATATTATATTGATGAAAAATTTTCGCGTTTTTGGGTTTTTCGAAAAAAATGTTTTCTTTACACAGTCAGGCACCATCTGCTGAGTCACAATGTAATAAAAATTTTGGCTGGAAAATGAGATTTAAAATGTATTCAAATATCCATTATTGCCGCCAAAAATAAACTTACAAAAAACTGAAATTTTCGGTTCAAAAAATCCAGATTTTAAAAATTGACATAAAAATTCAAAATTCACAATTCCTACTTTCGGTGCTAAAATGAAAGTTTCAAAAATTTTAAATTCCAAAAAATAGAAATTTGACACGAAAATTGGTTAAAAAAACTCCTAGTTTTGGCGCCAAAAATTCCTATTTTTAGATTTTCAGTTTTGTATTTAAAAATGAGATTCAAAAACTCTAATTTTTGCGAATAAAATTTTTTTTTTTTTGAATTGCTAATTCTGGCTGGAAAGAGTTAGATTTAAAATAACAGTTTTATGAAAAAAATTTTTTTTTTTAAAAATTAAGATTAAAATATTTTTTTTATTTTGCTTAATTTTCTACAATAAAAAAACATTTGCTCTAAAGAATATGATTTTCTCAAAAAATGAAGATTTTCAGACAACACAATTCCAGATTTTTATTTTTCCAGATATCGTCTTACAAAAACTGGAGCACATTATTGAGCATAACTATGCGGAATATGGGGCCAAACCAACCATTTTTAGCTGAGTATAACCATAAAAAAACAGTATAACTAAAAAAAATTTCGTAACACTCACGTTGGTCGAACTCTCAAAAGTCTAAATAATTTCGTCATGCTGAAATTCGAATTCTCCACATCCCATCGATAATCCCCAATTTCTCTCCCAATCGATCCGTTTTGCCAAGATCGAATAAATTGGAGAATATTCATTTCAGTCAGGTTTCCCATAGGTATCCAGACATTCCTAGCGGTTAATCGATTGAACTGTGCTTTGTCGAGTTGCACATACCACACTATGACATTCTTCTGCGCTTGATATAACTGTAATTTCAGATTTTTTTCTCTCCTTACAAGAGAACCACATGAAGGTGTTAACAGACTTTGGAATGAGACCTCCACAATTCTATAGAGTTTTTCATGCTGATCAACATCCTGTATCTAACTTTTGCTGAGCTCCGCGCGGAAAGCTGGGAATCGAGCTCAAAGTTTGCTATAAAAAAGTGAAATACCTCCTCAAATTTGAACGTTTTCAGAAGAGTGGGTGTACCAAAGGGTTCTTTGACATGAAAAGAACGCTGGGAACCATTATTCATTACGAACATTCAGCTGAAATGCTAGAAAAATATGTTTGAAAAAAGCGCAAGAAGAAGATGCCAACAAAAACGGGAAAAATCATAAAACTCACTCTAATTTTGCGTGAAAACATTATAATTTTATAGAAGTTTTGGAATTTTCAGTTTTTCTAGTGAATTGAGTTTGTGTTGCATTTTTTCAGAGTTTTATCATTTCAAATGTGTAGAGAATGAAAAATTACACCAGATCCAATAAAGTTTGTGTAATTTCCTTTGGTTTTAGTATTTTTTTACTGTTAATATGTTGGCTCCGCGACGTTTCGCCACCAGACGTTTCGACACCGATAAATTGTTCAATATTTTATGCCAGAGGTTTTCGGGTATGACAAACATCATGGTGATATTCATTTTTAACCAAAAAAGAANACGTTTCGTCACCGGACGTTTCGGCTCCGCGACGTTTCGCCACCAGACGTTTCGACACCGCGACGTTTCGACACCGCGACATTTCGCCACCGGACGTTTCGACACCGGACGTTTCGCCACCGGATGATTTTTTGAAATAAATTGTTCAATATTTTATGCCAGAGGTTTTCGGGTATGACAAACATTATAGTGATATTCATTTTTAACCAAAAAAGAACTGCACCCGAGTTTTCACCCATTTTTGGTCAAAAATTGACTGACCTCGATTTTGATGATACTTTCGGATTAAGGGTATTTGAACATCATGGTAATATTTATTTTACATCGAAAAAGAGCTGCACCCATATTTTAACCCATTTTAGATAACTGACTACTTAATAAAAAAAAATTAAACCAAACCACGAAATTTGCATAGTCATTTTTTGACCTAAAATGGGTTAAAATATGGGTACAGCTCTTTTTCGATGTAAAATAAATATTACCATGACGTTCGCCGTACTCAAATACCTTTAATCCGAAAGTATCATCAAAATCGAGGTCAGTCAATTTTTGACCAAAAATGGGTGAAAACTCGGGTGTAGTTCTTTTTTGGTTAAAAATGAATATCACCATGATGTTTGTCATACCCGAAAACCTCTGGCATAAAATATTGAACAATTTATCGGTGTCGAAACGTCTGGTGGCGAAACGTCGCGGAGCCAACATATTAACAGTAAAAAAATACTAAAACCAAAGGAAATTACACAAACTTTATTGGATCTGGTGTAATTTTTCATTCTCTACACATTTGAAATGATAAAACTCTGAAAAAATGCAACACAAACTCAATTCACTAGAAAAACTGAAAATTCCAAAACTTCTATAAAATTATAATGTTTTCACGCAAAATTAGAGTGAGTTTTATGATTTTTCCCGTTTTTGTTGGCATCTTCTTCTTGCGCTTTTTTCAAACATATTTTTCTAGCATTTCAGCTGAATGTTCGTAATGAATAATGGTTCCCAGCGTTTTTTTCATGTCAAAGAACCCTTTGGTACACCCACTCTTCTGAAAACGTTCAAATTTGAGGAGGTATTTCACTTTTTTATAGCAAACTTTGAGTTCGATTCCCAGCTTTCCGCGCGGAGCTCAGCAAAAGTTAGATACAGGATGTTGATCAGCATGAAAAACTCTATCGGATGGTAGAGGTCCCATTTTAAAGTCCGTTAACACCCCCTTGTGGTTCCCTTGTTAGAGACCCCAACAAACCTGTGGACAGTTCCCGATGTTGATGTCATTCCCACCATAGAATAATGTCTTCAAAGGGTGATGTAATTTTGAGGTGAATTGTAGGAAATTGATATTTGCTTGAAGAGCCAATTCTTCGAGATTTTCCAAGTTTTCGACTCCAAAATTGACATTTTTCAATAATTCCTTAGACTTGACCAAATAATGCTCAATTATAGACAACTTTCTGACTATATTTTGAGACTGTTGAAGACGATTTTTAAATTCTTTGAGAGCGCATCGGAATAGGTCGGCTGAATTTTCCAACTTGTCCTCCCATAGTTTTTGGTTGATGAGGTTACAGCTGAAAATTGATTGAGAATTCAGAATTCAGGATTCAGAATTGAGGAATCAAAAGTTAGAATTGAGTACTAAGGTTCTTGGATTCAGAGTTGAGGATTGAAGATAGAAAATACCAGTCAAGGATTCAGGGATTCAGAATTGAGAATTCACAAATTTGGTGTCAGAATTTACGATTCAGACGTGAAGAATCAGAAGTTGAGAATTGAGAACAAAGGATTCGGGATTCAGAATTGAGGATTCTAGGGTCAAACTTCAAATCAAAATTTCGAGGCTTCAGAATTGGGGATTCCCAACTGTGGATTGAGAAGTTGAAATTGAGTACAAAGGTTTTGTAGTTCAGAATTGAGGATTCGAAACTGTGGGTTCAGAATTAACGATTCAGAATCAAAGAATCAGAAGTTAGAATTAAGAACTAAGGTTCCTGGATTCAGAATTGAGGATTCAGAATTAAGAATTCAAGAGTCTAACTTCAAGTCAAACATTCGGAATTCAGATTCTGGATTAGGAAAATATAGGATTCAGGATTCAGGTCACATGATTCAGTTATGAGGATTCACTATTCAGAATTGAGAATTCAAGAGTCAAACTCTAAGATTATATTTTTCGAAGTTATGATTTGAGGATTCAGGATTCAGAATTGGATATTTAGAATTCAAGAAGCACCCATGAACTCACCAGATTCTGACATTACCGCTATAACTTCTGAATTTCAAAATGAATCCATGCCTTGAATTACGAGGTCCATACACAACTTTGATTGTCATTTCATCGATAGCAAATATATCAAATTCCAATTCAAAAATAAAGTTTTTTGAAATTTTCACTTCTGTACCACACAATTTTGAGCATCGGATAAATCGACATCTAGAGAAATTCAGGGCTCCAAATCAGAAAACGAGTAAAAATTCAAAAATTACCTATCATCAGTTTGCATTTTATCGATTATCTTCTTTCGGTTTTCCGCTGGCAAGTTGAGGTAAAAATTGAAGATCTGTAATGGATAAAAAGTTTACACCGCTTTAGTTAAATTGTCATATCTCGGCTCAAAATGGTCCGTTTGGCTCCATATTTTGCACAATTATGCTCAATGATATCAGTAATGTGCTCCAGTTTTTGTGGGAATTTTCATTTTTTGAAAAAACATTTTTTTTTCCATAAATAAATTAACAAACAATTTGGAAAATGCTCAATGATATCAGTAATGTGCTTCAGTTTTGGTAAGATCATATCTGAAAATTGACCATCTGAAATTTTTTTCTGAAATTTCTCAGTTTTTGAAAAAATACTTTTTTCCCTAGACACTTTGGCAAAAGTTTTGTTACATTTCACGGATGGATTTTTCAAAAAAAAAAAAAATTCTAAAAGTACAGTGAAATTTCAATAGTTTCTGGAGTGGCTCAAAGTTTATGAATCTACTCCAAATTTTGGTAATAGACGTACTAATGCAATGCTAATGGACCCCCAAAATGACAGAAACTTTTGAGAAAAAAATTTTTTTTTTCTGTTAACACTACTTCTTCTCACTTGCTCAAACAGCTTTTGAGTAGGCTTGTAAAAAAACAAACGCCCGTTCGCCCGCGCCCGTTTGCCTGCACGCCCGTTCACCCGTTCGCCCGTTCGCCCGAATGCCCGCATCCGTTTATCCGTTCGCCCATTCGCCCGTTTGTCCGGTCATTTGTTCGAGACAAATAATTAAGAAAAAAACAAGAAAAAAGACAAACGGGCGAACGGGCGTTCGTGTTTTGGGGCGTTCGGGTAAACGGGTGAACGTGCAAACGGGTGCCAGATTTTGCAACCTTACTTTTGAAAAAAAATATTAAAAATATTTTTGTCTAGGAAAAAGATGTTTTTTTTTTTTCAAAATTTTGAAACTTCCAGAAAAAATTTCAGATGTTCAGTTTTTCAGATACAGCCTCACAAAACCTGGAGCACATTACTGATATCATTGAGCATAATTGTGCAAAATATGGGGCCAAACGGACCATTTTGAGCCGAGATATGACGATTTAACTAAAGCGGTGTAAAAAAAAACTAACCTTCCCATCATTTTCAGCCATTTTGTGCAGGTTTAGAAAAAAAAATCAATAATGCAACCAAACAATTGGAGAATGAGCGTTACGCCGGTCAACTACTCTACCTACCGTCGAGACCAATATTGACCAGCCTCTGGGAACCCCATCCTTTCTTCCCCCCCACCATCATTCTCATTATCATCATTCCTTCTTGTGTGCGCGCGTTGCTCTGTGGACTATTCAAGATGATTGACGCTTCGATTGTTGAGAAAAATGAAAGAGTGAGTTTCTACATATTTATCAACTACTTGCGTTAAATTATACTATTTATGATGTTGTTTCAGGTCTTCCAATTCTACGAAATTTTGCCACCAGAGTTGAGAACAATGGTTATTGATGATATGAAAGCGGGTGATAAGTGAGTTTAGATTTTTTTTTTAGGCTTTTGAATTGGGCTATTTTCTGGTGGGTTGAATCAGAAAATGTATTCTTTTAACAAACCCAGTGTAGAACATGTATTTTGAGCCGAGAAGAGCATCGTGACACTGTTAGAACCGACACAGCTGGAACCATCTTCGACAAAATTGGGACCGATAATTTTGACACATTTTGAACCGATTCTGACATCATAGGGACTGATTTTTACACAGTTGGAACCGATGATTTCGACTCAGTTGAGACCGATTTTTACACTGCTGGAATTGATTCCAACACTGTTAGGACCAATTCTGATACCTTTGGAACCTACTTTGACACTGCTAGAACGGATTCTGACACCGTAGGGACTGATTTTTACACAGTTGGAACCAATTCTGGCAATGTTAGAACCGATTCTGACACAAGTTCGAACACTTTTGGAATCTATTCTGGCAATGTTAGAACCGATGATTTCGACTCAGTTGGGATCGATTTTGACACCTGTGGAATTGATTCCAACACTGTTAGGACCAATTCTGATACCTTTGGAACCTACTTTGACACCGCTTGAACGGATTCTGACACTTTTGGAAACAACTTCGACATCGTTGCACCAAATTTGATACCGCTGGAATTGATTCGGACACTGCTGGAACTCATTCTAACACCGTCAGAATCGATTATGACACAGCTGAAACTGATTCTGACACGGTTGGAACTAATTTCGACTTTGTTAGGACCAATTCTGACACCTTTGGAACCTATTGTGACACAGCTGAACCTGATTTTGACACCGCTAGAACCGATTCTGACACCGTTCGACCAATTCTGGCATCTTTGGAACCTACTTTGACACCGCTGAAACAGATTTTGACACAGCTGAAACTGATTCCGACACCTTTGGAACCTATGTTGACACCGCTGAACCTGAATTTGATACCGCTAGAACTAATTCTGACGCCGTTCGACCAATTCTGGCATCTTTGAAACCTACTTTGAAGACCGCTGAAACTGTTTCTGACACAGTTGGAACCAATTCTGACACAGATGAAATCGATTTTGACACTGTTGGGACCAACTCCGACATCATTAGGACCAATTTCGAGATCTTTGGAACCTACTTTGACACAATTGAAATCGATTCTCGCACTGTTAGAACGGATTTTGAAATAGTTGGGTCAAATTTCGACACCCCAGTAAAACCGATTTTGACAAAACTAGAACCGATTCTCACACCGCTGTAAATGATCCCGACACTGTTGAGCCCGATTTTTTTGGAATCAGTAGAGCGCATTTCACCCTATCCATTTTTCAGAGGCACCTTCGCTCAATGTTCAAAACAAGCCAACGTCGAAACGAAAGTGTCCAACAACTACGTCTATAGTCTGGAATTTCATGGCTACTCCAGGGATGATTTGCAAATTGAGGTTCTCCACGGAGAATATGAGAACTACGATGATATGAACAACGGTTTCTACTGGAATTTCAAAAAAGTCGACGGCAAAAAAACCATGGATTGGTAAGTTACTTTTTGAATTTTGATAGTTTTTTTTTTTCGAAAAATTACATTTTGCTTGTTTTGGATGAAAATGGGTCGAAACATGAACTTAAAAAAAAATCACAATTTTTAAAAATGTTGAAAAATAGGGTTTTTACATTTCTTAACATTTTACTACATTTCTCGCCAAAAAACATGAAAATCTGAGTTTTTTCCTAAAAATTTCCTAAAAAACAATTTCAACAATTGAAAAAAAATACAAGAAATGTAGAAAAATGTTAAGAAATAGAAAAAAGCGTTTTAAAGAGAAATGAGTTCCAAAATACAAAATTAGAAGTAGATTCATCAACTTTGAGACACTTTACGAATTTTTGGAAGTTCATTGTATTTTCAGAAAAAATAGTTTTGACGAGAAATGTCAAGAAATGTCGAGAAATGTCAAGAAATGTCGAGAAATGTCAAGAAATGTCGAGAAATGTAGAAAAATGTTAAGAAATGTAAAGATCCCATTTTGCAATATTTTTTTAAAGGTAAAAAAAACAGAATTTAAAGTAGATTCATCAACTTTAAGACACTCTACGAATTTTTTAAAATTTATTGTATTTTCAGAGAAAAAAGTCTCGACGAGAAATGTCAAGAAATGTCGAGAAATGTAGAAAAATGTTAAGAAATGTAAAGATCCAATTTTGCAATATTTTTTTAAAGGTAAAAAAAACAGAATTTAAAGTAGATTCATCAACTTTAAGACACTCTACGAATTTTTTTAAATTTATTGTATTTTCAGAAAAAAAAGTCTCGACGAGAAATGTCGAGAAATGTAGTAAAATGTTAAGAAATGTAAAAATCCTATTTTGCGATATTTTTTTTTAGAAAAATTAGCTCAAAAAACAAACATTGAAGTAGATTTTTAGAAAATCAAGAAAAAAACTTTCCGATTTCTATTTTTTTCTAGATAAAGTTACACAAAATCATGAGAAAAAATTTATATATCTGAAATTTTTTCAGCATAGATCTCAATGAAAAACAAGTGTGGATCAAAGATTTGGATGAATCAGTCGATCTCGTCGACTTCGCAGCGAACCACTTCAAAGATTACCTCAAAAAATACCAGAGGACCATCAAAAAACTCTTGATCAACGACTTGTTCGAAGTTCTTCAAGGCAGACAGACCCCGTTCGACCTCGAGCTCAATGCTCTGACCAAGCTCAAAGAGCTCAAAGTCTACGACATCGCCGGCATCGAACAAATCTTGTCCAAACTCCGTCGCCCATTAAAGTTGCTCGAAGTGGTCGGCTCCAGAAACAGCCGAATTTTGCCAGAATACCTGGGCATTTATCGAGTGTCTAATATTTTGCTGGCCTCCGAGTGTCGGCTCAATTACGAGCAGCTCAAGGATCTGACAGCCGAGCGGTGTGAGATTCATATTGGAGATTTGACCGAGGAGCAGATTTTCAAATTCATCGAATCCTGGAGAAATGGGACAATGGACAACACAAACTCAAGATTTTATCGATGGGAATTGAAAAACTCAGAGTTCAGTTTGGTCAAGTTCTTCGAACTATTAGGCCATGAATTCGATGGATCGAGCACAAAAACTGTGACGATCAAGAATAAGAAAATTGCTGAGAAGGAGGCTGAGGTGTACTTCAACAATTATGGAGCTGTTCTTGATAAGAAGTTCCTCACATTCAAGGAGATTGGAGGAGAGGAGAGTGACTAAACTATGCTATATTATTTTACACTTTTTTTTTTTTGATTAATAAAACTTGAAAAAGAAAAATTTCATAAATCATGGACACGCCTAACCTCCGATTTAGTTTCGAATCAAGCTGTCGGAAAAAAAAAGTAGTTCCGAATTTTCGGAACCTTTGGAATGACCGAATTCGACTGGATTTTTTCGCATTTGCAGGTTTAAAAATGGGTAGAAAAATAAAAATAACAGTAAATGGTGAAATTACAATAGCGGATTCCAGAACTCAATGAAATCAATAGTTTTTATTTTACGTTTTTTCAGTATTTTTGGTTCCGAGCAGTTCCGAAACACTTCCAGAACTCGGTTCCGATCCTTTTTAGTTCCGAGGACAGTTGGAACTTTCGGAATTTTGAAACGTTTCGGTTCGCCAAAAAAGGACGCCCTGCTCTGAGTCAGATCTGGCAAGGGGATTCTGTGAAAAATATGGAGATTTTTGACGGGACGATAGATTTTTCTGAAAATTTATCGAAACATTACAAATATTGTGGACAGTAGCGATCAAAAGTTTACATCGCTTTAGTTAAATCGTCATATCTCAGCTCAAAATGGTCCGTTTGGCTCCATATTTCGCACAGTTATGCCCAAAGGTATCAGCAACATGCTCCAGTTTTTGTAAGACCATATCTGAAAAATTGAACTGCTGAAATTTTTTTTTCATTTTTTGAAAACAAACTTTTCTTTCCGACTGTTAGAAACATATCCCGGATGGATTTTTCGAAAAAAAAAAATTTTGTCGAACTTTAAGATTTTTTTTTTCTGAAAATACAGTGAAATTTCAAAAGTGTCTAGAGTGGCTCAAATTTGATGAATCTACTCCAAATTTTGGTGATAGACGTACTAATACAATGCTAATGGACCCCCAAAATTAAAGAATTTTTTGAGAAATTTTTTTTTTGTTAACACTACCTCTTGTCACTTGCTCAAACACTATGTAAACACTAAAAAAAATTTTTTTCAAAAACTTTTGCAATTTTGGGCATTGATTAGCATTGCATTAGTATGTCTATTACCAAAATTTGAAGTAGATTCATCAACTTTCAACCACTCTAGACACTTTTGAAATTTCACTGCATATTCAGAAAAAAAATCTTAAAATTCGAAAAAAAAAAATTTTCTGATAGGAAAAGGAAAAAAAAGTGTCTAGGAAAAAAACGTATTTTTTCAAAAAATGAAAATTTTCAGAAAAAAGAATTTCAGAAGTTTAATTTTTCAGATATAGTCTTACAAAAACTGGAGCACATTACTGATATTATTGAGTATAACTATGCGAAATAAGGGGTCAAACGAACTATTTTGAGCTGAGATATGACGATTTTACTAAAGCGGTGTAAACTTTTGATCGCTACTGTATGTATGTCATTCGATAAAGTTTTTCATGCTGATCAACATCCCGCTTCTAACTTTTGCAAAACTCTGCGTGGAAAGCTGAAAATTGAGCTCAAAGTTTTACCTTAAAACTTGAAATATCTCTTTGAATTCATATGTTTTTAAATATGAAAAGAACGCTTGAAACATTCATTTTGCTCAAAAATCCGAGTGCAAAAAAATATGTCAACAAAAACGTGAAAAATCATTAAAAACATGACTCTTATTTTGCGTGAAAATACAGAAAATTTCTGTGGTTTTTTTTCATTTCAACCATTTTTATTATTACATGTAGATTTTCGCACAAAACAGAAAGTATTTATTCAAAAATCTTTTCAGAAGCCGACTTTCTAGATGTTCAAAATAATGTTTCAAAGAAGTCTCCGCTTCATTTGTGCACAGAAACTATTCCTATTATGAACTTCGACTTCGGTCACGATCTGATACCAATGTATACATTGATGCAATTCCCGAAAAATATGAGAACTTCGGCGATCGATGTGGTTTTTTCTTGGAGTTCAAAATTGAGAACAATAAGAAGTTTGTAGAAAGGTATGTGATTCAAACATTCCTTCTGAGTTGAGCAAAAACGGGTTTCTTGCCTAGAAATTTCAATTTGTGTGACCTAGTTTTTTTTTCTAGGCCACATGTGCAAGTGCGCTCTAAATCAGGCCTCCATTTAAAAACGTAATCGGCTTGAAAACTAAAAATATTATTTGCATAAAATCAGGGTTCATAGAAGGTGGCATTCCCTTTTGCCAAAGAAAGTTAAATAAAAATGGAAGTACTGTAGCTGACAACAAACACCACATTCGACGCGCAAATTTGTATTTTTCATATTTTCATTATGCTAAGAAGAAAAATGAGCACAGAAATTTAATAGTAGCACCTGTATTTTATATTTCATGCTCATTTTTAAAATAATTGTTCGTTTTTTTCAGCCGCAATGAAAAATATAGACAATTGTCAAAGTATACATTGAAATCTTCAACGGATCTACTGTTATATGGAGTTGAGCACTTTAGAAATTTATTGCAAAATCATCAGAGGAAAATCAGGAAACTGGTTATTGATTTACAATTTTCTGATTTTGGACTTTGCCATTTTCAGACGCGACATTCTCCTCCCATTTTTGCAGAAACATGTTTTTTATTTTGGAAAAGTCCGTAACTAATTTTTTCTGAAGAAAAAATACTTTTTTTTTCACTGTGTGAGCGGGAATTTTTTGTTGAATTCAGAAAATAAATCATTTTTATCAGATCATGTTTTTTTTTTCATTTTCAGAGTGAGCCAATCTGATTGGCTCATTTTGTTGGCTCCGCGACTTTTCGAAACCGGAGTTTCAAAAACCGGGTTCATTTTTAGGATCTGTATTAAAATTTTCAACCAACGGGTTCTCGGATACGACCAACATCGTGATGATGTTTATTTTGCACCAAAACCGAGCTGTACCCAAGTTTTCACCTACTTGAGTGCGGAGTCATTTTGTAGCTCTTTTCAAGTTCTATAACTTTGAAAAACAAACTTTCTTCTCAGACTGACGTTGAAGCTCAGAAAATAATTTTCAAAGTGCTGGAGATTATTCATTGAGAATGAGAAGAAGAATTAGCATAAGGATGCTATTTATTTTACCTACATCCCAAACAACCTATCGCGTTGAGACCCAATTAAACTCTCCTCTGGATAGCGTTCCGGCGTCACGCTCTTTTTTCTCTGGCTCATTGTTCGTTATTCTTTTTTGATTACACATACCAGTATACAACATGTCTGCGCTTGCTATGAATAAAAAAGTGAGCTTAAATTTTTTTGTTGGACCGATAAATTTTGATTATTCTTTTACAGGTCTTCAAGAATTATCCAGTTTTGCCAGCAGAATTGAGGATGATGATTGTGAACGAGATGGGACAAAATGATAGGTAAATTTAATGTTTTTTTTTAAATAGGATGTACAATAGTGGTCAGTTATATTTAAGAATTTCAGCTACAAAAAAAACTAGGGCCTAACTATAGGGTAATCAAGTACGAAAAAGAACACTGGAATATTTATTTTTTCAAAAACTTCTAAATTAGGCTGAAAATTTGAGAACATGGAAATCATCCATTGCAAAAAAAAAGAAACGGAATTAAAACAACCCCACGTAATATTTTCACGTATTTTATTATTATTTTTGTCTGTCAGTTGTGCATTTCTGTTTGTCGTAGAAGAAAAAATGAAATTTTACTGGAAGCGCTGTAATTTTTCATTTCTATGCAAAACTAATCATCTATTTGTGTTCAGGACAAAAAGTTACCTTATAGTAAACATCCCATTTTCGTTGGGTTTTTATGGTTTTTCGAGCATTTTTTGTATTTTCAGTGTAAACTTCAAGGCTGAAAATCGCGTACTAAGAATTTCGTTTCGCGAAAATAAAAAAAACAGGATGTTAATCAGCGTTCAAAAACATATCGAATGGTATAAATCTCGTACAAAATAACCCAATTTTTCAAAAATCACCCCCTAGTTAGTAGAACTTCTAAAAAAAAATCATTGTAAAAATCCTGATTCATGGGAAACCCGGCCAAATAACACAGAAGGAGTTGAAATTGACCAATACTGTATAGTTTCTAATCTGAAATGGAGATTCATTATTCTAATAAATATATTTTACAGATGCAGATTCACCAGATGCTCGACGTTATGCAACAAAGAAGCAAAGTTTTCTAAGAATCTCATCAAAACCCTGTCACTTCTTGATTCTTCAGAGGGTTCGATTGTTATCGAAGTGGATTTTTGCGAATGGAAAATGAATAGAAACTACTTCGAAGGTTTTACTCTTCGATTCTACGGACAAGACGAGAAAAAATACATGGAATATGAAAACAATACATCATCGAAAATATTGTGGACGGTAGAACTGGAAGGTTCAATGGATTTGGCTGGTTATGCTAGGCTACACTTTAACAAGCTATTGCAGTCATTTCAAAAGTCCATCACACGACTCAGGATTAAATCAGATGTCAATATTACTAGTGATTTTGAGATCGAGAATTTCAGAGATCTCGAAGAGCTTCTCATAAGAAGCGAGGCTGATCCTCTACAATTCCTCACTAAAACACGACGATCTTTGGATTATCTTAGAATCCATGGGAAAGAGGTCAATCAAATCCCAGAAAACTGCAAGCAAATTTACAAAGTTCAAAGATGTTTAACTTGGCCGCATCTGAAGCTCAAAAATGAGCAGTTCTTACGATTATCAGCTCCTTATATCACTATACATATTGGTGAACTAACTGTCGAAGAGATTTATAGTTTTATAAAGGCCTGGCAGAATGGGACGATTGAAAAGCAAGGAAACATATGTACATGGGAATTACAGGATTCCGATTTCGATGTGTTGAAGCTTTTCAAACTTCTGGAAGCTGATAACAAAGATCACAAATAGTGAGTTGAAATTGATTCATTCAAATATATATTAACACTTTCAGTGATAATGATGGTCATTGTCTCAAATTTGGACATCGCAAGGATGCTGGCAAGAGAGCTGCGATATCAAGTTATGGACCCCAGACGTCATTGAATTTCCAGACATTTGATTGTTAAAGCAAAAACTATCATGTACCTTTAATATATTGTGAGATATAAAATTGTTTTAAAACGGAATAGCGAGTAAAAACTAGAGAATCAGAAAGTTATAGATCAAAATGATAGAAATGTTTAGAAAATTGAAAAGTTTGAGATGGAAAGAGTTTTCAAGCTCACACGGGAACTTTGTGGAAAAAATCTGGAGTTTTTCGACAAGCTCAATATCATTCGATAGATTTTTGAATGCTAATCAACTTATTTTTTCGAAACGCGATTTCTTATGCTGAAATTTCAGGTCTAAATCTTGTAGTGAAAAAACGAAAACCCATGCATTAATAATAAATAAAATGAAACTTTAATTCTTGACT
The DNA here is from genome assembly GCA_900536415.3 of Caenorhabditis sp. 38 MB-2015. NCBI lineage: Eukaryota > Metazoa > Nematoda > Chromadorea > Rhabditida > Rhabditidae > Caenorhabditis > Caenorhabditis quiockensis. Next base: position 74,692 of record LR550624.1, on the reverse strand, counting down.
TTTGAAGTTCACTTTCATGTTCGACTATCTTTTCCTTTTTTTCACGAAAAAACTAGAACTTGAAATTGTCGCACTAAAAGTCGCGTTTAGTAAAAAAACAGATGTGGATAAGCTTAAAAAATTCATTTCTTCATCATAGTTAAGGTAGCGAACAAAATTGTGAAAAATGTGAAAGTGACGAATTTTTCTACAAATTCTGAAAAGCATATTGACACCAGCAATATTCAGAAAAGATCAGCTCGTCCTGGCATCAAAAATTGTTTTATTTTTTATTTTTATGAGGCCTGTTCGTTGATTTTCAGATTTTTGCGAAGAGTTTTGTTAAAGTTAGAAACTGGGTTCGAAAAACTCTATCGGATCTTGAAATGATGTGCTCGAACTCACAAAAATACTTGCCAATCGTTGAAATGTAAGAATAGTCCCAGTGGATATTGACTTCTGATAACTCTGATTCAGAATTACTTCGATAAAAATCGGGATTTCCAAAATGAACCAGTCAACAACTCTTTGACAAAAAAGCACGCGGAGAAACATTCAAACTCTGAAAACATCTTTAAAGATTACACAAGATATTCAATCACCTGAAGTTTACAAAGAAACAGGCTTCTTACACGCCGAAAAATTCTCATAAAACAAAAAATATTTATATTTACCAAAAATACATTAATCAATCGAGGCCACGCTTTTTAAAAATAATTATTGTTCTTCTTCATTATCGACTTCCATTTATTCTTCTTCTGATTCTTCCTCTTCTTCTTCATCTTTATCATAATCTTCTAGTTCTTCTGCGAAATATGTTCGAAAGATCAGAGCACGATAATCGCAATCATAATTTAGTGAAGCCATCGATCCGGGTTCATCGAGTTTTTTCATCTTGAGATCTTTACTGAAAACACACATATTCATTATTTGAAAACTGCAAAAAGCGTTTCTTTCAAAACTTACACTTCAATTCTATGATTAGGAACTCCTAAGAGTGTCACAAGTTTTTTGACATCAAAATCCGAGTTCTCCAAGATCCATGCATAACTTCCGCTATTGATCTCGATTTTTCCATTCTGCCAAGATCGAATGAAATCGGAAATATCCTCCTCGGTCAGTTCTCCAATATGTATTTCAACATTAAATGATGATAATCGTAAAAATTGTTGATTATTGAGTTTCAGATGGGGCAGGAAGAGAGCCTCTCTAATATTGTAAATCTGAAATTCATAACATTCAATAAAATTTTCGAATTATTCGCAAACCTCTTCCCAATCTGCTATAACTCGAATATTTTCCTCTTTCTGCACGATCAAACTCTTCAAAGTTTTTCGAATTTTTGGGACGAATTGTGAAATGTCAGCATCAGTGAATACTACTAATTCTTCCAAATTGTTCAGACGTTCGATTCCGAAATTAACATTTTTGTGCTCAAAAATATCCTTTATCCCGTCGATTTCCAAACATTTAATCGTATTTTGATGAACTTTTAGTAACTTTATGAAGTGGTCAGTAGCTAATTGAGCAAGGTTAACCGAATCATCCAAGTCAATCTTCCACAATACTTTCAACCACCTATTAATATCAAGAACGATTCGTCTGCTGCAAAACTAAAAATCAACTATATGGTTAATTGTTGTTTTTACCATTCTATGTACTTCTTCCCTTCATATTCACTGAACATCAAATCATAACCACAACCAAAATTTTGATAGTTATAGCATGGATTTTCTCCGTATACAACTTTGATGTTTATCTTATCCGCGTGATAAGCGTTGAGTTTTAACGCTTGTATATAATTTTTTGAAGCTTTGGCTTCTTTATTACATAATTTCGAACATCTCGAAAATCTGCATCTGTAAAAAATTGCTTTCATTTTTGAGAACATTTTTGTAATAGTTTTTGATGACAGTTTAATATGCTTTGCAAATAAAAACATTAATTTCTCAAATTACCTGTCATCCGGTTCCATTCGATCGATAATCATCATTCGCAGTTCATTCGGCAATCCAAGATAATCCTCGAAAATCTGTAAAAATTATAGAAATTTACAGTTCTACTTGGAACCAAACTAACTTCATAATCAGGCTCAGGATCTGTAGACATTTTTTAGATTTGAGATTTTCAGGAACACTGAAATGTTTTAATTATTACATGAAGAGAAATCTACAATTTGTCCTTATCATTTTCAGATATTCAATCACCTGAAGTTCACAAAGAAACAGGTTTCAAACACATTGAAAAATTCTCGGAGAGCAAAAACTACTTTTATTCAGCATAATAAATTGATCAATCGAGGCCACGTTTTTATTATAATTCTTGATCTTCCTCGTTATCCTCTTCCATTTCTTCTTCTGATTCTGATCCTGATTCTACCTCTTCTTCTTCTTCGTCTTCATCATCGTCTTCTGAATCTTCTTCAAAGCCAGTCTCAAACCAGAAATGATGATTTTTTGTAGGATGATGTAGTGTAGCCACCCAGTTAGTATCTTTGTTGTGATAAATATCGAGATCTTCCCTGACACAACAGGGATTCATTCAGATTCCAATGGTAACGTTTTTTCTCTTTTCCACTCGTTCCATTCTGCCAAGATCGAATGAAATTGGAAATATCCTCCTCAGTCAGTTCCCCAATATGCAGTTCAACATCTGATGCTGATAACCGACGAAATTGCTCATTGTTCAGTTTCAAAAACGAGAGAATCTCTCGAACACTGTAAATCTGAAAAACTCGTATTGATCAGTATAAATTTTGAATATTTCAACAAACCTTCTCCCAATTCTCAATTATTCGAATGTTTTCCTCATTCAGGACGATCAGATTTTCTAAATTTTTTCGAATTTTCGGTGCGAATTGTGAAATATCAGCATCCGTTGTCATTACAAGTTCTTCCAAACTGTTCAAGCGTTGAATTCCGAAATCAACATTTTTGTGCTCACAAATATCCATCTCGATCATCCAGCCGATATGCAAACACTTGATTGTATTTTGATGCATTTCCAGTAATTTTTTGAAACGTTCAGTAGCTAATTGAGCAAGGTTTACTGATTTATCCAAATCAATCTTCCACAATTTGTTCAAACCCATGATTTGTCCAGGAACGATTCGTCTGCTGAAAAATGAAATTGAATCATGTTGATTGTTGGTATGATTAAGAGTCATCTGAAAGCTGAATGTCATGAAAATTTTGTTTAAAAAAAATTCAATAAGGTTGGCTCCATCATCACACATTTCAACGTTCACCTCTCATGAACCTCATATTTTTCAGCCGTCTACAAGTTGCCGAAAAATATGCTACTGAACATGTGTGAGCTCTCCAAACTGCCCATTCCATGCATCTCACAACCCATCGGCGAACCTGGCGACTATTCCGACGCCCATATTATCACCTGGCAATCCTGGAAAGATCACTTCATTCTCGCCGACGGCCTATCGACCCCCAAAAACTTTTATTTTTGTAACATGATTTTTCGCTGAATAAAACTTCGATTTCTATGGCTTCCGTGAAATTATCTTTGAGTTTCAATGCGTAGATATAATTCTTAGAAGCTTTGGCTTCTTTTTTAGATAGTTTCGAGCATCTTGTGAATCTGCATCTGTAAAAAATATGTTTTACTCATTTTTATTTCAAAACCCTAAACTACAATAACTACTGATATTGTATATTTTTTGAATTACCTATCATTTGGTTCCATTTCATCGATGACCATCATTCGAAGTTCTCCCGGCAGTTTGAGATAATGCTCAAATGTCTGTAAAAAATGTTAGTAATTCGCAGTTCTACAATTTATGGTTAAACTCACTTCAAAAACCGGTTTGGTATCTGTAGATATTTCGTAGATTCGAGATTTTCGGAAATACTGAAATATTGTAAAAAACTTTTTATGTTACGAAACATGATAAGCATACATAGAAAAATATCACTGTATGTTAAAATTCGATATCTAATGCGCCACTTTCAGCTGTGAAATTTACATAAGAAGTCTGAAACCGCATGAAACCCTTGAAATTCATAATATATCCTCGTAAGAGTTTGATGTTTTAATTAACTTTAAAAATTACCTATATTGAAACTGAAAATCGCGCATTAGGGATCGATTTTCAAAAAAACACACACACAATCATGCAAAATATTCAAAATCCTGGTTTCTACATCGAAACAGGCTTCATTCACAACATAAAATCTGAAAAAAATCTAAAATCTTCATTTCTATTCAACAGAAAACAACATACAAAAAATACCCATAAACTATTCAACAGCTAAAAAAAACATATATTACAAATTTCCTTTTCGAGAACTACAAAAACGGCATCCATCCACAAAACATTCGCGACAAATTATCCGCATTCGTCGCGTCTCGCAACATCCTGCGAACCTCTAAATTCGCCGCAACACCCGACGTCGTCGCAAGTTTCTCGCGGAGGCGATCGATGGCCATTTGCGAGATATACGAAGGTCGCGACGCGTCTTGCTCAACTTCCCGGAAATTCGACATAGTTTCACGGAGCAACGCAGAAGCGACACCAAGAAGCACCTGAAAATTTAAAAAATCAAGTTTCAGAAGATTGCTCAAGTTCACCAACCTTCTGATTCTTCTTCAACTTCTCAATAACATTGGTGCATTCATCAGCCAATTGTCCATTTTCGATTCCTTCGATGAGAATCGGATCAAGAAGATCGCGACTAAGCCGGAATGGAACCAATTCAGGAACTGGGAGCAGACGTTTACTGTATTCCAGAATCATACCTGAAAAATAGGAGATTTTTTACGGGTTTACTATACATTTGGTCAAAAGAGTTTAACAATAAGTGACAACTCTGAAACATAAAATTTTGAGTTCTATGATTTTTAGGCTTCAAATTCGACCTTTTAGAGGCAAAATCGAAATTTCGAATTCATTTCATTTTTTCAGTGACTTTTTCAAATATTTGGAACCGATTCAGGTATATACTTTTCAAAAATCGGGTTTATTCTCATTTTTTCTCTGAAATCGAGTTTTTAGGAGATGATAAAAATTGAGTTTTATTTGATTAAAGGAGAACTCCATTTAGGGTTACTTTTAAATTTAATTTGATATTTTTACAAACTTCATAAGCACAAAATCAATGTTTGATTCTGAAAAACCACGAGTCTTTCTTTTTTTTTCAAATATATCCATTTTCAGGGATTTTGTAGGTCTTCATACACTCAAGAACCCTTTTTGGTCATTGAATATTCAAATTTTTCAAAAACCCACCAAAATCAATATGCACAAAGTGGCATTGTTGCGTGTCAAACAGTATATTCGACGTATGTCTATCACCAAGTCCAACAATGTATCCAACCATACTCCACGTCGCCAAACTCTGCCGATATTGTGCCAATTTTTGTCGCCAAACGCGGCAACCATCATGCTCCGCGTCGTCGTAGTCGCCTTCTCCATAGAAATGATGACGAAACACTGGCGACACTTGGCGACAAATGTCGCTGAACACGTTGCGACGTTTTTCAGTGGTATCGGTTTGCACTTCGCGCATTCGCATTGTTATGTTGGACATGGTGGGCTCATTTGGTCGCAAGCGCGTGTGAAGACCGCCCGATTTATTGGTCCCACATAAAAGTTCTTCTAGAATTAAAGAATTCGTAATAGGCTTGAAAAACCACAAAAAAAACTCACTCATACTAACAGTTCCATGGCAAAATTCAATAATCCCACATCCCTGATCGAGTGGCACAATTTTATAGGTTCTTAGGCTATTCTTGGCGCGTGCCATAGATTTCTCCGACTTGAGAATACAATTGGTGACATCGAACATTTGCTCAACGAGCAAATCCTGTCGTACATCCTCCTTCTTCCACACCGTCTTATACCATTGACCATCGGAGCCGCGAATCTGCCAAATTTTGGGGGTCGATAGGCCGTCGGCGAGAATGAAGTGATCTTTCCAGGATTGCCAGGTGATAATATGGGCGTCGGAATAGTCGCCAGGTTCGCCGATGGGTTGTGAGATGCATGGAATGGGCAGTTTGGAGAGCTCACACATGTTCAGTAGCATATTTTTCGGCAACTTGTAGACGGCTGAAAAATATGAGGTTCATGAGAGGTGAACGTTGAAATGTGTGATGATGGAGCCAACCTTATTGAATTTTTTTAAAACAAAATTTTCATGACATTCAGCTTTCAGATGACTCTTAATCATACATAAAAAGGTCCCCTATTGACAGACAAATTCACAAAGTATAGTGCTGAATAATAGGTAACCCTTCCGACCCGAAAAATTTCAAAAAATTAGAACCGCTCCTATCAAAAACTAGTTTTTTTTCTGGAATATGTCTCATTTGGAATAATATAGTGCTACTTTGAACGTTGAAAAGGGCCATGAAAACTCTTAATAAACTAATTTTTGAGTAATATACTATGGAAAATCAGGTTTTCTTGCTCATGGTCTCGTTTTTGTGTCTCCCGAATTACATAATTAGCTGATTTTCAAAAGTGAGAACCCCTTCCACATCAAATATCCAGAAAAGTTAGAACTTCTACATAACACCAGGTGGTGCCTCTTTTTATGTATGCTCTTAACTCGGACTTTGACACCAAAAAACTCACTGAGTCGGATCTAGAAATAACTAAACCGGGCTCGATAAAAAAAAAGTAATTTTCTTAATCGGGTCCGGAAAACAATGGAGCTCACTATCCGGATTGTTGGAAACAGAACCAGCCCAAAAACGGGTCTATTTAATTCTCCAACAATTTTTTAAAAACTTTTTTTTGAGCAGGCTTAAATATTTTCTGGTTTGGACCAATTTTAAGGTATTTCAGGTTACCGATCTTCGGACTTTTAGTTGTTAGAAAAAACTCACTTTTCCCATCAACTTTGGCCATTCGAACATTTTCATTGTTTTTCACATCCAATCGCGCAAATTGTCGATACGCATCGTGCGCTCGTCTCATTTCAAAAATTATTTCTCGCAATTTTCGCTTCTCGCCACCAATCGAGTCAATAAATCGTTTAATTTCAGCTCCATTCTGTAAGAAAATTATTGGTTCATGTACTCAAAACAATTTTTACCGATTCATGTTCATATATGAGCAATGTGTGAAGAACATGATATGGATAATCGAGGACAAGTTGGGATAAAATCTGGAAAAATACCTTAAACTGAGTCGGTTTGCGCGACAGAAACTCACCATTCGCAAATATTTCTTCAACGGCGATTGTTGTCGCGCAAAGCATTTCGACGCGATGTGCGACGTGGCACAAATCCAAAGTCGCGACGCGACTCGCCTCATCGTCGTATGCTCTTTCAAAACCGCCACAATCTCATCCAACTGTTCATATTTGTAGATCACATCAATAAGAGGAAAAATGAGAAGCGGCGTGGTGGAATTGGTAGCGACGTCGCGTTGTCGCGCGATAGTTTCAAGAGCCGCGAGACCGGATGCGACGGCTTTTCGTGCTGCGGCGACGACGTTCGCCTCGATGTGATCGATGTGCTCCTTTTCGCATTGTTGTTCGCGTCGAAGACGATACACTGTTCGCCGGTTCTCTTCGGAATTGTTTTCGTCTCGCGCGGAGGAGCGACGAGTTCTGAAAATGAGAATTTGTTCAGAGGACGGTGGGAAAGAGCTACTGCTCGAGTTCAAGTTTTCGATTTTTTGTTAAGCGATTTTAAAATTAGGATTCTGGGGTCAAAACTGGGCATTTTAGGTTAAAATCGTGAATTTTGAGTGTAAAAAAAATAGGTTCGGTTCTATTTTTCTGAACTCAGTTCAAGTAATACTTAGTTGATGAAAATCAAGTCCAGTTTGGTCCGGGATATCTTCTGTCCATTGAAATGCATTCAAAAACTCACACATCCAAGCTTCTCATATCAATCTGCGTCTGAAACTCCTCAATCGCCTTCGTCTTAATCCGATAAATCAATCCCTCCTTATACTTTTCCAATTTCGTCAACTGATCCATACAAACATCATGAAACCGCAACAAGACCTTCAATTTCTGATCAGGATGATCGTCGGGGATTCTGGAGACGGTTCTTTCCAAAATACGCATCGCTTCTTCAATATCATTCCGGTATTCGATGAGAATTTGACTTTGTACGAGGCCGTGTTCGGCGATGGATTCGACCGATTTCGGCTTAATTGGAAGAAGACACGTTTCAGCCATTTGATGTTTGCCCGAGTTGAAGAGAATCTCACATCGACAAATTTCAACGAGACTTTCATCGATTAGGTGCTGAAAAAATAAGACATATGGTTTTGGTGGCTAATTTTAATTTCAGAGTAAAGTATATCAAATGGGAAGTTCCGATTGTAATTTTTAAGAATTTCCTGTGAAATTTTAATAGAAAGGTTCCGATTCACAAAACCCTGAAAGGGCCATGAAAACTCTTAATAAATCAATTTTTGAGTAATTTTTGAGTTTCTTTTAGTAATTTGAGTAATGAACTGTGATAAATCAGGTTTTCTTGTTCAAGGTCCCTTTTTTGTGTCCCCCGAATTACACAATTAGCTGATTTTCAAAAGTTCAAAATATAAAGAAAAATTAGAACCCCTACACAACTTCAGGTGCCTCTTTTTATGTATGAATACAGGCAGAGTTGGGATTTTTGCGGAACAACAAAAATACTTGAAAACAGGCTCTCGGGCTCTTTGAAGTTCACGACTACAAATGTAAATCATACCTTATTCTCGCGACATTTCTCAATCCATTTATCCAATATCATCAGAGCAGCTTTGAACGCTTTCGTCTTCGCCAACAATTTTGCGACTTTCAAAATCTCCCGACACTTTTCATCGTCTCTTGAATCATCTCGAACCTTTCTAATCGCATAGATCACGTGCTCCAACTCGTTGAGCGGCTCAAATTCTCCCTTGGCCACTTGGATCAATCGATAATCCTCAATTTTCACGTTTTTCATCAAATCTTCATCATCTTCAGGGTTTTTGGAGTCATACAAAATTTTGTAGATCAACTTCTCAGTGCTGTCGATTCTGAAAAATCGATTTTTTTTTTTAACATTTTCAGACAAAAAACCTACATTTTCGGGTAATTCTCATCAAAATCACATCTCAAGATCGCATCCAAGTAAACTTGCTCATCGTTTTTCGCATCAGGTCTCGGCATTCCACTAAAAAAAAACCGATATACTTCGAAAAACCCATAAAGTTTTATACCACATCCACTGACAAATCGTCGACTCCTTCGTTTCCGAATCTATCGCTGAAAATAATTCCAGCCATTCTTTCGATTTTCGCAACGAAACTCGTTGAATTTCGCCACAATTATGAATATTTGAAGGAAGAGTGGATAAAGCCACGGAGTTGTTTTCAGCAATATAAATTCGTTTGAGCAAATCGATTAATTGTTGAGAATTTGTTGGGAGATCAGATAGCGAGAGGCGAGATATCATCATAATGTTGCGAATTTTGAAGGATAGCCTGAAAATACAAATTTATGAAGCAAATTTTTATTTTATTTATTCTGACAGGACATAAAGCCTAGTAAATTAAGAAAATGTTGACGTTTGGATCAAGAGATCAGTACTCAAAATCGATGACCTGAATCGGTTTTGTTTTGGTTAAACTTGAACCAGAACTAAATTAATATTTCTGAAACGAGTTGATCAGAGAAAGAAAACTCTGATTTAATTTTGACTTTGAAAATTAAAAAAATTCATACTGCTTTAATCAAAAATTCATTCAGTCTTTAGGTTTACTGACCAGTTTCAGGAATTTCCAGCTATCAATGTTTTCATTTTTTTTTTCAAAACGTTCGGACTCAAATTGCTAAAAAGCAAGATTTTGCTCTAATATAAACTTAAATTGTAAGAATTTTGAAAATTGGAAAATTAAATTCCGTTTTTAGGTTCACTGGCTAGTTTAAGAAATTTCCACCTAGCAATGTTTTAAATTTTTTCAAAATTTTTGAACCAAAAATTTCTAAAAATCAATATTTTGCAAATTTTGAGTCAACATAGTAAGTTAATAATAGGTTTAATAGTAAATTCATATTGTAAGACTTTGAAAATAGGAAAATTCCTCCAGTTTTTAGGTTCACTGGCCGGTTTCATGAAATTCCAACAAGGGAGATGTTGAATTGTTCCAAAAGGATTCTACCTAAAGTACAAGAAATCAATATTTCGCAAATTTAAAGTCAATATCTATGTGATATTGTCATTTGAATCGGCCGGGCAATATTTGAAAAATAACTAAATTTTTCTAAAACAGACCTTTCAGAAAACTATACTTCATCGTATTTTCTCAGGTTTTTCTGAATAATTTCGGGTCAAAAAAGCTTTCGAAACATATTTTCAAAAGTTGTCTGTTTCAAGATTTATCAAATCTCCGAGTTTAAAAATATTACTTCAGGAAACTAGGTTTTAATTTTCAGCACCAGTAATCCAAATTTCAAGGCTTCTATTGAAATACTCGGGGAAAAAACGGCAAGCGTGTCGCAAGGCTTTTCCCTTGTCGCAAGCTTGCGGCAGTTTGTCGCAAACTTGCGACACATTTTTTCTGGCGCAAGGGTGTCGCAAGCCGTGCAGTAGTTTTGCTGCTAGATGTCGCAAAGCTTGCGACTATTGGCGCAAGAACACCGCAAGCCTTGCGACAAATTGCCGCAAGTTTGCGACAAACTGTCGCAAGCTTGCCGATTTTTCCCCGAATATTTTCGAAAAAAAATCCGTACCGATCAAATAGTAAATTGGCCACTCCAAATGCGTGATCCAAAAACGCGTGTTTCACAAACAAATTGGCGAGTTCGAAGAATTTGTCCACCTCTATTCCAGTCTCATTCTCCTCGCAGTGCTCAAATTTCGCGAATTTACTCATTCCAATCGCATCCAAACATTCACACAAGCACTCAACATGATCCCGATTTTTCGCATCCACAAATTTCAAAAGACTCAAGAACTTGGATATCGCAAATTTGTGCCCATTCGCATTTTCCACCATATACAAGTTCAACACATTGGGCAGAACCATCATCGCGATTTCAGGCTGAAAAAAGAGGTTATTTTTCAAGTTTCCCACGCTTCATATGTCTGTGCGCCGTTTAAAACGTTTAGAATCGGTGTCTAGGGAATCGTGGCTGTTGTGAGAATATTTTTCGTGTATTTATAAGATCCCCTCTCTACTCCTGCTCACAGCAGAAAATAAAAACAACTGCATTTAACGAGATGAAGTGTTCAATTATTCTCCTTGCAACTTTTTTTGCCTTGGCTCAATGTCTTCCTAAAGAATATTGTGGAATGTGCAAAGGCATCTTGAACGATCCATCAACCGAAGCGCAAACCAGAGAAGCAATAATAGATGTATGTAATTGTAGTGTCGTTTTTCAGACAATTTTTTTTTCAGAATTGCGCAAAACTTTTGGAGAGACAAAAATGCACATCCGATATTGATTTACGAATTTCGAACATCAAAAAGAAGGCCCAAGAGGGAAGAACAGCTGACGAAGTGTGCAAGGAGGAGAGTTGGTGCACAAATTAATTTCTGTATCGAAATAAATGTTATTATTGGGGATATTCAGTTTTTAATACGAATTTTCCGGTTTTTGGTGTGATGAAGGGCTTCTCAATAGAATCGTGGCTAGCACAGAATCTCTAATTCACCACCTTGCGAGGTTAAAGGTGAGGTAAAGGGACTTGGCATGTTGCTCATAAAGAAATATTACATTTTTAGGTATAACCATAAATAAAAAGAGACGACATTTGATGTTATGCAGGGGTTCTAACTTTTGAAAATCAGCTAATTACGTTTTTCGGTAGACATTAAAGAGGAGCCACGAGCAAGAAAATCTGATTTATCACAGTTTATTACTCGAAAAATTGGTTTTAACAGAGTTTTCATGGCATTTTCGGCGCCTAAAGTATTCTAGAACCCATTTTTCGGCACCATATTATTTAAAATGTGACATTTTTAAGAAAAAAAAACTTGTTTTTGAGGGGAGTGGTTCTAATTTTTTGGGATTTTTCGTGTCGGTGGGGTTCTAACTCCAATTTTCTAATTGGGGAACTTTTTATGTATAGGTATAACCTTCGAAGGGTTTTTTTACGGAAAAGTGTAGTTTTCGAGAAAATCTCATTTGAAAAAAGGAATTTGAAAACTTTCGATGTTGAATGTTTCCAAATTTCTAACTTCGAACATTTTTTTTTCTCGAAAACTAGACTTTTAATCGTTCGAGGGTTCCATCTAAAAAAAATTTGCTCTTTTTTTAAGAGCAACTTGATAAATAAAACCTTGAGAACAATCCGACTCTATAAATTTTCGAAATTTGGACCTATGTTTTCATGAAAACAAAATGGGCCCTGTGGTTCTTTAAAAAAAGTTTCTCTGGATTTCCAAGTTGGATTTGTACTCTAATTCAAACTGAAAGTTTGAAAATTGTGCTCTCTGGAATAGGTTTCAATTTTGAATTCTATTATTTTTTGCGAAATGAGCAAATGATTTTCAGAGAATTTTAGAAAAATGATGTCTAGACAATGTGAAGGCAGCAAACATCTAATCGATCGATAAATTCTTTTCAGGCAGAAAATTGGAAGATAAAAAGGTCCCAAAAATCAAACTTTGGCCCTGTAGTATTTTTGAACCCTAATATCATGATATTCTTCTGGAACCTGTAGAGAACCTAAAATTCGATGGGAAACTTCTGAAAAACATCGGAAATATAGATTAAACATCAAGGTTCCACGTTTCGTCCAAAAATCTAAGAACATTTCCCAACAAATTCCTTGGGGAGACTATTAGTCATACTAGGACAAAAATAAAATGTGCAAAATGAGCTGGATTTACCGGAAAATCTGAAATTTGAATTGAATTTTAGTGATTTTATAGTAAAAGATATATTCATTAACGCGCTTTGGACTATGAACTGACATTTTAACCTGGAACTTTCTTTGAAATCAAGGATCTTTTGAAGGAGACCAGCTTCAATGGAGACAAATTCAAACTTTTAAAGGCGCACATCTACCCTGAAAACTTACGAATCCTTGCGCAATCGACGCCATCGTCTTCACTTCATTTCGCATTCCTACTCTCCGCCCTAAATCCCAACAAAGTTGACCAAATCCCTCGTCTCGTGGATTCAAATCAATCCTAGCTTTTTCATGCACACCCAAGTACATCATGATCATTGTTGCCATTTCGTTTTGGAGCATCTTAGCGGAACCCGACATTATTCGTAGCGCCAATTTGAAGCGCAGTTCAATGTCGAATGCTTCTCGTCGAAAAGAGCGGGCAGGTTGCGGGAAGTTCGGGTAAATGTGGGCGAAACGGGCAACAATTGGGAGAATGTGTGGGCGCATTTCGGGCAGGCATCGCCAAGCTACTGATAGGATATCGAATATATGAACACCGTTCTCCTCACAAATCTCCAAGACTTCTTCACTCAATTCCTCCGACAAATTCCAGTAGAAATCCTCGTTTCCAAAATGCGTAAAGTCCAAAGTTTCGATTCCAGTTTTCAGCAAATTCTCAACTGAAAATCCAACTTCTTCATCTTCCTCATTTTCCGACCTCGAAACTCCAATAATTTGTTGCACAGCGCGGCAAATAAAAGTGAAAACTTGGCGAGATTTCGGATCTTTGAGAATTGGCACCGAAAATTCCGACGTTTTCAGTGATTTTAAAATTGTTTGCAGACGATCAGTGAGACCAAGTTTCACACATTCAGAAGCCTTAAATGATTTTAGCGTCAAAAGCACTTCAGAACACAAAAAGCTCACAAATTCGACCAAAACTTCACAAATCTCTCCCGGATGTTCATCGAACAGTCTCCAAAATCGATAGCATATCCTTCCAAATCGAGTAGTTCCCATTAGAATCAATCTAAAATCCCTTGGTTGGATAAATGCTCCAAACTTTTTTGGGAATTTCAAATACTTCTGACATCGATCAATTTGAACTAATGGGAATGGCCTGTAAAAATAGGATTTTCAGGGTTCAAAAACATCCGGGAAACTCACAAGAATACATTTTGTAGGACAGAAGAATCGAAATTAACCTCATAAATTCTCAAAAATCTCCGGAAATTTTCAATTTTCGTCAAGCAGACCATCAATAACTGCTCGTTTTTGAGCACAAATTCAAGCACCGGAACGACAAAGCCTCTGTAGATCTTCTCATTCTCCAACACATTTCTCACAATATTCTGCGCATAATACGGCGAGTTTCGGAGCGCTTTCAGATATTTCAGACAATTTCTCCGATCAAATTCAACGTTTTGCGGGAACCGCGCAACGAAAAACGGGTCAAGATCATGGTTTCCAGATAATTTCGAGTTTTTCGAGAACTGTAGGTAGGTATTTGTGAGGATCGTTTGGATGAGGAATGCATCCGATTCCTCAATTGAAGCTGCCGATTTGAGGAATTCATTTGTAAGCCGCCTGAAATTTAAAAATCGATTTTACAGAGTAAGTGATTACTTACATGCATAAAATGATCCCCATTGGGAACCTTGAGTTAGAACTCTTCCAACCAGAAAATCTCCTATCCTCAAAAAAAATTTTTGAAACGAGTTTCTGAATATTTTAAAAGCCGAAAGTGCTTAAAAAACATTTTTTAAATTCATAAAATGTTGTAAATCAATTCTTCTCATTTATTCCTACGTTTTTTGATGTCTATCCCACCCACAAAATTCATAATAATTCATACATAAAAAGAGGCATCACCTGGTGTTATAAAGAGGTTCTAACTTTTCTGGATTTTTTGGGTGGGAGGGATTCTAACGTTCAAAATTTAGGCGATTTTTCATTTCGGTAGGTATCAAAATTGTCGGAATACAAGAGAACAACTGAATTACAGCAGTTTATGAATTCAAAAATAGTTTTAAAATCACTTTCGGCTTTTAAAACAGCACCATTTTACATGTAATATGAAACTTTTTCACAAAAAAAACTTTTTTTTTTGAGGACAGGGGCTTTAATTTTCTCGTTAGAAGGGTTCTAACTCAAGGTTCCCAATGCAGTACCTTTTTATGTATGGTACGATTACTTACCATATTTTCACTTTAACCTCCATCAAACTCTTCTCATTCAACAATTCTCCAAATTTCTCAAACCTCATCGTCGTCTCATAAATATCCTCTCGATTCTCAAAAATGAAATCTGACACGAATTTCGCGAAAATTTCTGATTTTCGGAATCCTTCCAATGGTAGCCGTGACAGAATTTCAGCAAGAACCGCGGAAATATTGCCATCTATCTCTCGAACCCATCCACCGGCCGCATTTTCCAAGTTCAAAAAGCAAAACCAGGCCAAAATCGGAGGGGTCTTCAAGTTTTCCGGTATTTTCATTTCAGCCGGCCATGATTCAAAATGCTGACAACATTCCAAGAACTCCATCTCCGACATACTTCTAATCAACACATCCGTATTGGGCGCCACTTCAAGAATTTGCAACTTCAGTAAATTCGCCGAATCAGACAACGTTTTCAGGGATTTTGCTACATATTCCACGATATTCTCGATGTATCCACCATATTTGTTGATATTCTCAGGTGGTTTGGGGATTTTCAACAGTTTTAGCTGTTCAATGATGGTTTGGAGTGGGTCATCGATTTTTGGCGAAATTTCAAATGTACAAGGCTTCGGCTCATATTCGGTGATTTGACGAATGAGAATGGCGGTTGTTGCGTTTGGAGCAGTGAGGAGCCAATCGATTATTGATTTTCGGAACCTAAGAAAAGCTAAATTGCTCACAGAAATGTATTCCTCGAAGTACGGTTTACAAGATCCAAAGTTTACCAAAATAGTTTTCGACCCAAAATTAGGCTCAAAAAATTATCTAGAATTTTTATGCATTAATTTTGCATCAAAAATTACCTAGGACCTGGAATAGTCTCGAAATGTGGTCTGAAATTTGAAGTATTGCCTCATAACGCCCTGAAGTGATATAGAAAACTATATCCGACACAAAATATCGCCTAGAGAAACTAAAAAGTCTTGAAATTGGCCTACTAAGTTAATCCTTTTGAGCAGTGACCTGAAAATCCATCATCAATCGGCCTAGAATTCAGAATTCGCTTCAAAAATTTTCCAGAACTCTAATTTAGATTCAAAAAACGACCTGAATACCCGAATTAATTTCAAAACTTAGGCTGAAAATTTGAATAAGACCTCCAATATAACCTAAGAATCGTAACAGCCTCACAAGGAAATGGTTCCAGGAAAATGTGGGGTTTTTGAGACGAGACATATATCATTTTGTAGATCTTGACACGCTGAAAACGAATCTGTTATCAATTTTTGCTAAACGACATTTTCAATGCGCAATTTTCAGCCTTGAATTTTACACTGAAAATACAATACAAAAAATTATCCAAAAACCATCAAAAACCTATAAAAAATGGGAGATTATACTATTCTATAGGATAACTTTTTGTCCTGAATATCTCTAGAAAGTTTGTTTTGCATAAAAATTAAAAATTTTTAGCAAATTCACTTTTTTTTTCTTTTACACCAAAAAGAAAGGAAAAACTGACATACAAAAATAATAATAATAAAACACGTCAACATATTACGTGTGCTTGTTTTCATTCCGTTTTCTGTATTTAGCAAACAACTTCCATGTTCTGAAATTTTCAGCCTAATTTTGAGGTTTTTGAGAAAAATAAATATTCCAGTGTTCTTTTTCATAATTGATTACCCTATAGTTAGGCCCTAGCTGAAAATTTTGGAGATGAAAATCGCGAATCGAGAATTGCGTTTGGCAAAAACTGAATACAGGATGTTGAGAAGCGTTCGAGAATCTATCGAATGGCACATTTCTCATCAAAAATCTCCAGATTTTTTTTGAAACCATCTCCTTGTCATAAAGGTAATTTAGAAAACCGAGCTTATCACTGAAAATGATTCAGAAGTCCCAAAATTCAGGCTCACCTCCACATTTTCCTCACTCCTTGTGCCTCATCATCATCCTCCTCTTCCAAACTATTGGCAACCTTCCAATTTTCCTCAAAATCCACCCGAGCCAAGAACGTCGAAATTACTCGTTGAATCGGTCGTGAATCCGGCTGACCACGTGTCATCAGCGTATCCATCATACGTGGCAACATCTCACGTGGAATATCACGCGATGGGTTACTGTAGTTTAGAATGGTCTCGACGAGAATGGCGGATGATGACAGGGTGTTGGCGTTGGTTATCAGGGAGAGGGCGTATTTGAGGACGGCTGAGATTGAAACTGAATCGACGCCAAAGTTCTTGCGAGTTTTGAAGTAGACAGTTAGGAATTGACAAAAGGCAACGCGCTGGGAATCGCTGGAATTGAGAAGATTTTCAGATTTTGTGAAAGTTCAATTACCTGCTGAATGATTTTCTGTTTATCCATAGACTTTTAAGAGTATTTTCAGCGTCAGTGAGGATATCGTAGTGCTCCAGAATCTCCGCCAGAATTCGAATCGAGAAGCTTCGTTGAATACACGATTTTTGGAGAGTCTGAACCTCTTCGCAACAATTTCCAGCCACCAAGACTCTCGCCAAAAACTTGACACAACACTCCGCTGGGTCGAAACGACTTCTCGTTGTCATCGAACTCTCCGCACTGGTCAGCATAATTGCCGCACATTCCGCCGCCATTTTGCGCACTTTGTCAGCATTCTGCACCATTTTCCCAGCCGGCAACAACATAAAACACTTGAAGAACGAATCGAAGAATTGGAGGGTTTGAAGTCGGCAGTCAGTGGGTGGACATGTCTCGAAAACTGTCAACATGCTGATAAAATTGTCAGCGCCACAAATTTCCCGGATTTCAAAGAGTAGAAGATCGAGAGCGGCGAGACTGTGATATTTGACGAGGTGCGCGAGAATTTGAACATATGCCGATTTTCGAGTCGGCGTCCAGAACGATCGCGATGTTTGTCCATTGGTGGCTTGTTTCAGGGCTCCCAAAGCCATTTTTGAAAATGTATAGCTATCCAGATCGAGAACTTCGAGTTTGACATTTTCCAATATTCGAATCGCCGTCTTCACCAAGTTCCCCAAAATCGACGGATCCACTGAAGATGACCTGACTCGTTGCCAAATGATTGTCCATAGTTCTGAAAAAATTAACTATTTCAAGAGGAAGGGATTTATTCTTTTCAATACACTGAACTTTCAAGTCAAAAACACAGTTTTCAGCTAAATTTCGTCCTAAAGTGGATATTTCTGGTTAAAAATCTAATTCATGCTGAAATTTTGCTGAAAATCATATGAATTTCAGTCAGATCGTGATTATTTTTTGAAGATTTCAGCATTTGCTATGAATTTCGAGCTGGAAATCAGATTTTAAAACTATAAGAACAAGTTTCAGCAATTTTTCAGGTCAAAAACACTGTTTTTACTGAAATTTCGGCTCCGCGACGTTTCGCCACCAGACGTTTCGACACCGCGACGTTTCGCCACCAGACGTTTCGACACCGCGACGTTTCGACACCGGACGTTTCGACACCGCGACATTTCGCCACCAGACATTTCGATACCGCGACGTTTCGCCACCGGACGTTTCGACACCGCGACGTTTCAACACCGCGACGTTTCGACACCGCGACATTTCGCCACCGGACGTTTCGACACCGCGACGTTTCGCCACCGGACGTTTCGACACCAGACGTTTCGACACCGCGACATTTCGACACCGGATGATTTTTTGAAATAAATTGTTCAATATTTTATGCCAGAGGTTTTCGGGTATGACAAACATCATGGTGATATTCATTTTTAACCAAAAAAGAACTACACCCATATTTTAAGCCATTTTAGGTCAAAAAATGACTATGCAAATTTCGTGGTTTGGTTTAATTTTTTTTATTAAGTAGTCAGTTATCTAAAATGGGTTAAAATATGGGTGCAGCTCTTTTTCGATGTAAAATAAATATTACCATGATGTTCAAATACCCTTAATCCGAAAGTATCATCAAAATCGAGGTCAGTCAATTTTTGACCAAAAATGGGTGAAAACTCGGGTGTAGTTCTTTTTTGGTTAAAAATGAATATCACCATGATGTTTGTCATACCCGAAAACCTCTGGCATAAAATATTGAAAAATTTATTTAAAAAAATCATCCGGTGTCGAAACGTCCGGTGGCGAAACGTCGCGGTGGCGAAATGTCGCGGTGTCGAAACGTCCGGTGGCGAAACGTCGCGGTGTCGAAACGTCCGGTGGCGAAACGTCGCGATGTCGAAACGTCGCGGAGCCGAAATTTCGTCCTAAAGGGGATACTTTTCGTTAAAAAAATGTCATTTACGGGCTGAAATTTTGCTGAAAATCATACATTTACTAGGGGATAAAACATGATTTGCGTGACATTCTGATTACTTTACGAAAAATTTAGCATTTGTTATGAATTTCAAAGCTGAAACCCAATTAAAGTCGTCGTTTCGATATTTGGAACCAAAACTAGTGAAAAAACAATACGAAAATCTTGTCCTTTTCTTTTCCCAGCATGTTTGTAAAATCGATAAATTATCAAGGGAACATTACATCAAATTTATTGAACTTTTTGCGAAATTTTGAGTTTGTTTATAAATAGTGTGACTGATACGGCACAAATAGCGCTCAAACGGGAAAAATTATTTACTTTTTTATTCAAAATTCAAAAAAATGTCCATGGTAGAAGAAGTAAGTTTCAATTTCAGTATTTACCTGAATTTTAAAAACAAAACATTCCAGATGAATTTACTCGATATGCCACCAGAAATACGAATGATGATAATCGACAAAATGGAACCGGCTGATAGGTAGGCTATTTTTATGACTTTATTGTGATCCAATGTGATCATATTTTCGCAGATGCAGATTCGCAAACTGCTCAGTATTATGTAATATAGATACAAAAAACTCTAGAAACTACATGAACATGTTAAATATAACTATAGTTGGCACCGTAAAAATTTCAATTGCACATAACAATTCCCCATCATCTATTGATTATACGATGTTGTTTGAAAATAGTTCTTTGGATGGTAACCATATCAATTGGTAGGTTATTCACTTAAATATCCATTAAAAAATTAATTCATAGTTCCGTTTTAGCGTCGATAGAAATGGAAGACTCTTGTGGAAGACAAAACTAGACACTTCGATGAATATAACTCTATACGGCGGTTTGATTTTCAAAAAATTGTTGAAAAAATACCAACATTCTATCAAAACTTTATCGATTACTGCCAATTTCGGGAATTTCGACTTCGAAATTCATGATTTGAGCCGGCTAGAACAACTGATGGTATACGGAGATATTGACATTAGACAATTTCTCTCAAAAATACGACATCCATTGAAAACACTAAAAATTGTTAAAGCAGATAGCATCGCAGATATTGCAGAACATGTAAGATGAACTCTCGAACATTCTTTGGATATCGATTTTTTTTTTTAGATTATTCAAGTTTCAGAAGAGCTTATTTTGCCTTCTAATCTGATACTGAGCAATGAGCTATTTTTACAATTATATTCACGCAATGTTTTGATGAGTATAGGCAATCTGACAGAGATTGATATATACACTTTCATTAACTCTTGGCAGCA
Organism: Caenorhabditis sp. 38 MB-2015; assembly: GCA_900536415.3. Lineage (NCBI taxonomy): Eukaryota > Metazoa > Nematoda > Chromadorea > Rhabditida > Rhabditidae > Caenorhabditis > Caenorhabditis quiockensis. The sequence continues at coordinate 54,215 of LR550624.1, read as the reverse complement.
CGGAACGCTTGGGAAAAGAGTGGAAAAGTACGTATGGGTATTAAAAAGTTCAAATTTTGATATTCGCAAACTTGTCGAACTTCTAGGTGTGCCTGATCATGATTTGAGCAAGTGAGTTCTATTTTACAGCACATCTGATCAAGTATTTTTGCAGAGAAGACCTAGAAATCCAACATTACACAGATGTTGGAAAGATGGCTAAACTTGTTTGTTGTTTTTTTGAAGATGCTCTACAGAATGAAGTCCTGGAATTTCGCGAAGAGATCAATTATGATAACAGTGTCGGGATAATCGATAACAATATGAACTAGACTTTTACTTCTGACCCCCCCCCTTTTTGTTTTTCAATAAACACATTTTGTAATTTTTTATAAAAATTTTCCATATTTGAAAAATACACTGCATAATTAGAAGAGTCTATAGAAAACTTTGAAAATAAGAGTACACAAAACGAGGAAAGCGCAGACATTGATAAAAACATCGAAACTTTGGTTTGTTATCATAATAATCATAAAAAAACAAAATTGCTAGTGCTCAAGTCAAGAAGCTATCAAAAATGTCTGAAGAGAAAGTAGGTTTTCAAGCTAGGAAACCTGAAAATATTGGTAGTTTCAGACTTTTCAACACTTCCTCGAGCTGCCAGCAGAGCTGCGAATGATGTTTATTGATAAAATGGAACCCGATGTCAGGTAAATCAAGATTCTGATGATAATTACAACAACAAAAAATTAGTTTTTCAGATGCAGATTCTCCGGATGCTCAAAATTATCTAACAAAGAAGCGGTAAATTCGAAAAACTATATTTATTCTTTGGAATTGTATTGTGATGAATCATTCAAGAGAATTTGCATTTCACACACTGCACAAAAATATGATTATTATTTGACTTTCACAGAAAATCTCGATGAAAAAACTATGGAATGGTAATATATACTGAAAATAGCATTTAAAATATAGGTTTTCAGCTCAAATGATGCTCGTGGAGCATTGTGGGAGGTCAAACTAGACAATTCAACGGATCTTATTGAATATACTGCAGCATGCTTAAGAGCAAAATTGCAAAAATATAAAAATAGTGTGAAAAGATTGGGTGTTGAATGGGAATTTGAGAATTTTGATTTTGAAGTCGAAGTGGAACACTTTAACAATTTAGAGGAACTTGAAGTAATCGGCGATGTTGATATTCAGCAGTTCCTCTCGAAAACTCGACATCCTTTGAAGAAATTGGTCCACTGTCAAGTGAAAACTCAAAAAATTAACGGGGATTGTGAACAGGTTTAATTTCAATTAACTTTTCTCACTAATTTTGTTGAATTTATAGATTTATCAAGTTAAAGATTGTCTTGTTATCCCATATCTAAAGCTTAATAATGAGAAATTTGAACAATTATCAGCGGATTGGGTTAGTATAGATATAGGATATTTGACAGAGCAGGATATTTTCAATATTGTGAGATCTTGGCAGAACGGAACCAAGAGAGTGGATTACTTTGAATGGGATATAGAAGATTCAAGCTTTAATGTGCCACAACTTTTCGAGCTTTTAGATGCTCCAAAACATGAGCTTAGCGAAAGAGAGCTAATAATAAATCACTACAAAGAAGCTGGGAAGGTAGCTAGATTGGTTTGGTTCGATGTCAGTCGCAGGAAAATAATTTTCGTTGTTCAATAAATTTTTTCTGTAAATTCTCTATTTATAAAAAAATCACACCTTTCAAAAGTCCATGTTGAATCCAATGTAACTGAGAATTCACTGCGCAACTGTATAAGCAAGAAGTGATCTCGTTTTCCATATGGATATTCGCCAGAATATAGGACTTTTTCAAAAGTTGCAGAATGTACACGACCCATGGCACTGTATTGTTATCGATTTCTGGAAAAAATAGGTTTTTTTCGGAATTTTTGGATAAATAAAGACTATACCTTTTTCACTGCAAACTCGTAAATGCTCAATAGATAAATCATATAGCCGATTTTTGATTCTTAATCTATTCTTCTCGACCTTCGCCTCATTTTCACGAACTTCTTGATGTCCAGCTTTAAAAATATACTTGGAAAGTGTCGATAGGTCCAAAATTTGTTCGAATTCTTCATTTAACACTGCTTCTATTACATTTCGATAATTCTCCTGGATCAGAACGATGTATCTCTAAGATAAAAACAATTTTTTATTTCTTTCGAACAAAAAACCCACTTCTTTTTCAGCAACTTTGAGTTTTTCCGTGCCTAGTAGTACTTCGAAACCATTTTTCAGTGCTAGCACCTGATTTTCGCTCATTTATACGTTTTCTTATCAGTTAAACGTTGTTTTATAAATATTTTCGTCTCCAGTGCGGTAAATATTTGAAAAAAATGATTAGCGCCGTGCTGGAATGTGTGCCCTGTTGACAAATTCCATTGGTTTCCTAGGCCAATGAAAACTAGTCCGCATATTTTTATTTTTGTTTTTTTGCCTTTTTTTCGAGTTTTCGCAAATTTCACATGTTTTTAGGATTTTTCTGATGTTCTGAATATTTGCAATAATTTTTTCGTGTTGAAAAACCCCGGAAAACTTCGTCAAACATGAATTTCACCAAAATTGCATCATTTTTCAGAAAAAAACATGGAACATCAAATAGGACCAGATGGAAAACCATGCAAAGCATGCATAAGTGTGGAAGATATGATGAAACGAGGGAAAGAAATGGCGGAAAAAATGAAAAATCAAACTCCGAGCACATCTTCAACGTCGTCAGCGCAAACACATGGTTGCCCAGTGGATAAAGATGAATTAGGAAGATCGACATGGAATTTATTGCATACAATGTCGGTTTATTATCCGGAAAAACCGACGGAAGAGGATAAAACGAAAGCGACGAGTTTCATGAAACTCTTAGGACAGGTGAGAATTTTTCGAAAAAAGATTTTTATCAAAAATTTCGTTTAAATTTGAGTAAAAAACTTCTAAACCGTTTGGAAAAGTTACTTTTGAATTCAAAAAAAATCTGTATAGTGAAATGACAAATTCTGATACAATTCGAAACGCTGAGAACCAGAATATGAAAAAGCTCAATCCAAAACTGAAATGCTCGAAAAATATAAATTGTCTTCACCATTTTTTGTGAATTGGTTTCTTAAAAAGACACAAGTTGAAATGTATATTTCAAAATTCTCTGGCCATTCAAAAAGCTTTCAAAATTCCTATTAAAAAAATGGCGTTATTACAAACGTTGTCAACAGTGATGATATAAAAAATTGTGTAATTTGGCGGCTCTGAAAGCCAAAGCCTTAAAATTTCATTCAAGCTCTCCAAAAAAAATCTTGACTTCAACATTGGATTATTCTAGTTTTCAGGAGTTGTTTTTAAATTTAAAAATGTAAATGCTCGAAAAATATAAATTGTCTTCAAAATTTTTTGTGAATTGGTTTTTCAGAAAGCCAAAAACGTTCAAGTTGTTAAACATAAACGAAATATTATTTTTCGAAACTCTCGTCATTCCAAAAACTGTAAAAATTCCAAATATACTAAAATTGCGTCATTCAGAAACTAAAAACCTAAAAAATATAAACACGCTCTAAATTTTTTTTGTAATTTGGCGTCTCTGAAACCCGAAAAAAAGGATCCTTGAATTTTCATATAAATATTTATTTCAACACTTGGAATTTTTTTTTAAATTAATTATTCCAGCTCTACCCCTGCGACTTCTGCGCCAAAGATCTGCGAAAAGACCTGGCCGAATCGCCTCCATCAGTTTCATCGCGACAAGACTTCTCCCAATGGATGTGTGAACTTCACAATAAGGTCAACAAAAAGACTGGAAAACCCGAATTCGACTGTAAATCAGTTATGGAACGGTGGCGGGATGGTTGGAAGGATGGGAGTTGTGACTACTAGGACCCGATAATACATAATTTAAATGTGATTAGGTAAAAATTTCTTTTAATAAATAATATTTGAATAGAAAGTTTAATAAACGTTCAAAAATGATACAAAATTGTTAATAAATTACAAAAAAAATCTTCAAATACAAATGAAGCTCGGGTGCGCAACATTCTTCGAGAGACCTGTGGCATTGGGCTACTGTAGAATGCGGTTTCAAATTAGGATATTAGACATCAAAAATGAATCTTCTCTTTAAAATTTGCCTGAAAAATCCAACTAAAATTTTGAGGTAAATTATTTTTGGATAATTTCAGCCGTGTTATTTTTTCTGAAATTCGAGTTGGTATTTGGATCTTGAACATTTGTTTCCAAGGTAAAAATCTAGTTTCAACATTGGAATTCAATCTGTACAGTGGTATTCCTTTCGTGTTGAGACCTGTTTAAATGGGAAGTGACGCAGTGTGTTGCTCCATGTCTGAATCAATAACTTTTCATTTTTTTCATGCAAAATGTCTATATCTGAAATATTCCAGTTCTTCTTGCTCATAATATCCAGTATTTTCTGGTTTATCTTCTTAACTCTTATAAGTTTTATCCCAGTTTCTTTATCAATTTCTAGAGTTTCTGAAACTCCAAAAAAAGAAAAAGAAGACAAGAAAGTGAGTTTTTCAACATCTATGGGAGCTATTCAATTTATATAGATTTTTTAAAGGTTTTCTGGAATTATCTATATTTACCATCAGAGTTAAGGATAATGATAGTGGATAAGATGGAAACGGTCGACAGGTAATTGATGAGGAATCTGCATCATTCTAAAAAAAAACTTGGAAGTTTTACAGATGTCGATTCTCCGAATGTTCCAGGCTGTCTAAGAAAGAAGTGAAATCTTCAAAAAACCATATTTATGGGTTGAAATTGTGGAACAGCAGGCACAAAAAACACATCAAAGTGCAACTGGACGAATGTAGAACACGGGCGGAAAGATTTAAAGGTTATGAATTGCGGTTTTATGATAAGGCGGGAAAAAAATATATGGAATGCTAACGTTGACTCACAGCATACAAGTTGCAGATTTCTCTACTTTTTAGCAGAACATTGGAAAGGGAACGGGAACAATTGTGGGTGACCGAATTAGAAAAGTCTACTGATCTACGTCAATATGTTACGGAGCACTTTAAACAGTTACTCAAGCCATGCCAGAGGACCATCAAAAGTCTGGAGATTCTGTACGATTTTTCAGAAGATAGCTTTGAAGATGTTGATTTTGAACTTGTGAGCTTGCACATTTTAGAACACCTCAAAATTCATCATACTTTGGATATTATGCAATTCTTGCCTAAAATCAAGCATCTTTGAAAACTGTTCATAGTGCAGGGGAGGAAAACGATAAAAACCTACGAAAGTGGTTTCAGGTTTGTTTGACAAACTCAATAAATGATTGAGATTGAGTTTATAGATTTATCCAGTTCAAAATGAACTGGTCGCACATTGTGCTCGATTCAATAATGAACATTTGCTACAATTGCCCGCATCGAAAATCTGCATACATGTAGGCGGAAAAACCGACAGAAGAAGATAAAACGAAAGCAAGAAGTTGTATGAAATTATTAGAGTGAGTGAGCATTTTTTATTTATTGAAAAAAGTTTTATCAAAATCGTCAGAATACAAGTATTAACTTCAGAACAATTCATAAAATTCGATAAATAGCGTCATTTAAAAACTGCAAGTTTTGTAAATATATTTATTATACGTTGCTTTTTTTGTTTTCAACATAATAAATTTAGCAAAGCTTCGCGTTTTTGAAGGAAAAACTGAATTTAGGAGTGCCGGAAGTGTGCATACCCATGTTAACGACATGTGTAGATATCACCGATTTCAGGCACTGTTAACTTTTTATCAGAAAAACTATTTGAAATGGTTATTCATTCAATCAGTTCCGATTAGATTGTTTGACATTTTTATGAATTTTCACCATGTGAAATTATTGAAAACTGGTTTCTGAAAATATTTGAATATGAACCGCATTTTCCTTCATACAAATGTTTTTTTTAAACATTTTACTACGAAAGAGCAACTCTCTTCTGATTTCATTGTGGTAAAAACAACAAATAAAAGCAACGTTTAACAAATATATTGATTTGTCTCTGCTCCAAAAGAACTACACACTCACCTCGTCGCTACAAGACATTTTTGATCTACCCGCGATCCGAACCAATTTCATTTTCTTCCTATTTTCAAGCGACTTCTGACCTCGCCGGATAAACAATACATATTTTAAAAAATCAGCCTATTCTAACTTCAAAATTAGTACTATTAAAAAGTCACTTTTTCAGCTCTACTCGTGTGATTTCTGGTCCAAAAACCTGGCCGAATTGGCTTCATCAGTTTCGTCGTGACAAGGCTTCTCCCAATGGATGTGTGAAATTCACAATACGGCCACTAAGAAGACTGGGAAGCCTGAATTCGATTGGATATCAGTTATGGAACAGTAGCGGGATGGTTGGAAAGATGGATGATGTGACTATTAGGATCCGATAATAATTCAAATGTGATTAGGTGAAAAATAAATCTCTTAACAATAAAAAAATATCAAATTCATTAAAAAATCTTCAAATCAATACAAATAAAGCGTTACCCTGAGTCTATAAAATACACGGAATGTTAGAAATTCCAATTTTGATTTGCAGTTAAAACTATAAGTTAATTAAAAATCTGTCGCGTGAACAATTTCATTGGGGAACATTGATAGTTGAATTGTTCGGGATGCGCAATATTGTTCTTCTGTTGAGGCTTGTCGTTTTAATTTTTGTTGGCTCAAAAATTTATAGCAATCGATGACGACTCGAAGGCACCAAACCTGTGAATGATAAAAATAGGGATATTTGTTGGAAAACGGAAAGAAACTCACATTAATAATTGCTCCGATTAGATACATGAGGAAGAATAACAAAAGTGTGCCGCATAGGAAGCTTGAAATAACATTTGTCGAAATCATAGGTTGTGGGAGGGAGACCTGAAAATTCGGAAAAAATGGATGAAGCCGTGATAAATTTTGTCAGTTTTCAAATGAAAATCAGATTCAGTGCAAAATTTTAACTTTAAATTGTCGCTTTCTACAGAGCCGAGAATTTTTTTTGAATTTCTTTCATGCTCTTTAATTTTTAGCATTGGGTTTTTCTATTTTTAACGCAAAAAAATTCTCAGAAACTTTATTATATTTACTTTTTTCTCGAAAAATTCAGTGAAATTTTAAATTCGCGGCTTTTTTTGCAGTAATGCGATGTCCAAAGCTGAAAAAAATGCAAAAAATCACGAATAAAAATCGTTTAAAGTTCAAGTCCAACTCTCTCTGTTTCACACGCTATTTCGAGAGTACTGTCAAAGGTCTCGACGCGAAGGAACGAAATAGTGTGTGAAACAGAGAGGGTGCTTTGAACGTTTTTTTTTCGCTTTTTTTCTCGTTTTTTCCAGCTTTGAACATCGCATAAGATGCGCCAGTATCGATTATAAATTAGATTTTTTTTTTTGTTGAGCTTTGGACGTTTTTTTTCTATTTTTTTCAGCTTTGGACAACGCATTAAGTTGTGGTCCGGCTCGGGGATTAGGGTTTTAATTATTTCGATAGGTTATAGCTGTGCTTTGAATCCAAGTTTACATTCTTAAAATTCAAAACTTCTAACAGAAAAGTCAAATTTCGGGGTTCCCTCGTATTTTTTGGTCATCAAACTTTACCCGAAAAACGTATACTCTCTGTAGTTTTCATCAGTTTTAATCTGTGTTGAAGCAACTCTCAATTTTTTGTTTTATTTTCAGTCATTGCGGTATTTTAAAGCCTTATTTTTCAACCCAAATCTTATTTTTCATATCAAACAGCAGAAAAAAAAAAACTCACCATGCTCTCTTCTTTTTTGTCGGGATTCGTCACCACCAGCAGAACTTGCAACGATGCTCCGGAGAACAATGCATAAAGGGCGAAGGCGGCCATTCCAAGTAAACTGAGCACAACCAACGCCTGCATCACAATATGGGGAACCAAAAGTGCGCCAATTTGATAGAAGATCGCCAGGAAGAGCAAAATACACACCAACACCAAAAGACAGGCCGACAACGACATGATTATTGCGTTTTCCGAGTTGTGCCAACCGCCGTTGATTAGCTGAAATATAATTATTCATTGAAATTGAACCAGATTTCGAGGTACCTGATACAACAAAACTGCCAGTTCTAGGGCGGCGATGCCGATTGATAAATGTCTTACATGGACAAAACACCGTTTTTCTTCGACTTCTTCTTCTGGAGACACCTGAAATCAAACAAATCTTCGTTTTAAAATCTGAATTTCTTCTCAAGTTCTGCTAAAGTTCCAGGGAGTTTTTAAGAAGCGTATATTATTGAGAAATTTGTCCTTTTTATTGCAAAATTTGGCAGATCCGCATTTTTGCGTGGTTTTCGCTGTGAAAATTTAACAAATTCTTTATTTTTCAGTGAAAAATTTAAAATTTCAATCTCATTTTTAGTACTGGTTTTGCATTTTTCTATTTTTTCGAAAGACCTTTTTTCTTCGTTATTTTCAGACAAAAAAGGAGTTCTTTTGAACAAAACTCACACTATTCGCTGATTTTCGACTACTCCCAAAACTGTCATCATGATTTTTGGAACTTTTTGCGGAAAAAATTCTAGTCGACGTCCTTTTAAATCGCTTCGAGGCCACATCCATTACTGTTTTAAAATGAATACTTTCTTGAATTTTAGGTGCGGAAAAAAAAACAACAATACTACTACTTTTTCATAGAAAAAAACCAAGAACAAATCGATAATACAACAATTTCGAGGACGTTGAAAAGAAAATAGGAGAAGACGCGGGAAGATGAAAATGAGGACAAAATTACAACTTTTTAGGGGGGGGGGCGGCGGGAGAAAGTGTCGAACGAACAATAAGATATGCAAATTTTCGGGGATTAGGTGGATTTTCGGGTAAAATGTAGTATTTTTTACGGTTTTTTGAGGGAAAATTCGAGAAAAAATCAATTTTCCAGTCACCCACCAAAAAACAAGTGAAACAGAAAAACCAGTATAAACTTTTAGAGATTGAGAGACGCAGGGAAAGCGATTTCCTTTTTTCAAAACATTTGGGTATAGAAATAGAAAAAGTCACACCTTAATTTTAAACTTCAAGGTCACAACATGGATTTAGGTTCTCGAAGCGATTTTCAAATGTTCAAATAAAAAACTTACATTTCTGGAGCATGAGGAGAGCAGCGGAACTCGTTGGCGGAGTGTGGCGTCGGACATTTTCAGAAGATTTGGGTCTGGAAAAAATATATTTTGTTTGATTTTTCAGGTTGTCAGCAGAAATCAAAGATAATGGAGAACGTGGATTGTAATTTCAGTACCTGAAACTATAAAAATCCGAATTTGAACTAATGAGGGGTAAAGGGTAGATCAAAACTGAGAAATTTAGATGACACCGAAGTTCACGCAAAAATTCAGACTTACATATACAAATTTACTATAAATACAATTAGAGTGAATGTAGATTGTCTATAAATTTCAGCGAATGTGCTGAAATACAATATGAACTTACGGAAAATTAATGATTTACAATTGGAATTACGCGAAAATCCTACTCCCTAATTTCAGGCTGAACTACAAATTTTCAGAAAAATTCAGTGCAGGTGCACTTTGGAAAATACGAAAGTTTTTTTCTAACAGTCACAAAAAATCTCCAGAAGTTTAGAATTTTTTTTGAGACTTATCGAAAAATTCCGATTTTTGCAAACCGGAAAGATGACATTTATATATTAATTTAGTGACTGTGTTCATTTTTCTGCCAGCGGCGAACCACATCGAAAAAAGGACAGATGGTCAGCAAAGATAACAACATCGGCCGACAATAAGGACAAAACGATCAAGAATGAGGACAACCGGCGGCAGATTATTATATTATCATTAAAATGGGATAATCACCGTCATGATAATGATCTTGTTGGGTGGAGAATACCTGCAGTTTTTGGTTGGAAATCGATTTTTTAGAGGTTTAGATATGAAAACTCTGTTTTGCTTAATAAAAATGGAGGAGGAGAAGTCAAAATACAAAAAATCTGCCTCAATAAACGATTTTTACAACACATCTGGCAACAGAAAAGTTTGAAATATAAACAAAAAATGTTTTTTTCTTTCGAAATGGAATCGGAAATTGTGATCTGAATCTAATTGAATTGATAAAACGATACTTAATCGAGCGGAAAACCAAATTCTCTTTTTCCTAGAAAAAAACAATCTTTTTTTGGTGATAAGTTGATTAATTACAATGAAATACATGTCTTTCTCTTTTTTTTAACCAAAAAAAATAACAAAAAAAAAGGTCTTTGGTAGTAATGTTATGAAAAGAAAAGACAAAAACTCATAAAAATGACACCTCCGGTCTTTTTTGTTCTCTTCTGTGAAGAATAGGGAACAAGGAGCAATGAGTCATCGGAGATTTATTTATTATGTGGGAATTTGATGTAGAAAAGTGCAAAGTTTTCGAAATTATACGGAAGAAATGCGAATTTTTCGAATAATTTATTTTCTTTATTACAAAATTTAGAAAATAGAGGAAAACTTTGATATTTTGGGGTATTATGGGAAAATATTTTGCAATCATGTGACAACAGAAAACGGTAAACCTAAATACTCATAAAAATTCCAACGACATTGCTGAAAAATCAGAGAAAACACATAAAAACTGAAAAGAAATGATTAAACGTTACTGTCATACTGTTCAAAGGGACACACTAGTTGTGTGTACAAATATCTTCCAGCGATTCTTATCTTTTGAATTTTTTTTCGATTTTACGAACTTTTTTGAAGTTCTAGAAAAAAAACCGCGCGCGCATTTGTCTTGTTCAAAAATAAACAACTTGTATTTTTGTTGTTTCGTTTTTTAGACGAAAAAGTTAACGTTCACTCATTTCAGAATGCAATCGGGATTCCCACAAGGTTTCATTGAAGTTAGCGAGAAGATTAAATTGCTCGAAAAAGTATGGGAAATCAAAATTACTTGAATAAAATCGATTTTTTCAGAATTTACCAGTAGACTGGCTTGTGAGGGCGCACAACGTGCGAAGTGTCGATCAATTAGTGCATTTGTATGGTTTGCAGAAAATATGGGGCGATGAGAACATCCCGGTTATTGTTAGCTTGTTGCAGGTGAGGAATTCAACAAAGCTGAGCGGAAATAATGTTTTTTAATTGAAGGAGCATGAACGCAGTGGTTACGGATTGATTGCTGACAACGATCCAAAGTATGCAACGACTTCGCGAGGTAGAAAAACAGCGGAAGGCGATGCACCGGAGGTTGCCGAATTCGTCACCCAACTTTTTGAGCTTCTCCGACCGGAAACTGTGATCTGGGATCGGATAAACGAGCCAAACTTTGGAAATCATCGTTTGATGCGCCAGTCATGGTGTAATATTTCGTTGAAATTAGGCGGATGGGGAGCGATGCAACATGTACAGATGATCAAATCGATGTATCGACGTAAACGAGATCAGTATAATCATGATGTATTGAAAATGAAAAAACCGTTTCAATACGAGGAGTGAGTGATTTTATATTGAAAATTATAAGAAAAAAAATCACAAAAATAGCTGAGGTTATGCTAAAATCAATTAATTTTCATATATAATAGTTTTTATAAGTTTAATTCTACCCACAAGTTGACCAGATTTCCTAAAACTTGTTGGGAATCGTCAATGAAAATATAATAACAAAAAACTTCATCTAACAATCATACTTGAATCTCAAAAATCCGCGCAAAACCTGAAGTTTTGTAAGATTTTCGAATTTCTCGAACTCCTTTTCCTGTGTAAATTTCTTCAACTCGGCAGCAGTTGTGAACTTGTCAACACATTTGTTCTGAAAATTATTCTTAAAAAATTTAAATTATTCTCTATAAACCTCACCATCAACTCATCATACCCATATTTTTCAGCGAGTTTCAACTTTTCCATAATTCCCAACTTCGATTTATCCACCAAAAATCTTTCGCATTTCAAATGAAGCGATTCAACTCCAAATTTTTCAGCCATCGGCATAAGGAAATTACAAGTTTCTTCTGAAAATCCGAGTTAATTTTCAATGTTTGGTGGGGAAAATACCAGTCAATTCCACTGAAACTGGACAAATTGTGGCTAGAAAATGAGCAAATTCTTGGTATTTCATGTCGTCTAGAAGAATTTCAGTGTCTTCTGAATTTTCTTCATAAAACTTGTTGAAGAAATACGTCGAATGACTGCAGAGAAGCTGAAAATGTAATTTTAGACGTAAAATTTCAAGCAAATGTGTGTAACTTACATCCTTATTAAAGTAGAAAACAACATTTTCTACATTGAAAGAGATGTTCGTAAATTTCGCGCATCGAGTAGAAAAGTCGTAAAATTTGATATTCATCACAGTTTCCAAAAGAATCGAGTTCTCCTTCAGTGTTTTCTCGATTTTCCAATGTAAATCACTGGAATCGGTTGAAACCCGATCGACGAAAAAGCAAAATTCTTCTTGTGAACAAATTTTGAACCCTTTTTCGATCCCATCACGCTCCAAAATTCTAGGAGTTCCATTGATTTCACAAATCCATCCCGAATTTTCAATTTTGCAAGAATCGAGGAATGTATGAACAAAGAGATTGGAACCGTTTCTACTTATTCCGATTTTCCTGAAATAATTGGTAGTGTCAAAGAATTACATTTTTGACATTAAAATCTTACCATTTCAATGCTCCCATCTCGAAACTATCACTTTTCCTCAAAACTCCATCCCATTTCTCGATTTCTTCAAAATTCCATCGAAAGACTTGCTCTTTTAGCACAATTGGATTCATCCTGATTTTTGGCTGAAGCAAAATTGGTTTTGAATTTTGATTTTGAGAAGCTCACCTTTTTCCAATCAATGAATTTTACCATAGTGATTTTTTTCCTTCGAAATCCAACAAAAAATGAAATCAGAAATTGGGTCACGTGAAAAAATATTTTATTATAAAAGTTAATTTAATTTTTTCAGACAGCTAAATTTCTTGAAACCGGTCATCGAGCTTATCAATTCGACCGATCCTGCGGTGCCGGTTGGAATTGAAAGTCTTGTAAGTATGACTTGCCCGGAAATCGATTTTGAATCAGAGCTGCTTAATGCGCCAACACCTACGCAAGAGATTTTGAGGTGAGTTTTTCAATTCACCACAGTGAAAAAAAAAGTATTTTTTCTTCAGAAAAAATTAGTTACGGACTTTCCCAAAATAAAAAAACACGTTTCTGCAAAAATGGGAGAAGAATGTCGTGTCTGAAAATGGCAATGGTCCGCACACTAAATGTGCGCTCGTGCCGCACAGTTTTCGGGAGAATATTTTTAAAAATTTTAAAATATTTCGTGATATTATTGGCTAAATATCCGCAAACTCGTTGATTTGGTGTGGAAAATGAAGAATATATTCCGATTTATAACCAATACACTAAAATCTTTCTCCAAAACTGTTCAGATTACACATAAAACGTTATTTTTCCATTTTTTGCCAAATTTTGTGAAACATGGAATATTCTTTCTGTAAGGTCGTAAAATGTGCCAGTTCATGTTATGCTAGTCTCTCCCACTTCCCACAATGACTTCTTTTTGCCTTTTAGTCTTATTTACACTCAATTGGAACAAGAAAACAAAAAAAGTCCATTTTGAATTTCGCGCAATTGTGTGCAAACACCGCCTTAAAAAACCGCGGTAAAAAAGATACTTTTTTTTTGCCTGTGTTCACCGATATTTCATTATTTTTCAAAGCCAAACTATTCCTTATTTTTTTCCAGAAATTGCGAACGTATGATCGAAAAAATCCGCCGATCTTACGGAGATGAAGCCGCCTCCGAATATATGACACTTTGTTGCAACGATGTCGTTGCCAATAAGGAAGCGATTGCACAAATGGGAGTGAGTTTGACTTTTTTCAATGTGATGGGAAAAAAATGTTCCCGAACAGCAACCAAAACAGATCATTTGTTCCGGATATCGTATTTTTCAGTCGAGGATAGATGCTATCACATCATATTTTACACAGTTTTTCATTCTCACAACGTTTTAAGATGACAAATAGGATCTGTCAGATTGATTTTAAGATTATAAACAAATTATTCGCAACATTTTCGAAAAATGCTGAAAAATTAGATTGAGGTTTTGATTAAAAGTGTTTCAATGAATGTTCAAACATCATTTTTTATATGATTTAGGTGAAATCTAGAAAAGTTTCATTTTCTATGTAAAAATTCGCTCATTAGAGCAGGTATATAGTCAAAAAAAAATCAATGATTTTCAAATAGAAAATAGGATTTTTGGCAGGGTTAGACCATGAAACCGGCTAACGAAGTCATTATGCTGAAGATTCAAAACCCAGAACAAAATATGTTCCAAAGTTATAAGATTAAAAATTAAAAAAAAATATTTCAACCAAAAATTATATTTCAACTGAAAATTCAGAATTTTTTGTGAAAAGTTTTATTTTCAGTAAAGTTAATGTTTGGAAGCGACTGAAGTTCTGAAAATATTTGAAATAATGATAAAGCCGAATCAAAATTTTGTATTTTAAAAACCATTTCTTTTTCCCAGTTATCCGACGCGGATTGGCCCCAAGTTTATGCGGACACAAATCGAGACCCAGAAGAGCCGGGAACTTCGGCACAAATGGACGAATCTGTCGAAGAAGCTGTAAATATGAAAAGTGGAGAGCAGATCACTGAAAACACGGAAAATTAATTGTGAATATTTGATATATTTTGAAGAATTTGTGAAAAATGAAGGTTTTGAAGTTTTTTTTTAATTCTGAGATTTTTAGGGTTTCTTGAACCTTGTATCTTAAGAACCCGGAAAGAGCTAGTATTGTGTTTTCAGGTCGAGAAGATCTTAGTTTGAGTGAAAAGGTGAGCACTTTTTAAAGAAATGTTCGAAAAATTGAGCCATCTGTTTGGATTACGTTTCAAAATTGCCTGAAAATTTCAAATCTTCAAAAATTTGTTAATTTGAGTACGTCTCATAGCTGAATCCAAATTCTAGATTTTGAGAAAAAGTATCTTACAAAATCGTCTAGAAATCTTATTTTTCCATCTAAAAACCAATTATTTTGATATTAGATAAACTAGGAGACAATAGTTTCTGAAAAATTCACTGAGAAACATTTCCAAACATTTTCGGATTTGATTCCATAATAAAGTTTTTGTGAAAATCGCTGATTAGTCTGAAAATCAGGTTTTGGAATCTGAAACATGTAATTTGTAGCTATATAACGATTTATATAGTTTCGAAAGCTGACTGAAAACCATATTTCCTATCTAAAAACATACATTCACATATGATAATAGTTTACAGCTCAAATGAAACTTGAAATTGACTAGAAATGAAATATAGGCAAAATTGTCTCATATTTTATTAGGTCCGTGTTGAATTTCAAAAGGACTCCTGAAGATCACCTATTTTATGATAAAATAAGTTCTTGGCCATGATCCAGGTTGACATCGATCAGGTAATGCCAAAACTGACAGAAAAATGATAATTTTGTTATAAATTGTTGTTGTGTGATTCTTGACCTGTATGCGGCCAGACGTGATTCCCAAGTCTCGCTAAAAATTCAATTTCAAGATTTTAATCTACTTTCCAGCTTAAATCAAACAGTTCAATTAGCCTGTCATTAAAATCCCCCAATAAATCTCTTGATTTTCGCCATCATTAGAAGAAGAAGAAGAAGAAAAACTGATCAAATCACCCCCAGCAGCTATTTTTTTGCCCGAACACCTTTTTTCCTTCTCTTCTTCTTTTTCTTCGTCGTTTTTCTATATACTGTGTGTGTTCGATTTAAAGTGCATAGAAAAACTTGAACCGCGCCGGGGGCCTGATTCGTCACATAGATAAGGCAACAATGATACTGTAGAATTAGTGAACGTCGGTGAGAGGGGAGAAGACAAAAATATATAGAAAATTATGTGTAAAAGGCAAAAAATGGCTGGTTTGTGACCTTGAAAATGGAACAAAACAATTTTTCTCGGTTGGACAGCGGGAATAAAGGTTTTATTTTTGAAATTGAGGAGGTGCTGTAAAAATAAACTAATCCAGTAGAGAAATGACGTTTCAGACATGCCGCACAACCAAATAAAATTGTTTGGTTTCCCTTTAGAAAAATCCAGCATTTTCTTTTTGAAAATGGCCCAAAACCTTGAGTCTGACAGAAGATTGGCTAAAAATAATGTTTCATTCAACAAAGTCAGTGATTTTCCGAGAAAGTAGACTCGGATATTCTGATTTTATTTTTTTCAGAGGTTTTAAGAAATAAAATTCAGTTGACAATCACATATTTCACTCTAAATTTGATTTTTTTCAAAACTGAACAAGTGAATGTTTTACTTTAAAAATTTCTATTTCATTCAGAGAAAAACCCTTGTTTGAAATCAAGGTTGTATCGAAAAATCTTCCGGACAACGTTTTATAAATGAATATTCAAATAGTCAAGATATGAAAACGGTTTTTCATTAAAGTTGGGGTAAAGGGACTTGACAAGTTGCTCTTAAATGAAAGAGCACATTTTTTAGGTAAGACCCTCGAGGGATTTTTTATCGAAAAGTCTAGTATTTGAGAAAATTTCACTTGAAAAAAGAAATTTGGAAACTTTTAACGTATAGTTTCCAAAAGTTTGACTTTAAAGACACCTAGACAGTTGAAAATAATTTTTTAGTAATTACAACATTTTTGTTCATGCCCTCATGAGTTTTCAATGTGTAAAACACGTTTTCACAAATATTGTGATTTACCGAGGAAAAGAAATTAATATCCTTCTTTCAAAATCGCTCAGACGCCGTAAATTGTGTGCAAACACACAACTTGACGTAAATGTGCAGAAAACCGTAGTACAAACGAACTGTTTTTTATCAACGGAGCAAATAAGCTTGTTTGTTTCATTTTGAAATTTTCAGTGGAGAAAAGCATTTTTCCAATTGGCTAGGTGTCTTTAAACCTATTGTCTCGGGTACTAGACTTCTCGGTGAAAAATCCCCAGAAGATCTTACCTAAAAAAAATGTGCTCTTTATTTTAAGAGCAACTTGTCAAGTCCCTCTACCTCACCTTTAACCTCCTTCTGAAACTTTACTGAAAATAATATCTTTGTAAAATAAACTGAGTTTCCGAATAGTTTTTGAAAATTCATTGTAATTTAGTGAAACTTAGCCAAAATCTAAACACATTTTGAATTTTTCAATTCCCTTCCCTTCTGACACGTTACTGGAGATGATCTTGTAAAATTTACCAAATTTCTAATTCTTGGCATTCAATAGTTAATTGTAAATCTTCTGTGAAACTGAGGCAAAATTTATAGAACTCGTACTTGAAACCATTATTTTTGACTGGAAAAGATTATCATCAAAAAGTTGACTCTCGTAGTATACGTTTCAACCAGGTTTGAAAAATGAACTTCGAAAATATTTGATAATTCAACACTTTGTTGGGTGTTTTTAATTCTGTTCTAAAATTTGTCTACCAGACAGTCGATGAATTTCAGATTTTAAATTTCAGTGAGAACTTGACTATTAGTGAACCAAAACTTAACTTGACATTAGTAGTAAAATAATGTTTTTCTGAAAAATAATTCAACAGTGTGAAACTGAATACGACTTCGTTCCGGAAACTTTTTTGATATCAGGTTATCAATCTGAAAATCTATGAAATTCAAATCAAAAATGTGATTTTGAATCATATCGTGTAAAAAATACGTTTCGAGATAACCAGAAAAAATTCGCATTAAATATTACGTTGAAAAATAGTCTTAATAGTTTTTAAAAACTTTTTCAATCCACCTTTTCTTCCAGGATGAACCTCGATTTCTGCACGAATTTGAAGAATGTGAATTTCGCCGATTTGAGGATGGTTCAAAGGTTCGTTTTTTTTTGCCCGGAAAAATTGAACAAAAACTACAGTACTCTCTATTTTGTTTATTACAACAATATTTGTCCTTTTTGTTGGTTCGCAGTGTGTTTTTCTTATCAAATTACTTGATAGTGGAGTTGTACTTTTACAAAGTATCATACTGTAGCATAGATGTCTACAGTACCAAGAAATGTTCTCAGATAATACAAAATACAGTAATTTAGGAGATCCACAGTTCGGACTAACCATTAAGGTTTAATATCAGTTATTCATTCATGGATGAAACGTATTTATTCTTGGATCCGAAATTCTCATGGAAAAACTGAAAATATTCAATAAATTACACATTTTTGGTTGCCTTAACTCGAAAAATCTTGATTTTTATAGGAAAAATGTGTTTTAAAAAAACCCCGAAAAATTAAACTGAAAGATGCCTATTCAACCCGAAACTTCGAAACTCAAGTTGAATTTCCTGATAAAAATCATGTTCTTAAACATGATCTGGCTGGAATTATGCTGAAAATCATATTTCCGAGCAAAAAATATTGGAATTTGTCTGAAAACCAAGCTTTTTTCTGTGAAAATCGTGGTTTTCCGAGCTAATTTTTTTTTTGAAGTTCTAATTCTTGAAGTGTTTAATAGACATTTCTCTTCAAAGCTTAAAATTTGCCGAAAATTGCATTTCGAACATGCGATCAAAAAAAAATGATGCCAAACTAAAAACCCCATCAGGTTACATTGATATTCACAATCTCAGTGAGAATCCGTTTCAAAAAAGGTTGAATAAAACATTTTTAAATTAGAATAATAGTTGATGCTACACTTAAAATACCAAAATCAAGAAATATCCCCAATCTCTGTCCAACTTCTTGTCCTTTTTCATCCCTTCTCCCAAAAAAGGTCAATAATGGATGTTCTTGTTCTAATAGTTGTTGTAGTAGTAGTTATATATGGTATAAGGAGAAGAGAAGATAGAAAAAGGCGCCTCTAGGCGCTCTTGACCTAAATGTACTTTATATGCCGATTTAATTTGTATACACACATTAAATATGCGACTATTCTTGTTTCGCAGGTTTTTTTTGGTTGCAAAAAATGGAGGTGGATAATGTATAAATAATTATGAGAAAAGAAGGAGGAGAGGATTACGGTAGTGGTTTTCGAAAAAAGAATTTGAGATGGTTTTAAAGGGACATTCTATTATTTTGTCTATGATTATCTCACACTTCGCTCTAATTAATATCCTTGTGGCTTTATTATCTTTTGAAAATTCGAACTAGAAATCCGCGTTCCACGCACTTTTCGATGTTATCGGCGCAGCCGCGCGATTTCGAACACCCTACAAAAAGTACACACTTTTCTTGTGTTGGTTGGAATAGTTAAGATAAGACGAATTAGAGGACATTTCAATGACGATGACGATGATAGAAATTCTTCTTCGGTTTTTTTTTTGGAAAAGGTAGATAAATTTGATGTGACATTTTTGTGATTTGATGCTGAAATTTGGGCTACAGTCTAAATATTTAATGTTTTCAGCCAAATTTGAGTTGAAAATCATAAACTTTTGATTAAATTCACTCCGAAATTCATTACCAGACGCTCTAAAAATAGTTGACTTCCGGTTCAAATCTTGCTGAAAATACCATTTTAAATCTGAAAACCATCTCTTTCAAACTCAAAAAAATGATGTCTGGAGATAATTCCTCTCAAACTCGATCTACTCGAGCATTTTCCTAACTATCTAAAACTTTTTAATACATTCAAAATATATGAAAAAATTTGATCAATTAAAATTTCTGAAATCCTTGTTCAGATAGATCCATGAAACCTCTGAGTTAGTGAAAAATAACAAAAATCTCAAGGTTCTCAGGTGAAAATGAAATCCATGCTTCATAAAAACATTAAAAGTCCCTGGGAAAATAAGTTTCAAATAAATCATGAAATTCAAAAATTTTACAGTAAAAATACACATTGTTTTCGGCCAAGTTCGAGCTTTCAATCATCAGGAGATGCTGAAAATCATAAACTGAGTAAATATATTCCAAAATTTGTTACCAAACGTTCTAGAAATAGTTGAATTCCTTTTTAAATAATGCTGAATATCCCATTTTCGACCTGAAAACCATGTGTTTTCCATCATCCAAGAAAGTGATTTCTCGGATTAATTTATCCCGAGCTACCCGGTTATTTTTCAAAATATCAAGAACCTTTCAAAAATACGTTTCAAATAGACCAGAAAACTAAATTAATAAATAAATAACGTATTATTTTGAAAGAAACAGCTCTCGTTCTGCTAGAATTAATTTTTTTCCGCTGAAAGTCATGTTTTCTAAATGAAAATCCAATTTTTTAAAGCCATGGTGTCGATTTTGGCTTGAAAATTCTAAAAATTTCATCTTAAACTCAAATTTTTTACATTGAAATTCAAAATTGTGGAAAGTACGTTTAAAACTAGACAGAAAACATACTGTTCAAAAATTTGATAATAGTTCATCACTAAATCCAGACAAAATTTATTCAGTTATCTTTCCTACATTTGATTTCCCTGAAAGTTCCAGCTGTTCTCAAAATGTTGCGAATGATCCTCTACAATCTGAAAACCGATCGAAACTCATTCGTCATATTCCGCTTTGAAAAAAATAGTTTTGGTCCAGATCTATTCGAATTGATGCGAAAAACTGTAATCCTATAGACATCTTGGACAATTTTTTTCGAGTTTCAGCCATCTATGCCCAAAAAATGGAGGTTTTCAGCTAAAATTCAGGCTCAGACATTATTCAGACCCTTTTAAAATCGACAATTCTAGTGCCTAGTCACTATACATTTGTTCCGGACCTCGCTGTCATTGTTCCAGTCCTATAGCGATGCATATCAGATCATACTTTACACAGTTTTTCTTTCTCGCACCGATTAGGGCCTGAATATGATGAATGGATATGAGATCGATGATCGGATTAGCTGTCGTTTTTCGCACTTTTCGATGCAGCTGAAAATCTAGATGTGGATCAAACTAAAAATTGAATGCGCGAGATTCGATAAGTGTGGATTTTGAAAGAAATCGAGATTTTAATCGAGTTCGGTGTGTAGGTGTGAGTTTCTTTAGCTATTGTAGTTAGTTATATAACGAAGAGTACTGTATGTCCCTTTGAATATGGCCACCTCCATTTAGGAGGCAAATGAGCACTGCATCTTGCTGAAAAGTTCTACAATCAACTGGAAATTCAATTTTGTTTTGAAAATGCGTTTGAAGTGACATACTTCATCTCAAAATCAAGAATTTTCATACAAAATCCATGATTTTCAGCAAAATTAAAGCACAAAATTGTGTTACTTTTTAAGATTTCAAGATAAAGTTCTTGATTTTTATAGTTTGGAGTTTACCGGATATGAGGAGTTGTTGAATTTGAGGTGAAAACTTGCTGAAAATTCGACATTCTGAAAATTTTTGTCACAAATTTTCGATTCCGTTTCTGAAATCTAAACAAATATGAAAGATTTCAGATTAAAACCATAGCTTTCAGCAAGATTATAGTTTGAATTTTTCTGAAAATATTATATTTCAAAACAAAATCCTTGATTTTTCACAGTTCAACTGACCGGATATGCGGAATCAATGCTCCATTTTTTTTTGAAGTCGTTGAACTCAAGCTAGAAACTGGCTGAAAATCAGGTTTCACACCTGAAAAGAAAAGATTCTGAAATTTCCAGCCTTATCTTTTTTATCAATAGTCAATTACATGCTGAAATCTATCTGGCTGATAATCAAAAATTACTATAAATTTCAGCAAAAGTCAGGTGACCTCGAATATTTCTGAAATTCTGAAAATTTTAGATAATCCCCAAAACCCCCCCTCCCTAAAAATTCACGATTTTATATCATATAAAAGGTATATTTATTTATGCTGATATATATTTTGTGTAATGGTTTGTTCCAGAACCAAACATATGACAACAAATAGGCAGGAAAAAAGTAGCGATTGATGATGTTGTTGATAACCATGTCCTTTTCTTATAAATTTCGCCGCGCGCTTACTTCTTTCTCATGATAAACCCAAAAAATCATAGAGAACAAAAAAACACATATAAAAGTATTCTCTTTTTTTTTGCGCGCGCGTTCAAGATAAATCGAAATTGATGGGTTTATCAAATTAACCTTTTCTCGTGAATGTCTCGAATTATATTGTTGATGTTTTTGTTCCGAATTAGGAGGAAATGGGCGGAGTCGGCCGATGCAGGTCTGGCATGGTTTTTAGAGAACATCAGTTTCAAAATGATGATGATGATGATAGTTTGTATTATATGAAAAGGAGATTCAGTTTCAGATTAGACTGGAGAAAATCTGGAATATTTGTTCTGGAGATTAGATCATTTGTAGGTGACACTTTTTAGATATTTTAAAAGATCAAGGATTCTCAGAATTATTTTGGATCGCGAAGTTGTAGAGGATGGTGTTTTGATGCGCAGGTCTGAGTACTGTAGTGTTAAAATTTAATTCAATTATTGCAAACCAAAAAAGTGTGGTGTTGAGAGTACTGTATATGGACTACAGCCAGTAAATTCAAACTACAAGATTACGGTAGAGAGGATTTCAAGAATTCACAGTAATTCAGGATCGGTTCCTAATATCCATGTTTCTAATTTTTCGCCAAGAAGCCACATTTTTAATTCAAAATGTCATATTGTGAAGACGAAAAAATTAGAGAGCGGCCTAGAATTTTTTTTTGATGGGCGACTACTAAAAACCGTAATCTAATCGCTACAAGACTCAAGTTTAGCTCAGTTCAGTTGTTTCCTTTAAAGACACGTCTGCCAAAGATGACACGTTGATAAACGTTTGCAAACGTGTCATCTTTTTTCTGTTGTTCTTTTTTCTTTTTCAAAATGTACTGTCTTATTCTGGTTTTCTCGGCCATATTGGTTTCTCTTCCAATGGTCTAATTATTTCAACCTCACAATAATTTTCTAAAAAAAATAGTAGGAAAACTACAGTAATCCGGAAGGTTCACAATTATTGTTTGAGGTTACTGTAGTAAGATTCAGATGAAAATAACTCAAACTTTTCAGACCGAAGCCAAAAATTCATTTTGCTGAAATTGGGTTTAAGAATTCTGGCAATAAAAATGCCTTTTCAAAATTATATCTCTGAAATTTGTAAATCCAAACCTGAAAAGATTCATTTTTGAAAAAAAAAAAATTACGTTTCAAATATTCATTAAAGGTGGGGTAAAGGGAGTTTGCAAGTTGCTCTTAAAAGAAAGAGCACATTTTTATGTGGGACACTCGAAGGATTTTTCACCGAAAAGTCTGGTTTTCGAGAAAATTTTATTTGAAAAAAGAAATTTGGAAACTTTCCACGTATTCCACATTTATACGTTAAAAGTTTCCAAATTTTTAACTTTGAACATTTTTTCCTCGAATACTAGACTTTTCCGCAAAAAATCCTTCGAGGGTTATAACTTTAAAAATGTGCTCTTTCATTTAAGAGCAACTTGCCAACTCCTTCTACCCCACCTTTAAATGTTCACTTTTCAATTTTCGCTCATTAACATCTTAGACGTTCGAGAATTTTTGAATTCAAAGTGAGATTTTTTTTTTCAAATTATGGCCTTCACACGATTCTGAAGCTGAAATTAAAGTCTTCGTTCTCAAACTACTGTAGTTTGAACCAGCCGGATTTTCTCGATCAGACCAGACCGAAAAAAGCTCCAATTAATGTTGCTCACGTCCAAGACTACATGAAGCTAGTCGATGCTTCTCATCTCTAGATAGTCCATACATGCCTACGTAGTAGGGTTGCAAAACGGGTGCGACGGGTGACCCGCGATACACGCCACACCCGTCTGTTCGTTCGTTAGACACCCGCCACACCCGCTTGTTTGTTTGTTTGACACCCGCCACACTCGTCTGTGTGTGGTTTCATACACGCGACACCCGGCTGTTTGTGTGTATTTTCAGGCGGGCGTGTACGGGTGCGGGCGTGTACGGGCGTGTATGGCGGGTGCCGGGTGTGGCGGGTGCCGGGTGTGACGGGTGCCGGGTGTGGCGGGTGTCAAACAGAAAGAGGAGGACGGGTCACCCGTCGCACCCGTTTTACAACCCTACTACGTAGCCCTCCATTTTATCCACAAGAAACCAAAATTCGCCGCGTAAAATCGCAACATCCCCTCTCTCCCCATGACAATGAACAAAATACCCTAACCACACACATAAAAAAGTTCATGTCGTTTTGTTCGAAAAAAATATATGTGTGATTTGTCCTATATGTATGTCAATCGTCGTCGTCGTCGTCGTCGTCGTCGTCTAAATAGTGCATCAACAAGATCAGAAGAATGAGATGACCTCGACGATGACTAAAAAAAGAAGAAGAAGAGGCGCCTACCGGCGGCGCCTGTACTTGTTTGGTACTTTTTTTCATGCTGCCAAATTTTATAAATATATACATACATAGTTTATTTGTTGTGTATGTGTGTGTGTGTGTGTGTTGCTATGTTTTGAATGACCTTTTGCAAAGTGCGCCCCCTTACGGCCGCCCGCCTTGATCCAATTGATTTGGGCGAGAATGAATGATCGTATCGGGTAGAGAGTGTGGCGAGAGGTTAGGGCTAATTGGGCTCATGGACCTTGAGCCCAGTATGATAGAGTTGTACTAGACCACGCCCACTTTAGATCTAGCTCTGATTGTGAGCAGTTCTAAGAGTTAATTCTTAAAATGTAAATTCAGATTTTGAGCCCAAGATTTTCAAAAGTAAACCCAGAGTTTAAAGAATGTGAATTTTGACGTTTTAGCTCTGAAACATTCAATCCTGGATTTCGGACTTTCATAGTTTTTGGCTCTAAAACGAAAAAATAGAAATTTCATGCAATTTTTTGAGTGAAATATGGTAGTTTTCGCCTTAAAATCGGCTCTACACTATTTTTAAAGTTCATTTTCTGAATTCTAGCCCGAATTTTTAAGGTTGATAGGGCCCATTAGGCGCCTGAGCTCTACCAGACCACGCCCACTTAAAATCTACCTTTGAGAAGTTCTGGGTCCCAAAGTTTTGAAAAGTGGGGTTTTTTTTTCTAGGTTTTTGCCTCCAGAATTTGAAAATTGGCAGTTTCTCCTCAAAATCGGCACTATACTTCTAAAAAGTGTATTTTTAAATTACATTAGTCGAAATTTTAGTTTTCTCAGAATATTTTTGGTCCTAAGTTGTCAAATTTAGTATTTTACCTTCCACCTTCCCTTCAATATTAAATTTTACAATTTCTAACTTTTTGACTTGACAATTTTCAATTTTGGTCCTAACTAGTTGAATTTTAATGTCCCAGATACATTTTCATTTAAAAAAGTCCGAAAAGTAGTTCTAAGTTTTAGCAGACATTTTCAAAAACAAAAATTTCCCTACCAACCAAAATGCCCTTTTTTCTGAAAATTTCAAATAAAAGATTATCACATCATTTAAGTACCCCATGAGAATTTCATCTTTGTTATTCGAACTTTTGGAATTCCCTCATGTATATGCGAAAATCGTCGTCATAAATATTGTGGCGTCCAAACGTCAAAAAATTATAAGAAATTTCCAAAAAAAACCTGTCCAAATTGATTTTAAGAAAGTACCATTTTGATTAAAGGAGCATAACGGTTTTTGTTGAAAAATTTGCCGGTCTGCTACAAATTTCACGGTTCACAATTTAAAAATTCCAAACATTTTTTTGATTTTGTTGGTGTCATGAAATGTCACGTATCAATGTGGTAATACGTGTGAACAAATATCAATTTTCAATTTTTTTCAAATTCCAAAAAGAAACCCGTCTATTTTTTTACATGTGAAACGTGACATTGTAGCAGGCTCAAAAATTTTCCAACAAAAACCATTATGTCCCTTTAATCAAAATGGTACTTTCTTAAAACCAATTTGGACAGGTTTTTTTTGGAAATTTCTTTCGATTTTTTGACGTTTGGAC
The DNA here is from genome assembly GCA_900536415.3 of Caenorhabditis sp. 38 MB-2015. Lineage (NCBI taxonomy): Eukaryota > Metazoa > Nematoda > Chromadorea > Rhabditida > Rhabditidae > Caenorhabditis > Caenorhabditis quiockensis. The sequence goes on along the minus strand of LR550624.1, from coordinate 28,489 downwards.
GCCCCATATAGTATAACTGAAACCAGACCAAAAAATATAGGAACATGTCAGCATACTTAAACCAAACATACATTTATAAGTAACCACTATATGGAACTTTTTTTAATATTTATTTTTTGCAAAGTTGCAAAGGTGCAAAGAGTTTGGGTTATTGTAGGATATTTCGACGTTGAATTTTTAATTTCACAGATTTTTTTGACAAACGATTCCCAGCAAAAAACCTGAAAATGAGACTTCGGGTTTTTTTTCCTAGAAATGAGCTCTGGCTTGAATAGTAGCGTAGAAAATATTTAAATAGTTATAGTCTTTCAGAATTTTATATTCGTTCATTTTCAGTGGCGAATTTCCAATTTTGACATTCCTGACCAAAAAATTGATTGTTTAAAATTAAAGATCCAAAAATCCTAATCTGAAAGTTTAAAATACGCATGTATCTCTGAAATTCCCTTTTTCAGAATTCTATTCTCGTATTTTTTTGCTCCAAAAGATCAGGTTTCAAATTTTGGGTTTAGAAAGCTATTTTTGATAACTGTTGGGCTGAAATTTTGGTTTTGAGGTCCATTTTTTGTGTTCTGCAGTAAAAAATTCACGTCTCAGACTTTTTCACTGATCCGATTTCGAAACTTTGGCGTCTAGAATCCATAATTTCAAGTTTGGATACTAGAAGTTCGAGATTTGTGAACTCTGAAAAATTCTTCAACTTTTGGCTACAATATACGTCGGAAAAGTTTTGCAGCCAAAAACTAACGTTTCAAACTTTCTCCGACTATCCCCGTTCCAAAAAATCTGTCTCCAAAATGAGAACCCAAATCCCAACCACCAGCTCTCTTGCTCCAAAAACCTTGCACTTTTCGCGCACTTACCCAACGACACATGTCAAATCTGTCACCCCACACACCGTTAGCCATGAATACATAACTAAATTCGATTGTTCCAAAGTGTTCATTATATTTGGCGCATGCATTTTCGATGAGTTTCACCGGGGCGCACGCTCGCGCACACCTGACACCTAAAATGTTTCGAAAGAATAGTATAAATTTCGTCGAGCTCGAAATAGATAGTGCTCCACTGCCCAAAAGCGTTGAACTTTTTATGGTACTTCATGAATACATATTTATATAGGGGGTCCTAAAATTGGCTAGAGTGTGTCATAATAATGTCATATAAATAGTTCATGTCGAACTGATAAGCGAACGAATAGAAAGAAAAAGGCTTGTGTTATCAGTGTAACATATATACTATATTTTCACATGAAATATAGCAGGTTCAAATGCGGCAAGTTTGCCAATTTTGAACGGCGAACTTGCTCTTGTTTTCGTTTCCTCTCAGTTCAACCGCGGTCTTGCTAGACAGAAACTATTATCCTTCCATGTTATCAAAATTTTAACTATACATATTAACCAGGCAATGAAAAAATGTTCATATAATATTTTATCTAATCACGCCAGCAGAAAGTTCGTTCCAAACTTTTATTATATGTATGCACATAACATCAGTTTCAAAGGAACATTGGCTTCCTCCAAGTCCGGGGGTACTGTAGATCGTGGCGAGACCCGACTACTAAATTATTTGCATCATTCAGAAACGTCACATGAAATTGTGATGATACTATAGGGAATTTGTATTACTTTATTTTAAAAAAATAATGTCTAGTTCAAGGAAAAAGGTTGAAAAATAAAGTACTGTACTGTAAGAACAATGATCTTCAAGGTGTCATATTTTAAGGACCCTTTCCACGTGGCGAATTTCATAGGGGTACTTAAAATTTAACACCTTATTAAAAGTACAATTAGTCTTGTTTTCGACTAGACATAATTCAGATATGCACTTGGAAATTCCCAAAAGTATCATCTTTGACAAATGTGACGTGAGGAGAGAACTATTTTTCAAGTGAAAAAATAGTCAAATAAGTACTGTAGATCGCTACAAGACCACCATTCCGATCATGTAGTACTGTAAGACCCTTTGACATTTTTTGAAGCAACATTGCCAATTTCCTGCTATTGAATTGGAAAATTCAGTTGCATTTCAGCAAAGTTGGAGAACGTACGTTTCACCAGTGAAGTTTATTATTTTTGACTGTTTTGAATAGGTTTTTGAAAGTTTATATACATGTTAAATATTATTCCCAGGAAACTGCCAGGCTGTCAACTTTTCCATGTTATAATCATTATCAACTAACTATATTAACCAGGCAGTGAAGAAAAGTGTCTTCATATAATATTTTATCTAATCACGCGAGCAAAAAGTTCGCTCCAAACTTATATGTTGACAATATACAGTCATTTTGAAGGTGTATGAGCATATTATAAGCGAATTTGCCGAATTTCTGCTGTAAATCTTGGAGTTGTGGCAACATTGCGGTAGTTCTGACAAAATCAGAAATCTTCCCTCAAAATATGTTTTAAAGAAGATTGTTCTTAAATTTTTCACCTATAATCAGCCTTTAATAATCAATGTTGAACCGGTAACACGTGCTCCGTTGAAAAAGTCTTATTATTATTATTAGATCGAAATAGGATTTTTGGCTAATTTTGATATCAGAATCGAGTTCTACGGGTCGAATAACCCCTGGGGAAAAATTCTGGCGATCGATTTTCTGACTAATAAAAATATCAAAACATTCTCCAACGCTTCATGTAATTCCTAGTACCTAAGTTAAAGGAGCATGACCTCTTGAACTCCCCATGCTCTTTTGAACCCATTGTTGTATCATATTTAATCATGTGCCGGCTTATATTATTATCGGATACATACTCCGATCAAAATCGATCTCAAGTTTGCTCCAGTCATTGGTGGCTTAAAGGATATATATATATTTGGTCATTGTTCAGACAAAATTTCGATATTTTTAGACCCTTATTTTTGAAATATACATCATTTGTACTTGAAATTCCCTAAACTCTCATCATAACTTTATGTGTGTGACGTGTGGAATTGTTTTTTGATAGTAGACAGGATATATGGGGGGTCCAAAAAGGTACTGTCCATCGACTCTAGATCTCCTAGAACAGGTCTTGCAGCGAAAAAAATAGTTCTTTCTCACGTCACATAATAGTATTATTAGGAATTCCCCAAGTACATACCTGAATGATCTCTATTCAAAAATATTTAGAAAATTAAAAAATGATATGTTTGTCCCTTTGAAGTATTACATTGTAAGATTTCTTGTACTATTTTCCACGTGGGATGATCTCCCATCAACGAATACTATTCAACCACTTTTTATGACCCTCAGCATGTGTCTAGGGGTCCTTAAATAAAGTACCATAAAATGTCATAAAAATGTTTGGTGCCTTTTGGCAGGTTAGAATAGAATAATCGTGTTTCATTTGGAGCAGAACAAAAATACGTGCTCCAAAATGAGGTTAAAGGTTTGTTGGCCTATAAACACTTATGTTATTATAATGATAAAAGTTTGGTGCGTTCTATTATTTCTTATCACATTTTGGAGCATATGTGCTCACTCAAAAATTATGCGTTTCATTCGATTTCGACGTTTTTTCAACAAAATTTTTTTTCTGATTTTTTGGAATTTGAATAATGAATATTTGGTCCTCAACTTTTGAACCTAGCTGTTTGAACATTTTAGCCAAAACTTGAAATTTAGGCTTTTTAACGCCGGAATTTCAATCCTAGACTTTATGCCACAAATTTTTTAATTTTTGACACCAAAAAATAGGATTTTTGAAATCTTAACTTACAACGCTGAAATATCTGAACTTTTTTATTTTAAAATCCTGTAAAGTCTATTGTTTGGAACCTTGGCTTTGAGCTGAAATTCAAAAATTTAAGAATCTGGAACCTAAGCTCATTTTTTTCAAAAATTCCCGATGTCCGGAATTGAAAAGTGGATTTTTTATGACATTTTGGGTTTCTGGAACATAGTTCCGAAATTAGGACTTATTTTTCTGAATTTGGTGATTTTTGAGCACCTAAATTCAAAATTAGGGTCCTAGGCGCCAAGCTTTGAAACCTTTATACCTCATTCTCGATTTTCTTAAGTTTTGATCACTACCACTTTTAATAACCAAACCAAAAACTCCCAAAATAACCCCCTACAGTACTTCTCCTCCTTCTCCCCCTTCTCCCGCCCATTCCACTCGATTTCTCAAAAAAAAAAAAAAAAGTGGGCGGAGCCTTTCAAATAGGCTAACTTATTTATTATGTATTATGTTCTTTTCTTCTTCTTCTTCATCTTTCGCCTATCTTCAACGAAAAAATGTGTTTACCTGCTGCACTTTTTTCGCCCCGCCTCGATTTTTTTTCTTCTCAGTGGTTGTTCTTCGTAAAAAGTGCCTCCCGTGAGGCTCCGCCCCAGGCCCTCTCCCATAGTTTTTCTTCCCGGTTTTGCCGCGAAATTTTCGGTATGTTGAGAGCTTTATTGGCAAATGTTGTTTGTTTGTTTTTTATTTGAAATTGTTTGTAGTTTAGGACAAGTGTACTGTACTTTTATGAAGTTTGTTATAGAGTAAGTATTAGCCAAATCTCAATAGGTAACCGCGCTCTATTGATAATTTAGAAGTTTTTTTTTCATTTCAATGTGAAATTCGAAACCTATGATACTGTAGTTTCTGACCTTGATTTGTATATCACGAGTTTCAAAATGTTTAGCTAGTGATTGATAACTATGGGTTACTGTAGTTTTGGGTACCTAAATCACGAAATTCTTTTTGAAGAGTACTGTACCAGAAACTCTGAGTTCCAGGCTCATAGTTTTGATACATCGAATTTTGGCGCCAAAAATAAAAGAATCAGTATTTTTTCCGATTATCGCCAAAAAACAGGTCCTAATTTAAACTCCATGAAGTCATATTTTGAAATAACGATTTTTGGCGCCAACGCCAACATATCCTTCTGAAGTACCTATTTTGAAATCGAAAAACTAAGTTTGCTATACGTTTCGAAACTCTCCTTATTTTATGAATAAGTATCTTATCTATCACCAGAGAAAACTTTCAAAAAACAAAACAAAAACAGCAAAAAAATAATAGTTTTTATTAATTTTTTTTTTGTTGTTCTTCAATGGCAAAAAAATACTGTATAGTATTACTACTATTTGTTGACTTTAGATATCGAAGAGAGCAAAACTTATATTTAAATATGCCTATTTTCATCAGTTTTTGACACTTTTGTCTCGTTTTTTGGGTCTTGTTCTCATTTTAAAGTGTTTTTTTTTGTTTCAGCATGTTGTTCACAGTTGAACAGTTGGAATTAATACGGAGGCTTCGAACGACCGGAATTTCACCAGATCAGATTTCGAAGGTGGGTTTTGGGGTGCGGCGAACTTGGGAACTTGTGGGCACCCACTGATTTTCTGGGAAGTTCTAGAGAACCCACTATAATTTATTTCAAAATTAAGCTTTTAATGGATTTTTGGGAACTCGATTTTGATCAGGACATTTAATAGTATCCATTTTTCAAGGTCCGGGTAATCATTTTGTACCCGGTGCCTTTTGGGTACCCAATTTTTATCCATACAATTTTAGGTTCCCTTTTTTTACCTTTCTATAAATCTTTTTCGGGCTTGATTCATTACTGGGTACATGTCATTCTTAAAATTATCTGGGTACCCATTTTTCTTACTTACTTACCCAAAATCCCCATTTAGTTCCCATAGAAATAAATTGATCCAGGTCAAAAACTGTTGAAAGAACTCTCTTAACTTATCCCTTAATTTTTCAGGCGTTCACCGAGTTGGAAAAAGTGCAACCACCAGCCGACGAGCGCCAATCTCCATCGCCATCACCTCCCGCCACCATCATCAACAATAACAACAACAACAACAACACCCTCCCACCACCATCCGAGAATCTTCTGACACCGCGAGCCATCTACGCGCCGATCCTTGTTCAACATCTGACATCGCCTCTCAACAACAATATCACACCAAGCACTTCACCCAAACCACCACCACCACCACCACCACCACCACAATTAGTGGTGCAAACAGTGCCCGAGGCGGCGGCGAGCAGTAGCGGATTGGAGCATCCGATTTGCAGTTCTGCTCCGCGACCGATTCGCAGTCAGCGAACGCCAATGAAAGAGATTACGACGCTTGACAATCCGGTGGAACTCGAGGAATTCATGCGACAGGGCGAAGAAGCCTGCATTGCTGACATGAAGACCTTCATCACGCAATACTCGTTGCGTCAGACTACGGTAGCAATGATGACCGGAGTGAGCCAGCCGTACATCTCAAAACTGCTCAACGGAAATCATCGCGAGCTGTCACTGCGTTGCCGCAAGAACATCTATTGCTGGTATTTGAATTGCCGCCGACACCCGCAAAAGTTGGCCGCGTTCCTCGCCGATCCGGCCACTCGCCTCGAGACCAATTGCGACGGGGAGTTGGTCCCACAACGCAGAGAGCGCTATGTGTTTCGACCGATTCTGATTCGAATGTTGGAGAATTTCTTCCAGCAGACACCATTTCCGGATCTAGCAAGACGTGTGGAAATTGCCACGGCTTGTAATCATGTATTACAATTGGATAAGAAAGGTGAGAAAGGGCCCAAATTTAACCTCCTCCGGTCCTCAGAGCAGAGCTGTTGAAATGGAATGTACCCCAGATGGGCTTCCCAGATTAACTGGGAAGAATGAGTAAATTTTATCACGTGGGAAATTCCCAGAGCTGTTGAAATGGGCAAAATGTGGGCTCCAGATAGCCCAGATAAAAATGCCCATTCCTTCCCACCCCACTTCGAGAAATGACCAGATAAACTGGGGTGGGCTGGGCTTTCCCAGACGGGAAATATAATTCCAAAAATGTAGAAAAAGTTCACGTTTTGTATTTTTTTTTCTGACGGATTTGTCGTTTTTTGTTCATTTCATAAAAAAGTCGCATTTTTTTCAAGAAATGAAAGAAAAAAAAAAGCCCACCTGGGCTCCCATGGGATGGTAATGTTTATCTGGGATTTTCCCACGTGAACAATTTTACTCATTTTTCCCATTTAAACTGGGAAGCCCATCTGGGGTACATTCCATTTCAACAGCTCTGGAAATTCCAAATAAACATTACCATCCCATGGGAGCCCAGGTGGGCTTTCTTTTTTCTTTCATTTCTTAAAAAAACACTAATTTTTTCATAAAATGAACCAAAAAACGACCAATACGTCAGAAAAAGAAATACAAACGTGAACTTTTTCGAAAATTTACAAAAAAAATTTCCCAACTGGGAAAGCCCAGCCCACCCCAGTTTATCTGGCCATTTCTTGAAGTGGGATGGGATGGAATGGGCATTTCTATCTGGGCTATCTGGAGCCCACATTTTTCCCATTTCGACAGCTTTAGTATCCCCTCTATTTATAAGATCTTTTTAAGGTCTAGGAGCCAAGAAACATATAATTTGAGCCCAAATTGTAGCCGAATTTTTTCCAGGAATCGGACTTATGCCAAAAGAGATTGTCTCGCCTCAAGTCGTGTCCAACTGGTTTGCCAATAAACGCAAGGAATTACGCAGACGATCCGCTGAGAATGCGTCGACGGCGACCGGAAGTGGAAGTGGAAGTACGATCAATGACAGTGTCAGTGTGTCGAGTATGAGCCCGGAGAGTCGAGGAGAAGTGGATGATGAGGTGAGTATATATTTTTGAACCCCTGATTTTTGAAAACACACCTTTGGGCCACGCCCATTTCAAAAAATGCTCTAAAAATTCTCAAGTTTGGTGCTGAGATTATGATTTTCCGCTTAAAAATTTGCGGAAAACGAGTTCAGAAAAATGGGCGGAGCCTAAATGCAATTATCGCATAGTTTTTGTGGGGGTTTGACGCGCAAAATCGACATTTAAAAAAAAAAAACTGCGCGCTAGTTGCATTTTTATGTCAAACCCAAAAATAGCATTAGACCCTGTTGGTTAACAAAACAAAAATGGGCGGAGCCTAGATGCAATCACCGCATAGTAATTTTTGTTAATCGAATTTTTATCAAAAAAAAATGATTTTTCGTGTTTCAAAAAACCTGGGTTTTTTTTAATTTGCTGCAAAAAATGGAAAATTCAAATTTTGCTGCGTAAAACTCAAAATCAAGGAATTTGAAGACAAAATTCAGCTAAAAACTAGACTTTTTCCCAATTTTGGTCCAAATTTCACCATTTCTGATTCAGAAAATCAATAAAAATCCCCAAAATTACACAAATTCAATTTTCAGACAATGTCTCGCACCACCACCCCCGAAATCTCCACCAACACCATCTCCATCGCCACCAACTCTTCACCATGTCCAATGCCATTCGACCTATCATCATCCACCATACCGCCGCAACTTCTCGCCCCTCCACCACCACCTACAGTACCCTCCCATCTGGACATCTTCCAAATGGCGCAACGTCTCGGCATCGCCTTCCCGCCACCACCATCAATTTTGGCGCCAACCACACCATCACCTCAAAATGGTGCTCAGCCACCATTGTTCCTTCAAACCAACCCATTTCTCCAGTTTCAACTGATGACGCAACTACAATAAACCGAGGGGTACTGTAGTTTTTTACTTGTATAGCTTTTCTTTGCCACCATGACCCGTTCTTTTTTGATTTTTTATTTCTTTGAATTTTACGAGTTCCCGCCAAAATCCTGCAAAATATTTTTGTCTTACTGTACTTTTTGTTCCCCCCCCCCCCTCCCTGCTTGCCCTCCCCAATATGTATCGATTGTTTTTTGGGTCCTACCACGACCCGATGATGATTACTGTAATAATAGTTAGAAACGATAATAATGAACATTTTCTGTAAATTTTTTTGTTTTTTTTTCTGCGGGAAAAATCAATGTTTTTCTCGCCAAAAAGACTAAAAAGGGAAAATTAAATTTTATTTTTATTGAATTTTCGAAAAAAAAAATTTTTTTTTGGTTTTGTCATTTTTTCTGGGCATGAAAATGGCAGTTTTTGAAATGGGAGAAAATTTCGAGAAAAAATGCATAAGAAAACATTTTTTTCGTCTCGATGCGGGCAAATTTTTGAATTATTTATTACGTTGAAAAAAAGAGAACTTTTATAGGAATTATTTTTTCATATATTTTTTGTGATATTGGTTTTGGCGCCAAAAAGTTGGATTTTTGAATTGGGATGTTTTGGCGCCAAAATTCAAATATTCGAATTTTGACTTAATGTTTGGTTTATATTTTTGAGTGAAAAATACAATTTTTTGAACTTCGAAAATTGGCGGGATAATGTGATGTTAAATTTTAAAAGAATTTTGAGGGAAAAAGTTGTTTTTTGAAAATTGCATACAAATTTTGCCGCCAAAATTCCACGTTTCAAATTTTCCCGCCAAAAATCCACGTTTCAAATTTTAGCGCCAAAAATCCGCGTTTCATATTTTCCCGCCAAAAATCCACGTTTCAAATTTTTCCCGCCAAAAATCCATGTTTCAAATTTTCCCGCCAAAAATCTTTTAAAATTTTGCCGCCAAAAATCCACGTTTCAAATTTTTTTCGCCTAAAATCCACGTTTCATATTTTCCCGCCAAAAATCCACGTTTCAAACTTTCCCGCCAAAAATCCGCGTTTCATATTTTCCCGCCAAAAATCCACGTTTCAAATTTTCCCGCCAAAAATCCACGTTTCAAATGTTTTTGCCTAAAATCCACGTTTCATATTTTCCCGCCAAAAATCCACGTTTCAAATTTTCCCGCCAAAAATCCACGTTTCAAATTTTAGCGCCAAAAATCCGCGTTTCATATTTTCCCGCCAAAAATCCACATTTCAAATTTTGCCGCCAAAAATCCACGTTTCAAATTTTCCCGCTAAAAATCTTTTCAAATATTCCCGCCAAAATTCCACGTTTCAAAATTTGCCGCCAAAAATCCACGTTTCAAATTTTTTCGCCTAAAATCCACGTTTCATATTTTCCCGCCAAAAATCCACGTTTCAAATTTTAGCGCCAAAAATCCGCGTTTCATATTTTCCCGCCAAAAATCCACGTTTCAAATTTTCCCGCCAAAAATCCACGTTTCAAATTTTAGCGCCAAAAATCCGCGTTTCATATTTTCCCGCCAAAAATCCACGTTTCAAATTTTCCCGCCAAAAATCCACGTTTCAAATTTTCCCGCCAAAAATCCACGTTTCAAATTTTAGCGCCAAAAATCCGCGTTTCAAATTTTCCCGCCAAAAATCCATGTTTCATTTTTTCCCGCCAAAAATCCACGTTTCAAATTTTAGCGCCAAAAATCCGCGTTTCATATTTTCCCGCCAAAAATCCACGTTTCAAATTTTCCCGCCAAAAATCCACGTTTCAAATTTTAGCGCCAAAAATCCGCGTTTCAAATTTTCCCGCCAAAAATCCATGTTTCATTTTTTCCCGCCAAAAATCCACGTTTCAAATTTTCCCGCCAAAAATCCACGTTTCAAATTTTAGCGCCAAAAATCCGCGTTTCAAATTTTCCCGCCAAAAATCCGCGTTTCAAATTTTCCCGCCAAAAATCCATGTTTCATTTTTTCCCGCCAAAAATCCACGTTTCAAATTTTCCCGCCAAAAATCCACGTTTCAAATTTTAGCGCGCGTGTGATTTTAGAGTTTCAGCTCCAAAAAATCCTAATTTTCCTCGAAGTTTTTAGTTCCGTCTTCTCTAAACCAAATTAAAAATTTCAAAATTGAAATCCAACGCCAAATTTGACACGTTTCAAATATCCGCCCCCCATAAATCTCCGCCCAAAAACCAATTTTGTCACCACACCAAAAAAACACCACCAAAAAATCGAATCCGGCTCACAAAAAAGGTGCTCATCCATCAATTAGGTCTCTTTTTTTTTCTCTGTTCTGTTCGAAAACGAAAAAAACGTCTGAAATCGGTTCTTTTTTGTTCACCCGGTCCCCGGGGATCCTCGGATTTCTACCCTTTTCATTCTATTTTTGCCATTTTTTTAGCGCGCGCGAAAAAAAAAGAAATTTTCGCCTCGAATGTGTCAAAGGATCACACTTTGTCTCTTTTAGTTTTCATTTTTTTTTGATTCCAAAAAAGTTGGGATTTTTTTGAGAGGAGCGGAAGAGATGAATATTTAATTACGAGAATAATGAAAAAAAAAATTTTTTTTTGAAGGTCCAGTTTTGGGGGGAGAATTTTGAATTTGAATTTTATATTTTTGGTTCTCAGAATTTTTAATCTGTTTTTTTGGGGACATAATCCCGGGTTCTAAATTGCGGAGCCGAAATCTGAATACAAGAGTTCTCGAATTACAGATGTTTAAATTTGGATTCTGAATCCTGGAGTTAAACTTCTGAAATATGGGTTCTTGAGCCGAGAATTGGAAGTCTTGGTTTTTTCGCTGAAGTTTTGAAAAGCATAATTTTAATTTTGGATTTTGGTTTTCAGAATTTTGAATCTTTTTTGTTGGAATCAGAGTTCCAGAAGTTGAAATTCGGATTCTGAATCCTGGAGTTAAACTTCTGAAATGTGGGTTCTAGGACCGAATACTGAAAAAATTGGTTTTTTTCACCAAATTTTTCCGCCTGAGGTGTTGCCTGGCAAATTCAAATTTTGGAGCCTGGTTTTCAGAATTTTCAACCAGGTTTTTTTTAAAGGTTAGAATTCGGGATTCTGAATCCAACGTTATGAACGTCGAAATCTCTGAATTCTATATCTTAGGATTCGGCTTCTGAATCCTGGAGTTAAAATTCTGAGCTGTTAGTTCTTGAGCCGAAAATTCAAGATCTTGCATTATTTTTTGTAATTTTTCAATTCACAAAATTAGAAGATGAATTTTGGATATGTAGGATTTTCCGTTTCATATTCAGAATCTTCAAATTTTGAGGCCAAAATCTGAAAATAGGGATTCTTGATTCATTTCACCCTATTTTTTGAAGGCGGAATTCAGAAGTGCTGAGTTTCAAAATCGGAATCTTGAGATTAAATTTTCCACATGTGGATTCTGAAGGCGAAAATTCAGAATCTTGGATTTTGGCACCAAAACTCTGAGGCTATTTTTTGATGCCAGAATTTTCGAAATTTAATTTTTTTAATGTCAGAAGTTAGACTCTGATTTCTGGTGCCCAGATTCGCAAAACTCAATTTTTGGCGCCAAAACTTGACCTGGATTACTGTACTTTTCTAATTTTTTTTCAGAAAAATTCTCTAAAAATGTCTGATGGCTTTGCTGAAAGTGCGCGATGAGTGTACAAAACTTATAGGTCACAGGTAGGCTCCTTTTTTTGAGCTCAAAATTAAAAAAAAAATTTTTCTAGATTTCTAAACTCGCACATTTGCCTGGCCATTTCCCTGGTCCAATTGGCCGTTTGTTTTTGGGCCGTTGCTCAACATATCAATTCGTATCTGACCTATCAACAAATATTGAAATGTGATTTTTTGAATGGCAGTCTTCCTTTGGAGGCTGTCGACGCCGTGATTTTTGATATTAGGCTTTTTCATTATTTATGGGGAATCAGGGGATGTGTGGCAGAGTATTTGGATGGAGGTGAGTTTTTTTTCGAAAGATTTTTGAGTTATTAGATTTTCCAGAAAATTCTCAATCCAAAACTTTTCGAATTTTTGAAAAATCTTCATTTTGAGCAAAGTTATGCACCTTCAAAGAAAACCAAAAAACTTGCTCAAAATTGAGATTTTTCGAAAATTCAAAAAACTACAAGATTCAGAATTTTCTGGAGAATCTGAATATTTGAAATTCAGATTCTCCAGAAAATTCTGAATCCATAACTTTTCAAATTCTTAAAAAAACTCAATTTCGAGCGAAGTTACATGTTTTCAAAGAGCCCAACTTTGCTCAAAATTGAGATTTTTCAAAAATTCGAAAACTTCTGGATTCAGAATTTTCTAGAAATTCTGAGTATTGAAGTTGAATGCTCCAAAAAATTCTGAATCCAACGTTTTTCGAATTTTTGAAAAATCTTCATTTTGAGCAAAGTTATGCACCTTCAAAGAAAACCAAAAAACTTGCTCAAAATTGAGATTTTTCGAAAATTCAAAAAACTACAAGATTCAGAATTTTCTGGAGAATCTGAATATTTGAAATTCAGATTCTCCAGAAAATTCAGAATCCATAACTTTTCAAATTCTTAAAAAAACTCAATTTCGAGCGAAGTTACATGTTTTCAAAGAGCCCAACTTTGCTCAAAATTGAGATTTTTCAAAAATTCGAAAACTTCTGGATTCAGAATTTTCTAGAAATTCTGAGTATTGAAGTTAAATGCTCCAAAAAATTCTGAATCCAACGTTTTTCGAATTTTTGAAAAATCTTCATTTTGAGCAAAGTTATGCACCTTCAAAGAAAACCAAACAACTTGCTCAAAATTGAGATTTTTCGAAAATTCAAAAACTACAAGATTCAGAATTTTCTGAATTTTCTGAATATTTGAAATTCAGATTCTCCAGAAAATTCTGAATCCATAACTTTTCAAATTTTTAAAAAAACTCAATTTCGAGCGAAGTTACATGTTTTCAAAGAGCCCAACTTTGCTCAAAATTGAGATTTTTCAAAAATTCGAAAACTTCTGGATTCAGAATTTTTTAGAAATTCTGAGTGTTGAAGTTAAATGCTCCAAAAAATTCTGATCCCAACGTTTTTCGAATTTTTGAAAAATATCCATTTTGAGAAAATTTACGAGTTTTCAAAGAGCACAAGTTTGCTCAAAACTTAGAATTTTTGAGAATTCAAAAAACTACTGGATTTAGAATTTTCTAGAGAATCTGAATTTTTCAAATCCAGAAGTCAATGTTAACATCTCCAGATTTCTCTGAATCCAAAACACTTCGAATCAAAAAAAAAGTTTGATTTCAAGCAAAGTTACATGTTTTGAAAGAACACAGCTTTGCTCAAAATTGAGATTTTTCAAAAATTCGAAAACTTCTGGATTCAGAATTTTCTAGAAATTCTGAGTATTGAAGTTAAATGCTCCAAAAAATTCTGAATCCAACGTTTTTCGAATTTTTGAAAAATATCCATTTTGAGAAAATTTACGAGTTTTCAAAGAGCACAAGTTTGCTCAAAATTGAGATTTTTCGAAAATTCAAAAACTACAAGATTCAGAATTTTCTGAAGAATCTGAATATTTGAAATTCAGATTCTCCAGAAAATTCTGAATCCATAACTTTTCAAATTCTTAAAAAAACTCAATTTCGAGCGAAGTTACATGTTTTCAAAGAGCCCAACTTTGCTCAAAATTGAGATTTTTCAAAATTTCGAAAACTTCTGGATTCAGAATTTTCTAGAAATTCTGAGTATTGAAGTTGAATGCTCCAAAAAATTCTGAATCCAAAGTTTTTCGAATTTTTGAAAAATATCCATTTTGAGAAAATTTACGAGTTTTCAAAGAGCCCAACTTTGCTCAAAATTGAGATTTTTCGAAAATTCAAAAACTACAAGATTCAGAATTTTCTGAAGAATCTAAATATTAAAAATTCAGATTCTCCAGAAAATTCTGAATCCATAACTTTTCAAATTCTTAAAAAAACTCAATTTCGAGCGAAGTTACATGTTTTCAAAGAGCCCAACTTTGCTCAAAATTGAGATTTTTCAAAAATTCGAAAACTTCTGGATTCAGAATTTTCTAGAAATTCTGAGTATTGAAGTTAGATGCTCCAAAAAATTCTGAATCCAATGTTTTTCGAATTTTTGAAAAATCTTCATTTTGAGCAAAGTTATGCACCTTCAAAGAAAACCAAAAAACTTGCTCAAAATGGAGATTTTTCGAAAATTCAAAAACTGCAAGATTCAGAATTTTCTGAAGAATCTGAATATTTGAAATTCAAATTCTCCAGAAAATTCTGAATCCATAACTTTTCAAATTCTTAAAAAAACTCAATTTCGAGCGAAGTTACATGTTTTCAAAGAGCCCAACTTTGCTCAAAATTGAGATTTTTCAAAAATTCGAAAACTTCTGGATTCAGAATTTTCTAGAAATTCTGAGTATTGAAGTTAAATGCTCCAAAAAATTCTGAATCCAACGTTTTTCAAATTTTTAAAAAATATCCATTTTGAGAAAATTTACGAGTTTTCAAAGAGCACAACTTTGCTCAAAACTTAGAATTTTTGAGAATTCAAAAAACTACTGGATTTAGAATTTTCTAGAGAATCTGAATTTTTTTAATCCAGAAGTCAATGTTAACATCTCCAGATTTCTCTGAATCCAAAACACTTCGAATTTAAAAAAAAAGTTTGATTTCAAGCAAAGTTACATGTTTTGAAAGAACAGAGCTTTGCTCAAAATTGAGATTTTTCAAAAGTTCGAAAAACTCCAAGATTCAGAATTTTCTGGAGAATCTGAAACCACAATGCTCCATAAGCCAAAAATTCTCCAATTTTCAGGATTCGGTCGTTTAGCCTGGTGTGTTTCTCACACCACCGCCCTCCTCTTCTCAATCCCCACCACATTTCTCGCTCACCCAAAACCCTGCTACTTCTGGCCACTTCTGTTCCAGGTAAGACCCCAAATCTACAGTACCCCTGTACCTTTAAATATATGTACATTAGGAAAAAAAAGACTAATTTCTCAAGAACAAAACCTCAAACATCATTTTCTGGGGTGACAAAAAATGTCTCTGGAGACCAAAAAAAATTTTTTTTGGGGTCAAAAAAGTTTCGAAAAACTACAGTAATCTTGGACCTCCCATGTCAAATCGTAAAGTACATTACATTTGCTATAAAATCGCCGATTTTTACACTAAAAAAAAATTTTTTGGCGGCCAAACAAAAAAAAACAGCTAACGAACACATGTCAAATCACCCCCAGGCGCTTTTTTTGTCTCGCCGTCTGCGTCTCTCACACTCAGCATACTATCTCGCCTTAAAGTGCAACGAAATTAGGACCGGTCTTTGTGTCGGCGTCTCTTACATTTCAGCGCTATTTCGCCAGTTTAACTATATAATGAACGAATGGAGAAAAGGTGTTCGAAAGGATATTCCCGGGAGAGAAAATTTGGGAAAGTTTTTTTGAAATTTGGGGGTGTGGCGGGAAAATATGAATTTTGAATTTTTGGCGGGAGAATTTAAAATGTTACTTTTTGGCGGGAAAATCTCAAATTTGAATTTTTGGCTTATAAAATCGAAAGGGGATACTTGACGCCAAATTTTGAATTAAGTATTTTTCGCGCCAAAATTTGAAAATTGAATTTTTAGTGCAAAAAAACATTGAAACATGGATTTTTGGCGCCAAAATTTGAAACGTGTATTTTTGGCGGGAAAATTTGAAACGTGGATTCTTGGCGGGAAAAATTGAAACATGGATTTTTGGCGGGAAAATTTGAAACGTTGATTATTGGCGGGAAAAATTTGAATGTTTGTATTTCGCGCTAAAATTTTGAATTCAGTGTTTTTCGCACCAAAATTTGAATTTCGAATTTTTGGGCCAAAATTTGAAAATTGAATTTCAAGTGCGAAAAAAATTGAAACGTGGACTTTTGGCGGAAAAATTTGAAATTTGAATTTTTGGCGAGAAAGTTTTGAAATTTTACTTTCTGGCGGGAAAATCTCAATTTTAAATTTTTGGCTGTCAAAATTTGAAACGTGGATTTTGGCGCCAAAATTTGAATTTCGAATTTTTGGCGGGAAAATTTGGAACGTGGATTTTTGGCGCCAAAATTTTTGAAATTTAATTCTAAAAGTTGTTTTTCAAAAACTGGGGGGTTTTCAAACAAGTTTTTGCTTCTCTGTAAATTTTTCTACAGTACACCTAAGATTTAAAGTGCACTGTAGTCACCTACAGTACTCTCAGAATCCCCTACACTACACTAGAAGACAGCTACAGTACTCCTAAACTAAGTCACATTACAAACAAGTTTATTAACACATAAATACATAGAGATGTTCTACAGTACTCACGGAGTTCTACAGTAACCTACAGTAGGCCAAGGTGAAGAGGCCCCCTACAGTACCCCTAGAGGCCCCCTACAGTACCACCTACAGTACCACCTAAAAGTGCATTTTTTGTTGTTGTCTCCCTCAGTCTCTTTTTCTCTCTCTCTCTCGAAACCCGTCATTTGTCTTATTTATATTTGTCTCCGCGACTTCTCTCTCTCTCTCTCTCTCTGCACTCTCTCATCTCCACACACTCTCTCGTCTCCCAATCACCCCCAGGCAAATAGGAAAATTGAACGGGAACGTGAAGCGGCCAAAAAAAAAAAAAGTTGCTAAAAGTGCAAAAAAACGCGGCGGCGGTGAGAGAGTGGGTGAAATGAGGAGAGTGACGAGAGAAAAAAAAAAGAGTGGAGGCAAACAGAACGTTTTTATACGTATATAGTTTAGGTCTGGCTGATGGGGGTTTTTTGGGGGATCTTCGGGGGACCCTAGGAGTACTGTAGTTTTTTGTAGCAATCCGCTTATGGGATATGTCTTCTGGTGCTCCTTTTGGCGGCTCTTCCCCGAATTATCATGGTGATGGCGGCACCACAAGCCGCACCATTGGCACCAATTCTCTTCTACTTCATCGGCACCGGTCTCAACTTTTTTCATGTATGTTTTACAGTACCCCGGGAGAGGTATTGTAGCTCTACAGTACCCTCAGGTATCCTGTAGATCATATATATCTTTTGTTCAAGCTCTACGTCTATTGGCATTGGTATTGGCACGTGTCGGCCATGTGGAACTCGGCGGTTAGAATCAAGGTACTGTAGAGAGCCAGGGTACTGTAGCTACAGTATTGAATGAATTTTTGCAGTTCGGCGGGAGATTGGAAAATGCGAATAATCGAAGTCGAAGAGATCGACCCATGAAACCAGTGGAAGAGATGGAGCAACTTGGAACGGTCTCGGAGCATGTGGAGTTCCAGACACCTAAGGTGAGGGTGATCCTTAGGTTACTGTAGAAGCATAGGGTACTCTACAGTAATCCCAGATGACTACAGTACTCCTACAGTACTCTTAGATGATCTAGAATATCTGTATTATTTAAACGTTATTGCATAATATTACCAGAAATCCAAAAATTCAGTTTAAAAAAATGTGCATTTTTCTACAGTACTCCATAGGTGTCTACAGTACCCCTAATTGTCTACAGTACTCCATAGGTGTCTACAGTACCCCTGGAACACCTACAGTGCCACCAGAACATCTTTAATAATAACTTTCGGACTAGTTCAACGTATGTCTCCTACAGTACTCTTGTCTCAGGGTACTGTAGTTTCTATGCTTTGAACAAGGGGTACTGTAGCTCAATCGTATCCAGATCTAGACTACAGTACTCCTACAGTACTTTGTTGAGAACCTACAGTACTCTTAGACGATCTACAGTACCTGTATTATTCAAACATTCTTGCATAATATTGCTAGAAAACCAAAAAAAAACCCTAGTTTGAAAAATGTGATTTTTCTACAGTACCCCTGACTTGTCTACAGTACCTCTGGAATTTCTACAGTACTCCTAGAACACCTATAGTACTCCTAGATCACCTACAGTACCACCGGAACATCTTTAGGACTAGTTCAACGTATGTCTCCTACGGTACTCTCAGGGCACTGCACTTTCTATGTTTTGAACTAGGGTTACTGTAGCTCGATCGTATCCAGATCTAGACTACAGTACTCCTACAGTACTTTGTTGAGAACCTACAGTACTGTTAGATGATCTACAGTACCTTCATTATTCAAACATTCTTGCATAATATTACCAGAAGTCTAAAAGAGTTTTAAAAAATGTGAATTTTTCTACAGTCCCCCTAAAGTGTCTACAGTACCTCTGGAATTTCTACAGTACTCCTAGAACACATACAGTACCACCGGAACATCTATAGGACTTCTTGTCTCAGGGTACCGTAGTTTCTATGTTTTGAACTGTTGTTACTGTAGCTCGAAAATCTGAAATTTTCCAAAAAAAAAAAATGTTTTGTTGCAAATGAAAATGTTTATTCACGTTTCAATAAAAGCATTTTTGATTTTTGCAAGTTTTCAAGTGGAAATACGAACAGTCTAAATCAGTATTACAAAAACGGCTTGCTGAAAATACAATCGTGACGAGACCCAAAAATAATAGAAAAATTCGAAAAATCATTTTTCTTTGATGAATTATGAACTTGTCCCCAGCCATGTAGACCCCATAAAACAAGTCTGTGAGAAGCTATAAAACTACAGTACCCTTATAAAACTACAGTACCCTTCTACTTCCTTCAGATCATCTTGCCAACCGACACTTCCCTTCCATTGCTTAATGGTCATATCCCAACAAGAATCCAGTCATCTACAGTACCCCCAAGTAGTGGTACTGTAGATATCTGGTCAGGCGATGAAGGGGACATTGATGAAGAAGAGGAGATTGAGTATGTCGCCGGGCCAACGCCACCGCCACCCGCTCCAATCTACGCGACGCGACTCGATTGGCGTTCGCGGGAAAATCGCGGACGCGACGCGCAGCCGCATCGTCGCAGACTCTTGCCACCTACGCCGGATCTACCGAAGCATGGAGAATTGCCACGTTCTGTACTATATCTTCCGCATGCGCAGGTTTAGGTGACTACAGTACTACCGAAGGAGTACTGTGGTTTTTATTGATTTTTTCATTGCGTGTATTTTTGTATAAAGTTTTGATATTGCTAGTACTAGTGGACTTCTGGGACCAAAAAAAAAAGTTTTTTTTTGGCAATTTCCTACTTTTCTCGTCATTTCTTGACATTTCTCTTCGAAAATTTAAAAATTTTCTGGATCAGAATTTTATGGAGCATTTGACTATTATATCCAGATTCTCCAGAAAATTCTGAATCCAAAACTTGTCGAATTTTTGAAAAAGCTCAATTTTCAACAAAGTTATGCGCCTTTATAAACCATAACTATGCCCAAAATGAAGATTTTTCGAAAATTTAAAAATTTTCTGGATTAGAATTTTGTGGAGCATGTGACTATAATATACAGAATCTCTGAAATTCAGATTCTCCAGAAAATTCTGAATTCAAAACTTGTCGAATTTTTGAAAAAGCTCGATTTTCAACAAAGTTATGCGCCTTTGAAAGCTTTGCTCAAAATGTTTGACAGGGTTTTCTTTAAAGGTACATGGAGTCTGGAATTCTAAAAAAAAAAACATTTCATTTTTCTCTGAAAATCAGTCTTTTCTAAAATTTGAGTGAGAGATAAGAGAAACAGCGAGACGCAGAGTAGGTGTCCCCGCGCGGTGGTAAATTTTTTCTCTGCTTCTCTGCGTCTCTTATCTATCACTCTCTACACTTCAAAGAAGCATAACTTTGCTCAAAATGAAGCTTTTTCAAAAATTCGACAAGTTTTGGATTCAGAATTTTTTGGAGAATCTCAATTTCAAATGCTCTACAAAATTCTGAGTTCCAAGTTTTTTTAATTTTCGAAAAAGCTTCATTTTCAGCAATGCTATGTTTTTTTAAAGCGCATAACTGTTGAAAATTGATATTTTTCAAAAATTCGAAAAGTTTTGGATTCAGAATTTTTCGGAGCATTTGACTATAAAAACCAGATGCTCCACAAAATTCTGATCCAGAAAATTTTTAAATATTTGAAAAAGCTTCGTTTTGGGAAAAGCTATAGTTTATAAAGGCGCATAACTTTGTTGAAAATAGAGGTTTTTCAAAAAATCGACAAGTTTTGGATTCAAAACTTTCTGGAGAATCTGAAATTCAGAGATTCTGTATATTATAGTCAAATGCTCCACAAAATTCTGATCCAGAAAATTTTTAAATTTTCGAAAAATTTTCATTTTGGGCATAGTTATGGTTTATAAAGGCGCATAACTGTTGAAAATTGAGCTTTTTCAAAAAATTCGACAAGTTTTGGATTCAGAATTTTCTGGAGAATCTGAATTTTAGAGATTCTGAATATTAAAACTAGATGCTCCACAAAAATATTTAAAAAAAATCCATTTTTCAAAATCTTTTCTAAATTTTAATACTTTCCCACAGACAATTTTTATATATTTTTAGAATTATAGGAAAGCCCATTCCTTCACAAAAATGTTCACCAAGATGTTTCTTCCAATTTTTGGGTCTCGCCACGATTGTTCTGTCAGGTATAATGGATTGTAACATTGACGGGGACTGTCTACGTCGTGGATTGACAACTGCAACTTGTAAAAATAATATATGTCATGTTTAAAGTTCCCTAAATGAAAGTTGATATCCGCAAAAATACACATTTAGCTCAAAAATGGAGAAATTTGTTGTGAAATGTCAAGAAATGCCGAGAAATGACGAAAAATTACAGAAAAAGTATATTTTTCGACACGATATAGCGGCTTCTTTCTTGTTTTTTCCGAAAAATTCTGAATCCAAAACTTTTCGAATTTTTGAAAAAGATCAATTTTCAACAGTTATGCGCCTTAAAAAAACATAGCATTGCTGAAAATGAAGCTTTTTCGAAAATTAAAAAAACTTTGGGGACACCTACTCTGCGTCTTGCTGTTTCTCTTATCTCTCACTCAAATTTTAGAAAAGACTGATTTTCAGAGAAAAATGAAATGTTTTTTTTTTAGAATTTCAGACTCCATGTACCTTTAAAGAAAACCCTGTCAAACATTTTGAGCAAAGCTTTCAAAGGCGTGTTTATAAAGGCGCATAATTTTGTTCAAAAATGAGCTTTTTCAAAAATTCGACAAGTTTTGAATTCAGAATTTTCTGGAGAATCTGAATTCTTCAAATTTCTGATCATTATTGTTAGACTCTTCACAAAATTCTGAATCCTAAACTTTTTTGAATTTCTGGAAAAGCTTCATTTTGAGCAAAGCTATGGTTTTTAAAAGCGCATAACTTTGTTGAAAATCGAGGTTTTTCGAAAACTAGACATGTTTTGGATTCAGAATTTTCTAGAGAATCTGGATTTTGGAGATTCTGAATCTCAAACTTTATTAAAATGTTGAAAATCTCCATTTTGAGTATTTTTGAGACCAAGAGTGCACTTTTTAGTTCCAAAATGTTAGATTCTTGATTTCAAAATTTTTTTTTGCAAGTTTTAATGTTTTCCCACAGACGTTTCGATTTCAAGACTTTCAAAATCAAAATTTGGCATAAAAAGGGCGGGATGAATCTCGTTTTTCATATCACATCAAAAAATGATGGCTAAAATTCTTCTGGTCCTTTGCCTCGTGACAATGTCTACTTCTCTCCACCTCTGTAAGCCAATCTGTAATGCTCCAAAATAGCTATAATCATTGTCTTAAATAAATAATTTCATTTTGCAAAAAGAAGTTACTGTAAAAAAAGAGATCACTCCGCGTGAAATGGAATTTGAAAAATCTTTGTGTGCGAGCGCGGTTGCGTCGCGGTTTTTTTTTCAAACTTTATGCTAATTTGGGGGTCAGTTAGTATTGCATTGGAACGTTTAAATCTCAGAATTGATTTTTCAATATTTTGAGAATTCAAATTGCAAATTTTGACTTCGAAAATGTTTTTTTAAATCCAGGAACCAATAAAAAACAGATTTTTGAAACTTTTCACCGAAACTCCAAAAAATTTCATAAAAAATTGGTTCGAAGTTTTCGGAATTTTGAATTTTGGCGGGAAAATGTGATTTTTTGATCTCCGATTCAAATTTTTCCGCCAAAAATCCTCGATTCAAATTTTGCCGCCAAAAATCCTCGATTCAAATTTTGCCGCCAAAAATCCTCGATTCAAATTTTGCCGCCAAAAATCCTCGATTCAAATTTTGCCGCCAAAAATCCTCGATTCAAATTTTGCCGCCAAAAATCCTCGATTCAAATTTTGCCGCCAAAAATCCTCGATTCAAATTTTGCCGCCAAAAATCCTCGATTCAAATTTTGCCGCCAAAAATCCTCGATTCAAATTTTGCCGCCAAAAATCCACGTTTCAAATTTTCCTGCCTAAAATTCACTTTTTACATTTTTCCGCCAAAAATCCACGTTTCAAATTTTTTCGCCTAAAATCCACGTTTCAAATTTTGCCGCCAAAAATCCTCGATTCAAATTTTGCCGCCAAAAATCCACGTTTCAAATTTTTTCGCCTAAAATCCACGTTTCAAATTTTTTCGCCTAAAATCCACGTTTCAATGTTTGCCGCCAAAAATCCACGTTTCAAATTTTGCCGCCAAAAATCCACGTTTCAAATTTTTTCGCCTAAAATCCTCGATTCAAATTTTGCCGCCAAAAATCCACGATTCAAATTTTTTCGCCTAAAATCCACGTTTCAAATTTTGCCGCCAAAAATCCTCGATTCAAATTTTGCCGCCAAAAATCCACGATTCTAATTTTTTCGCCTAAAATCCACGTTTCAAATTTTGCCGCCAAAAATCCTCGATTCAAATTTTGCCGCCAAAAATCCACGATTCTAATTTTTTCGCCTAAAATCCACGTTTCAAATTTTGCCGCCAAAAATCCACGTTTCAATTTTCCCGCCAAAAATCCACGTTTCAATTTTCCCGGCAAAAATCCACGTTTCAAACATTTCCGCCAAAAATCAAGTTTCGAATTTTGGCGCCAAAAATTCACGTTTCGGAAAAAAAAAACTCTAATTAGTCCCGAACCTTCAGGGAAATTTAAAAATTCAAAAATCTTTTTTTCGCGCGCTGCCCAAAATGGGCGGCCTCTATTTTCAATAGCGCGGTTCCCATGACAACCCTCAAGCTTTTCTCTTTCTTTGTCAATTGTGTTGGCTCACTTTTTTTTTCTCTTATTTTTGCCTCGAAAAAAAAAAAAAAAATGTCGACGAGTATTTATATATGGGTTCGTTCGATTCGATCACTTCAACACTTTATTGCTCCGCTCAGTTTGAGTTTTTCCGCAATTTTTGGAGCTTGTCAGGAGCTCGCGCAGCTCCAGAATCATGTCAGGTAATTTGGTTTCATTCAAAAAACTCGCGAAATCAAGAATTCTTTCAGTTTGGAGCATTTTTTAGAGCTCTGCCAAAGAGCAAAAATCTCCGAGTCCCTTGCAGAAGCCATCTTCGAGATGAGCGTTTCTCCCAAAACCTACAGTAACATTTGCGTCGGGTTACTGTATGCTGGGTTTCAGAAGTCGGGAATTCAGAATCTTTCTCGAGCCGAAGGGATTCTGAACAACTTTCGGGAGGATTTCAATGCGCAAGTTTTTGAGCTCATGAAAAATTTGGGGATTTTGGATGAATTTTTCGAGGGTACTGTCAAATCGACGAGTTATCGAAGTTGTGTCAGACCAATTTCGCAGATTTTATCGATTTTTGAGGAGGAAAATGTGGATAGAGAGCAGGTGAATTTTGGGAGACTACAGTACTCTTTATGGGTACTGTAGGGATACTGTCACTAGTGGAGCAAAGGAGGGGAAACCTACAGTAGTCGTAAAGTCTCCAATCTTTGAAGATGTATACTTGTCTCTACAGTACCACCTTGGGTATACTGTAGTTCAGTGTCAACCTACAGTACCCCTATCATTCTAGATCTTCTCGCGCATCCTCTCCTGTCTAATATTGGACCCCTACCACATTGACGAATTGCCATTCGATCGACTGCGAATCGCCAAAATGTCCAATATGGCCCCCAGGTCTTTTCGAAGAACCACTTTGGCCCACAACAGTCGACGTGTTGTCCATCTTCACAATGTTAACAAGCTTGAGGTACTACAGTACCCCTACAGTACCCCTAACCATACAGTACTCTTTTGCAGCTTTTGCGCAGGGATGAATTTGCCAACATCCATCTACGTATTTGTCACGACAAACCGAAAGCCTCTTTCATTTTTGCTGTTGTCAGGTAGGTACAGTACCCCTAGAACACCTCTACAGTACCCCAATAGTACCTCTACAGTACCTCTACAGTACCCCTACAGTACCACTATAGTACCTTTACAGTACCCCCAGAGTACCCCTCGAGTACCCCTACAGTAACCCTTTACTACCCCTAGAGTACTCCTAGAGTACCTCTAAAATATCCCACAGTACCTCTACAGTACCTCTAGAGTACCCCTACAGTACCTCTACAGTACCCCTAAGTACCCCTATAGCACCCCTATAGCACCCCTAGATAACCCCTAGAGTACTCTAGAGTACCTCTACAGTACCCCTAGAGTACCAATATAGTCCCCCCAGAGTACCCCTCGAGTACCCCTACAGTAACCCTTTACTACCCCTAGAGTACTCCTACAGTAAGCCTTTACTACCCCTAGAGTACTCCTAGAGTACCTCTAAAATATCCCACAGTACCTCTACAGTACCTCTAGAGTACCCCTACAGTACCTCTACAGTACCCCTAAGTACCCCTATAGCACCCCTAGAGTACCCCTAGAGTACTCTAGAGTACCTCTACAGTACCCCTAGAGTACCAATATAGTCCCCTATAGTACCCCTAAAGTACCCCTACCTTTTCCAGCATGGAGACAGTAATGCTTGATTCCTTGCAATTTTGTCGAACTATCGTACTTGGTGCAGTTCGGGGTACTGTAGTTGTGTCAAACTGCAGATTTCTGCGTCTTACTGTAGCTTGCGATCAAATTAATTTGGTCAACTGCCAACATTTGGAAGTGTACTGTATGTCGAAAAAACGACCTACAGTAACCAATTGTGAAGTGATCGAGTTTGCGCCTTTAAATACTACGTATATGGTAGGTAGTACTGTACCTACTACTAGGTACAGTAGGATAGTTTAAAGGGAGGCACAGTAATTTTTGTTTTGCAGAATCATTCGGAATTTTTGGATTTTTGTGGGTTGGATTTCGAGATGAATCGGTCCCTGAAAGAGCCCATAAATGTGGGTTTTTTTTGGCGCAAAAAATTTTGAATTTGAAATTATGAAAAATATTTTGCAGCTGGGAAATTCGGCCTGGAAATTTATGGAACCGGCAAAATTCATTTGCCAGTTGACACCTGTTGAGACTTCGGATAAGGATATTGATGTGAGTTGGAAAAGAACCACAGGTTTTGGCGGGAAAAATTGAAACATGGTTTTTGGCGCTAAAATTTGAAACGTGGATTTTTGGCGGCAAAATTTTAAACGTGGATTTTTTGCGCGAAAATTTCAAAACGTGGTTTTTGGCGCTAAAATTTGAAACATGGTTTTTGGCGCCAAAATTTTAAACGTCGATTTTTGGCGGGAAAATTTGAAACGTGGATTTTTGGCGGCAAAATTTGAAACGTGGATTTTTGGCGGCAAAATTTGAAACGTGGATTTTTGGCGGCAAAATTTGAAACGTGGATTTTTGGCGCGAAAATTTCAAAACGTGGATTTTTGGCGCCAAAATTTTAAACGTCGATTTTTGGCGGGAAAATTTGAAACGTGGATTTTTGGCGCGAAAATTTCAAAACGTGGATTTTTGGCGGCAAAATTTGAAACGTGGATTTTTTGCGCGAAAATTTCAAAACGTGGATTTTTGGCGGCAAAATTTGAAACGTGGATTTTTGGCGGCAAAATTTGAAACGTGGATTTTTGGCGGCAAAATTTGAAACGTGGATTTTTGGCGGCAAAATTTGAAACGTGGATTTTTGGCGGCAAAATTTGAAACGTGGATTTTTGGCGCGAAAATTTCAAAACGTGGATTTTTGGCGCGAAAATTTTAAACGTCGATTTTTGGCGGCAAAATTTGAAACGTGGATTTTTGGTGGCAAAATTTGAAACGTGGATTTTTGGCGCGAAAATTTCAAAACGTGGATTTTTGGCGGCAAAATTTGAAATGTGGATTTTTGGCGCGAAAATTTCAAAACGTGGATTTTTGGCGGCAAAATTTGAAATGTGGATTTTTGGCGGCAAAATTTGAAATGTGGATTTTTGGCGGCAAAATTTGAAACGTGGATTTTTGGCGCGAAAATTTCAAAACGTGGATTTTTGGCAGCAAAACTGATTACTGTATGTGCCCTCTAAAAACTACAGTACCTTTTTGAAAATAAAATTTGAATATACAAACCAAAAAATCAATTTTTGACCCCGAAAAGGGTTCTTTCAAAAATTCGTCAACTACAGTACTCCTCTAGGGTTACTGTAGGTTCACGGTGATTAGCTAGGGCTTCCTGTAGGAATTTCAAAAACGTTTTTTTCGAACAACAATATTTTGGCCCTAAAAATGTATTTTCAGTACCAGATTTGGTGAAAACTACAGTACCCTCGAGTATACTGTGGTTCACCTCAACACCTACAGTATACCTACAGTACCTCCAAGCATTAAGAATTGGCATGATTCAATTTTAAAGGCGCATCCACTCTCAAGAAGTACTGTAATGGGTCTCGAGAAGACTTGAAATTTCAATTTTTAGATTCCAAAGTTTGAAAAGTGAATTTTTGCCGAAAAAAATTGAAAACGTGGATTTTCGGCGGGAAAAAGTTGAAACGTGGATTATTGGCGGCAAAATTTTGAAAAATGTGTTTTTGGCGGGAAAATTTGAAACGTTGATTTTTTGATTTTGAAAATCGTGAAAACTTTTCAAAACTTTGTGAACAAAAATTTTGAATCTAATATTTTTGGCGCCAAAGTTCGAAATTATGAAAAAAAAAACCAAAAAATTTCAAGATTCAGGTCCTAAAATTCGACATTTGAGGAAAACAATTCGAAATTCAGTTATCTTAAATTCAATTTTTGAAATTTCAATTTTCATTTTCAGTCCCTGCTCTATTCCCTTCCTGAAATCTACCGCCGCGCGGCTCACAACAACACCATCGAAGCTCGAAAACGTCTCAATTCCTCAAATCTTCGTCTAGCTGACGTCATCTCTAATCGAGACCTGATCTATCTGAAATCCAAACGAGAACCTGAAAATAATACTGTAGTCTGAATATTACTGTGAAATGAATATTGTAGTCTAGTTGTCAAAATAGGGAAAATCGTCATAACTCGGCTCAAAATCGTCAGTTTGAGCCAATATTTTGCACAACTATGCTCAAAAGTATCAGAAATGTGCTCAAGTTTTTGAAGGACCATATCTAGAAAAACAAGGGTCTGAAATTTTTTCTGAAAATAAATTTGAAATGTGGACTTTTTAAAATTTCACTACATTACCAGAAAAAATTTTTTTTTGAAAATTTTACCTGAAAAATGTATCTACCGAGATTTTGCCAAAGTCTCCGAGAAATTTTTTTTTTTCAAAAAATTAAAATTAAAAAAAAAATTTCAAGATTTTACTTTTCCAGATTTTGAGAAAAATTCGTAAATTTGATATTTTGGCGCGAAACGTGGATTTTTGACAGCAAATTTTTCAAATTGGGTTTTTGGCGCGAAACAGTTGAAAGCTAGATTTTTATATAAAAAATTCACTTCACGAATTTTTTTTGAATTTTACTGCATTTGGGACAATTTTCAGTAAAAAAAATTTCAGCTTCTCATTTTTCCAGATATCATCTCTCAAAAACTGGAGCACTTTACTGATACTTTTGAGCATAATTGTGCGAAATATGGGGCCAAACGGATCATTTTGAAGCGAGTTATGACAATTTGAAGGTGTATTACATCCGCGTCGCGTGTCGGCGTCGCGGTTTTTTCTGCTCTAGTCAAGATACAATACTTTATGCACCCGTGATATTGAGCATAATTGTGCGAAATATGGGGCCAAACGGATCATTTTGAACCGAGTTATGACAGTTTGAAGGTGTATTACATCCGCGTCGCGTGTCGGCGTCGCGGTTTTTTCTGCTGTAGTCAAGATACAATACTTTATGCACCCGTGATATTGAGCATAATTGTGCGAAATATGGGGCCA
>LR550623.1:0-83142 GCA_900536415.3 Caenorhabditis sp. 38 MB-2015 | reverse complement strand
TGCTTATGGATATCGGAATTGTTCAATAATTCTCGAGAATTTCAGAATTTTTGTACATATCTGAACTATTTCGAGATCGCTGAAAGTGTTTGAAGGTTCTGAAACAGATATTGAAGTTCTGAAACAAATATTGAGGTTCTGAAATAGATATTGCCAAAAAATGCTCAACCGATCAAGCGTAGCTTTCTGGCTTTTTTGAAATATATATTTTTCTCAGAAAATCCTTTTCATTCTCAAAAAAGTTGCATTTTTTCGAGAAAAATCACGTTTTTTGTTCTTTCCCATTAGCTAGAACGTTTTTTTTTTGAAATTGTGCATTTCAGATCACATTTGTCAAAAACTGAATACAGGATATTGATCAGTGTTCAAAAATTATTCCCTTTCCAAAATCATTGCTCTTCTCTGCAAAACTGAATTTTAAAAATCCAAACAGCACAAAAATACAATTTTATTATGTCCTCCCATCCAGACAAAAACAATAGTCCATTTTTAATTTACAAAAAAATAAAAACACCCCTTCCCTTTTTGAATGTCTAATTCCACGTGATTGTTTTTTTTTACTATAATCCAGAATAGTACTTCCTACCTACCGTATACCTAGGTCAAGTGTACCTTGTCCTAGTAGAAAAAATAATGAGTAAGCTGGCTATTGTGTTACTCGGAAAAATATGCAGATTAATAAAAAGTTCCTCATTCAACTTTGTAAATCTTCGGTCGAACATGCGTCAAACAAAAATTTCATCCTTATTCTATATATATAAACCACGAGAATTTTTTCATTTCCTTCATTTTTCCGGTCCACCCTTACTGTACTTTTTCCTTCTTTTTCTTCTTCTTTTAGAATCAGAATAACAAATTTTTATTCTTATTCTTGTATTTCCAGATTTATAGCCACCATACAAAACAAAAAGTGATATTATTCATTCTTCAAAAATGTACATCAGCTGGTATTTTGAGTATTTTGCAAAAGTTTCGCTGATCCTTTCGTTTGTTTTCAATGCGATTTTTATTTATTTGAATCTGTCGGATCGGAAGAAAACACTTGGGAATTATCGATATTTTTTGTTGGCGTTCTCGGTGTTTAATACGATTTATTCGGTGATTGATCAAGTTTGTCCGATTGTGAGTTTGTGAGGAGGAAAAGTAAAAGAAAGTGAGAACCCTTGACCTTCTGACTAGCAGGCTAACGCGCTAACCACTACACTAAGCAAGCCATTTCTATTTTCTGACGTCTAGACTTGACAACATGTGACATAATTTATACAAAAAAACTCCTCTTGATGAGCTCTTTCAAATGAGCATATTTTCAGAATACATAAATCAAAATTCAATTAGAGTTGGAAATTTTACAGAAAATTTAGGACAAGTTCTGAATCGGAACACGTGAATTTATATGGACCAAAGTTTTGATGAATTTTGATACTTTTTGAATCGAATCCAATTTTTACCACTAATTTCCTGAATCAGGTCCAAAATAGAGTTTTTCTTCGAATTTTATATGACTATGTGAGCATATCCTGAATTAAACTTGTCCGACACAACACAGACCGGGAACAGATGTCCCTGAAACGGACCAGGTCGGACCCGAAAATGAATCAAAACCGAACTTTCTGAAACTTCTAATTGTGAAGGTTATCAATTTTGGAGAACTTCTGGGAATAGTACGATCGATCAAAAAGGGGACCAGGTTTCTTACGGGGAACGTTTTGGGTCGTGACCCTATTTTTAGGTCCAACTTAGGTAAAATCCCAAAACATAGGATAATGTTCGTTTTACATTTAAAAAAAAAACATTATAGACACTTCAATCATGCTCCAAATTGCTCCAAATGTACATCGTGTGTGCATTTTTGAATGGTTCAAAAACCGCTTTCTGAAGTTAACTGAGCACTGTAAAATTCTCGAGCTCAAAAGACAGAATTCTCATCATCAGCATAACTTATCTGTCTAAAAGTCAAATCTTCTCCTATAGAGTAACTCCCAAGTCCTAATCCCAAACCTAAGCTCAATTTTCAACCTAATCCTAATCCCTAACCTGATTGTGAGCATAATCCCCACCTTCCCATTGACTGAAAATAATTTCAAGAAAAATGATTCAATGTTTTTCAGGCCGTCTATGGTTCCGATTACGTTGTTCTCATCTACCTAGCTGATGGCCCATTTTTTGAGGTAAAATAAATAACCAAAAGTGTCCAACTGGAGCACACCCGGGCTCATTTTACTGAGGTCCAGATGGGCCCCAGTTCGACACCCTGTCAACAAACTTCTTCTCAATATTCACCATTTTTCTATTTTTCAGAACCTTGACTTTGGCCAATTCGCCATCTCAATTCGTGGAGGCTTCATCGCATTGAGCTATGGTATTCTAACAGTCCACTTCATCTATCGATATTTCGCCTTGTTCAACCCAAGAATAATCGATGATATGACTAGTAAAAAAGGTGTCGCCGTCTTTTTCACCGGTTTCATTTCTTATGGAATAGTCTGGGCTACGGTAGGTCAAAATGCTCTTGCTCATTGAGCCCATAATTTTTTTATAGGTCTGCGAGCTTATGATGTATGGAACAGATGATGCCAGAGAAGTCGCCAGAGATGGATTCTTGGACACGTTCCACGTGAATATTTCAGAAGTCTCATTCTTGAATATTGTATACAGAAGTCCTAACATGGAGACAGTATATCGATGTTGGATTGGGTTATCAATACTATTCATGATTTCTGGAGCATCAATATCATTGTACTGTGTGCTTGGCTATCGGATAGTACTAAAACTCAAGCACGCCAAGCACGTCTCCAGAAATACTAGAAGACTTCATCGTCAGTTATTCCGAACCCTGGCGATTCAGACATCCATCCCTACCCTCATATCATTCCTCCCATGTATGATTGTCTGGGTTCTTCCATTATTCGGCGTTCATTTGGGCAACTCTGGAAACGTTGGAGTCATTGCTCTATCAGTGTTTCCATCTGTAGATGCTCTTGCTGTTATCCTGCTTCTTCCAATTTATCGAAATCGATTGACTGGAACAACGAGTGTGAGCAGTAGTATGGGAATTAGCTCAATTGGTGGAAAAATTGGACCGAGTAGTGTGATTTGAGATCAATCAATACTTATGTGTTAGATACATAAATAGGGTTTGTATATAAAAAATACTCATTTTTGCCTCAATAAAGCTTTTTTCGAACTTATGTATTTGGTACACACTAAAGAGAAAAAATAACAGACTACGAAATCCGTAAGTTGTCGGCTGCATAGTGTTAAATGGCTTGAGCAGTATAGTGTGGGTCGCATAATTCTAAACATAGTAGAGAACAAAACCTGTCAACTGTCAGTTGCACAACGATGAACATGACAGACGACAAAACCCGTAAGTTGTCGGTTGCCCAATGAAAAGCATAGCAAATGACCTAAATTCGTAAGTTGTCAGTTGCACAATGATGGACATAGTAGGTAGCCAAAACCGTGAATTTTCGGTTATTCATATAAAGTGATTCAACCCGTAGGTTGTCAGTTGCACAATGATGAACACACGGTACGAGAAAAAGTATGCTCCGCCCCTTTTTTCGGTCGTTTGTGTGTTGTGTGCGCTCTGCGTCTCTTCTTTTTGTGTACTCTCTCGCTTTGTGTGTGTGTGTGTTTGTGTTCAAATTGAGAAATCTTTTTTTTTTGAAAAGGGTTTGTTTTAGTCCTTTTTTCTAATTAATGCGCAGCATATTTTTGTTGGAATTGTATCGACTAAGTCAATTGAAATACGCTGATCATTTCTATATAAGTTTTATTTCGAGTGAAACTTTCCATCATGATGAAAATCGCGGTTTAAAAATTTATGCTTTTTTTCAAAAAATTTTCATTTTTTCAGAATTATTTTCTCGAAAACGCTCTCCATTTTTTTTCTGAAAATATGTCTATTAGTTAATTGAAATACGCTGATCATTTTGATATAGGTCTCATTTTGAGTGTGTACCTCCATCATATTCAAAATGGATGTCTAAAATTTATGTTTTTTTTCTCAATATTTTTCATTTTTTCAGAATTACTTTCTCGAAAACGCTCTCCATTTTTTTTCTGAAAATATGTTTATTAGTTAATTGAAATACGCTGATCATTTTGTTATAGGTCCCATTTTGAGTGTGTTTCTCCATCATGTTCAAAATTGCTGTTGAAATTTTCAAACCTAATTTTTCAATTTTTCAAAAATATTTTCTCGAAAACGCTCTCCATTTTTTTTTCTGAAAATATGTTTATTAGTTAATTGAAATACGCTGATAATTTTGTTAAAGGCCCCATTTTGAGTGTGTTTCTCCATCATGTTCAAAATGGCTGTTGAAATTTTCAAACCTAAATGAGTTAAATCTCAGCAAAATTGTCAACATGAGAGAAGTAATTGATAACCTGTGAAGTTCAAATTTATGTTCAAACAAGACATTATTTAAAATTGTCAGCGTGTTGAAATTATGTCAACTGAAATATTTTCAAAGAACTATTGAGAAATTTTTCAAAAAAAAAAATAGTGAAGAAGTAAAAATTTAGGAAGAAAAACAGAACCAAAATTTTTACACTGCGATTTTCAGCATGATGGAGATTTTTACCCGAAATACAACTTTTATAAAAATGCACTAATAAACATATTGAGAGATAAAAAATGGAGAGCGTTTTCGAGAAAACAATTCTGATATATTGAAAAATATTGAGAAAAAAACATAAATTTTAGACATTAATTTTGAATATGATGGAGGTACACACTCAAAATGAGACCTAAATCAAAATGATCAGCGTATTTCAATTAACTAATAAACATATTTTCAGAAAAAAAATGGAGAGCGTTTTTGAGAAAATAATTTTGAAATATTGACAAATATTGAGAAAAAAACATAAATTTTTAAACCGCGATTTTCATCATGATGGAGATTTTCACTAGAAATAAAACTTATATAGAAATGATTAGCGTATTTCCAATACAATTCCTACAAGAATATGATACGCATTAATTAGAAAAAAGGACTAAAACAAACCCTTTTCAAAAAAAAAAAAGATTTCTCAATTCGCACACAAATACACACACACACAAAGCGAGAGAGCGCACAAAAAGAAGAGACGCAGAAAAAAACAATTTTGTGTGGGTGGTGAGCGCGACAAACACACACAACCAGAAAAAGGGGGCGGAGCGTACTTTTTCTCGTACCGTGAACAAGACCACATAACTCCATTTATAGCCAGAAAAACACAAAAAACATCATTTCCCCCCAATTCATCCATTACTCATTCTTTATCCTAACAACATAGGTGGCAAAACCTATAAGTTGTCGGTTGTTTTTTTATCGAAATTGATTTTTGCAACAACAAAAAAAAACAAACCAAATTCTTCTTTCTAATCAAAAAGTATTATTATTCACTTCATAAAAATCGAGCATTTTTTGCACACAAAAAAAATTCGTCATGTATATCAACTGGTATTTCGAGTATATGCCCAAAATGTTTTTGGTACTCTCGCTGGTTTTCAACTCAATTTTTATTTATTTGAATTTGTCGGATAAGAAGAAAACGCTTGGGATTTATCGTCATTTTTTGCTGGCGTTTTCAGTGTTTAATTCGATTTATTCGATGGTGGAGGTGGTGGTGCCGATTGTGAGTTTTGGAGAAGATTTTCAGGATGTGCTCAACAAGAGCTGAGCTCTTGGAACAGCTCAAAAGACCTCAGCTCTTGGAGCAGCTCAAAAAAAACTCAGCTCTTGGAGCAGCTCAAAAAGAGATCAGCTATAGCCGGATAAAATGGGACCTGCTACTAGTTATTTATCTATCCCATCAACCTATGTATTTCAGGCCATCTTTGGCTCAAACTACCTGATCGTTATCTACCTCTCAGGCGGCCCATTTGTCCAGGTAATTATCCAACATTTTTCAGGGACCTCAGGGATTGTTTTATTATTTCAGAACCTCGATTTTGGCCAGCTAGCAACTTCCACACGTTGCGGTTTCATCGCATTAAGCTATGCTATCCTAACAATCCACTTTTTCTACCGATACTTTGCTCTTTGCAATCCACCAATCATCCAAAAACTCACTAGTAAAACCGGTATAGTGTACTTGATCCTGTTTTTCCTGTCCTATGGAATAGTTTGGGGTGGGGTAAGTTTCAAAATAAAGATCTCCAAAGAACACATCTTCTTAGGTTTGCCAGAAATCGCTGTATGGGACAAATGATACGCGAGATGTTGTTAGAGCGGAGTTCCTGGAAGACTTTGATATTGATGTTTCACAAATCTCATTTCTCAATGTGGTGTTCAGAAGTGTTAACATCAGGACAGTTCATCGATGTTGGTTGGGGATATCCATTTTGACTGGCATTTCATTGTCATCAATCTCATTGTATTGTGTGCTAAGTTACAAGGTAAGGGAAGCTACGCATTTTTTCTGGCCTATAGTGAATTGGACAGCTACGCATTACTTCGTAGCGGTCTCTAAATCGGACTGAACCCAACTTTTTCAGAAAATCACCTGAATCAAGTCCGAGAATCGAACTCAAACGGGTCCAACCCAAGGAAAACCAATTTTCAGACCCGAAAGGAATTTTTAATTTAAAAAATCGGGTTCAGTCCGATTTTTTCTATATTCAGTGAGTGTGTCAAGGTCCAATTTAGAAGCTATCATTTAGGACCTCATAAAAACGGGTCTATTCTTCTTTTTTTTTTTGAGAGCACCTGATTCAGGAATTCTCTTAGTTCCCGTATGGGTGAGATTCAGGCCGTTTTGGGACTTCTCGAAAAATTATTTTTTTGGCATAATTTAGAACAGAAAAAAACCTTGTTGTTCCTAAAGTTCCAAAAACTCATGAAAAATGAGTAAAAAATTCAGAATCAATTTTTGGAAAAATTTTCTCCACAATTTTCAGATTGTCAAAAAACTGCAAGACGTCCACCACGTCTCCAAAATCACCCAAAAACTCCACCGCCAACTATTCCACACCCTCGCCGTCCAAACCGTCATCCCCACAATCATCTCGTTCCTCCCCTGTATGATTGTCTGGTTCATTCCGTTGTTCGGTGTTCATTTGGGCGGCCAATATGGCAACATTGGGGTGATAACCTTATCCGCATTTCCATCATTAGATGCACTCGCTGTAATTCTGCTACTTCCCGTGTATCGCAATCGATTTACGACAATTATCAGTAAAACAAACAGTGTGAAACTATATTCATAAATTTGTGAATTGTATGTACAAATATTGATTAGTCATTTTAGTCGAAATGAAGGATGAAAATAAATGATGCAATTTTCTCAAGTTTTTTTGGACAAAAATAGAGATACATACATAATTAAGATCTCCAGAAGGACACGGGAAATTGAAAAATATTTGGCTGGTTGTAAGTTTAGGTGGAATAGGACATTGAAACTCACCTTGGTCGTCAAAACTTGGCTGAAATTAATTGGGTTGGCCTCATATTTTGCATAGTTATGTATACCTAAAGGTATCAGTTAAGTGCTTCAAATTTCGTCGGGCGAATTTGAAAAATTCGAAATCTGTGAAATATATCATTCGTTGAATTTGTTTTTCCTTTATTTCATTTCATAATTCTAAAAACAGTTTGTTTTAGGCTGGAATACTTTTGTCCGTGGTTTTTGCTTCAATACCATGTTCCATTTTTTAGTTCAAAAAATTCTGTAATTTTGCAGATTTGATACGTCTGAAAATGAAATTTTGAGTAGATTTATCAATTTAAGACAATTCACAAAATTTTCAGAAAAAATATAAAATCTGAAATTTGGAAAAAATTTTTCATGATTCTAGGAAAACAGGCGATAGGAACACATTGGCAAAAATCTGATTTTAATTTAAAAAATTCAAAAAATCGTAATCTTTTTTGATTCTCTACATAATAGAGCATTTTGATTACATCTTTAAGCATAACTGTTCCAGATACACTTTAAAATTCTAAATTCTAAAAAAAATTTCCGAGCAAAAACTGAACAATGAATCTATTATGTTCAAATTCAAAAAAAATTTTTTTTTTTTTTTGAAAATTTACTTTATATTTTAAATAAATTTTGATAATTTCGATCTATTTTCGATCATTTTTCAATTTTTCAATGTTAAATTTAAAACTGAAAATTGCGTTTTAAAAGTGAAGTAAAGTTGCTCTTAAATGAAAGAGCACTTCTCTATGAAAAAAATTCTGCGATAAATCCACCTTAAAAATGTGCTCTCTCATTTAAGAGAAACTTGCCAAGGCTCTTCACCCCACTTTGAAGAATCCTCAAAGATTGAGAATGGCATAGGTCTCATCAAAAATTCTCATTTTTTTCCACACCATTTTGTAATTTTTACAAATCTTTAGTCTGCCATATATACAAAAGCACTCCACTGCTGATCAAAAAATGATTTTATAACATTAACTACCTCCAATCCAATATTTTATAGTCATAGCCACAAAAACAACCCCCCTCCTCTTCATTATTCTATCCACTTTTATTAGTCATTTTCATAATTTTCCACAAAATGTACATCAACTTGGTTTTTAAGTATTCACTGGAAGTTTTTTTAGCTTTGTCCTTGATTTTCAATTCGATCTTCATCTATTTGAACCTATCGGATCGCAAGAAAACACTTGGAAATTATCGATATTTTTTATTGTCCTTCTCACTTTTCAACACTTTGTATTCTATAGTTGAAACATTGATTCCAGTGGTAAGAGAAGGGTGGAATTTCAGAAATTTTTGGTGATTTTTCAGCACGTCTATGGCTCAATTTATGTTATTATTTATTTAGGTGGTGGACCATTTTTTAAGGTGAAGGTTTCAAAAAAACGGGGACTTTCGATAAGAAATATGTCATTCGATAGATTTTAGGATGCTGATCAACATCCCGTAATCAGTTTTTGGCAGAAGTGATTTTCAATTCGCAAGTTTCGGCCAGAACTTTTCCATCTTAAACGCTAACTATAGAGTGATTTTTGCTGCAAATTTCACATTAACACTGAAAGCCAGAGCTTTTTCTTCAAAGTTTTTGTTTATCTTCCCATCATTTTTAAATGTGTGAAACATTTTTTCCAAAGTTTTGTGAATCACTGAAAAAACGCCGTAAATTTCCCGCGGTTTTGTCGGGTTTGCACACAAAACACACAATTTGACGGAATTGGTCAGAAACAAACCTTAGCTACGCTATTGTAGTTTAAAGGAAATTGTAGTTTAAAAATTTGATATGATTAACTTAAGTGAACGAAACAATTTGGAGAGTTTGTTGAAATATACTTTATGAAACACTAAAAAAAATCAATAGTAAAAAACTGAAAAAATTGCTTTTCTGCGACAATTTGATTCTTTTTAATGAAGTAGTACATATTAGTCACAGTTTTTACAGTCTCAGAAACATATATCATTTGAAACAGTACCTTGTGGAAGAAAATCTCAGCTGAGTGATTATCAAAAAGTATTTCAACTTTGAGCTTATCAGATCATTGAATCAGCAAAAATAAACTATTTCTTTTTTTATTAGAATAAACATCTATTGTAACTCCGTGAAAATTGAAATTTTATCGAAAGTTTGAAAATTTTTATCCAATTTTTTTTGCACAGCCTAACAAACTCATTTTTGAGAAAATAACTGTTTCAAAGCTTCTATATTATCTGTGAAATACGTCTATTGACGTTAGCATTTGAATCATAAAATCCAAGTTTCATGAAACTTTAAATTTTAGAAACTTTTAATTCTACGAAATTATTACTATTTTAAAGCTCTTGTAAGATTTGAGATATACATGATTGGTGTTCAATTAAAATCAATCAGTGCAATTTTCGAATTATAAAAATATAGAAAACGTGGCTTCTTACTCCTGACTGTTCCAATCTAATTGGAAAAGTTCCATTTTTTTTTTTTTTTTTTGAATGGACGAGAAATTCCAAGGTAAAATGTTTTATGTGGTTTTTTTTAAATGATAATAAGGATATGAGTATTTTCGTATTTCCGGAACATCTGAAACAGTGAAATTATCGTGGCACTTGTGAAAATAATTTTTTTCGTAAATTCTGAATTCTTTTTTGTGCTGCTTATTGCAAAAGTAATGAGAAAAATTTCCAAAAACTACTTAAAACTGAAAATACCTTCATGAAAATTGTCGTTTCAAACTCAACTTTTGAAATTTCCAATTTTGTATCGAAACATAAATGAGTATAAAGCCGATGAGTGAAGAAACAAAACTTTGTTATTGACCAATCGAAATTAACTTCAGAATCAATAAAGTCTCTGAAACAGTAAAAATTTCAAAAAGCTACAAACTGAATGGTAATTGTCATAACCCTAGAAACAAATCTTAATTTTTGTATTTTCTAAAAAAAAACACTGTTTCAACAACAATTTCCAAAAATCCAATTCATTTATAGGCATATTTTCAATTTTTTACGTTTCGAATTGAAAACTTGAAATGTTCGAAATTAAACTTAAAGTTTTTGAGAAAAAAAAAGATTTTCAGTCAATGATAACTTATCATTCATGAAATCTATTCATATTTTACTAAATTCTCACTGTTTCAAAGCCCTTCTAAGATCACAATTTAAAGAAATGTTTGGAGCGGACTAGAAATTTCAATGTCTCACAGTTTTTAAATTATGAGGAGAGAGATAGTGTTTTTGTATTTCAAAAATATCTGAAACAGTGAATCTATTATTGCTCATGTGAAAATAATTTCTTTTTTTATTCATAAATTCAGAATTATTTTTAAAAAAAAATCTGAACGTAGTTTTTATTTCAAAATCTCACTTTTTTGAGTCTCGTTCCACCAGCGTATTGATCATTCATCATCATGCAACCCAGATTTAATAAAATCTCCGAAACAGTAAAAAAAAGAAAATGTTGAAATTTAGGTATCAGAAAAGTTACGTAAAGTATAGGTAATGTTTCTAAAGTCTAGATTTCGAAAATTTGAAAATTTTACAATATCAACCTGTCACTTTTAATACATATTGAAAAAAAATACTGAAACAGTTTTTTTTAGCAAAACATAAAAATTAACTGTTTCAACTCATCAAAGATTCTGAAAATATATCTCGACCACTAGTGGGAAATTTCCTTTATGATTTATAAAATCAGTGAAAAAAGTAAAAAAAAATTTCAAAATTGTTGATATTTTTACTGTTTCAAAGGTTCTACTTGTTCAAGAGCAAACACATTCGTTGTTTCAGTGAAATTTCTTTTTTCGAACCAAACTTTCTCGAAAGCAACATTTTTGGGTCAAAAATCTATACCTAAGAATGTGCTTGAAGAGCAAACTTTGCATCTCCCTTTATTCGTCCTTTAATCATATTTTTCTGGACATATTTAGATAATGAAAACTTTTTGATTTTTGAACCGTAAATTCAATATTATCTTAATTTGAGTTCATAATTTGTTCATAATTTGAGCTAAACTTGCAAACATTTTCAAGTTTGCTTCGAGGTTTGTTCCGTTATTTTTTTATTATAATGATAACAATGGAACTTCAAAAAATTAATTAGGTTTGGACTGTAAAAATTAAATTGAAAAAAATTGCTGTTTCAAAGACCATGTAAAATTTTAGGTATAATTATTTGGGTTCAATTGTTGAATAAAGTCTTATGTTAGATCAAATTAAAAAAATTCTGTTGAAAATATGGCTTCTTTTCTTTTTTCAAACCGAACTAAAATTTTCTCAACTCTCCAAATTCAATGAAGTAAGTTTCAGAAAATCGGTAAATTATTCAGTTTGGACAAAAAATTTGGTTTCGAAATATTTCAAAGTCTCACAGTCTCCAGACTCATATAAAACAAGACTTATCGTCTGAAAATCATTAAAAAAATGGTTTTCTTAATTATTTTCTCTATTTTCTTCATTGGAACACTTGCTCAAAGTAAGTCTTATCCAGGTTTGTGAACGTTCCGAATTTCCGAAAGTTCCGACTGTTTTCATAACTAAATTAACTGGAAACCAAGTTCCGACTTGTTATTTCGGAACTTTTGAAAATCGGAACAGAGTTCCGAAATCGTTTCGGAACTGTTCGGAACCAAAAATACAGAAAAAGTAGGATTTTTCTGAAAAAAAAGGGTTCCTTTTTCAAATTCTGAAGCAAAAACTATTGGTCACGTTCGATGGATGTTTCATAAAAAGACTGAAATATATTTTTTTCAGCAAAACCTAAAAATTAACTGTTTCAACTCATCAAACATGATGAAAATATCCCTCGACTACTAGTGGGAAATTTCCTTCATGACCTTATAAAATCAGTGAAACAGTAAAAAAATTTCACAATTTTTGATTTTCTTACTGTTTCAAAGTTTCTACGTGTTCAAGAGCAAACACATTCATTGTTTCAGTGGAATTTCTTTTTTCAAACGAAACTTGATCGAAAGCAACATTTTTGGTTTTAAAATCTATTCCTAAAATTTCCTTCAATAACAACTTGCCAACTCCCTTTACCTCATTTTTTCATATTTTTCTGGACATATTTAGATAATAAAAACTTTTTGATTTCTGAACCGTAAATTCAGTATTATTGTTCATATTTTGAGTTAACCTCACAAAAAACAAAAATCTGACTTTTCCAAGTTGGTTTCTTTATTTTTTAGCTTCTTTATAACATAGTGATAACACTGGCACTTCAAAAAATTTATTGAAAAACAAAAAAAATTACTTAAAATTAAAAAAAATTTTTTTTTTCTAAATTACTGTTTCAAATAAGATTTTAGGTATAATTATTTGGGTTCAATTGCAATATGAAGTCTTATGTTATACCAAATAAAAAAAATTCTATTGAAAATATGGCTTCTTTTCTTTTTTCAAACCGAATTAAAATTTTCTCAATTCTCCAAATTCAATAAAGTAAGTTTTAAAAAATCGATAAATTATTCAGTTTGGACAAAAAATTTGGTTTCTAAAAATTTCAAAGTCTCACAGTCTCCAGACACATATAAAACCAGACTTATCGTCTGAAAATGATTAAACAATTGATTTTTCTGACTATTTTCTCTATTTTCTTTATTGGAACACTTGCTCGAAGTGAGCCCTATCATCTAAATCAACAAAATATTATTTTATTTTTTAGAACCCTCTAAATGTGAGCAAGACAACTTGGAGCTAACCCTGCTCCAAGGCAATGCTTCAATTGATTTACCTCCAAAGAGCATCGAACTGGCAAAATGTATGGATGATTACTTTGTAAATAAGGACAATTACGATGGAGCAATGTGCACTGCAAAATATGAAGAAGTTACGAAAATTCAAGAGATTCTGGAGATGAAGCCAAAAAATTGTGGAGAAACAGAACGTCGAA
Source organism: Caenorhabditis sp. 38 MB-2015 (assembly GCA_900536415.3). Classification (NCBI taxonomy): domain Eukaryota; kingdom Metazoa; phylum Nematoda; class Chromadorea; order Rhabditida; family Rhabditidae; genus Caenorhabditis; species Caenorhabditis quiockensis. The sequence goes on along the minus strand of LR550623.1, from coordinate 69,867 downwards.
GAATTCACGTTACCGCTAGACCAAAGAATTCTGTAAAAATATCTACATCAACACAAAGTCCCACAACAAAAGCATGTCCTAAGGATGATAAACAATGTCAAGTTGAAACCGCATGTCGAAAGCAAAGTTCTGAATTTTCAGAGCTCTACAACTCTTATGAACAAAGTATGGACAACTACACCATGTGCAATATAAATATTTATAGAGGTTTTCATGATCCTTGTAAGAATCAATTGACACAGTACATTCGTGACAAGCTGGTTCTTCTGAAGCACATCAAAAATCGGATCAATTGCACAGAGCATAGAAGAACTCGCAGCACAAAATCGACATGTGAAATGTCTAACTTGGAACTGACTATCAAACAACACGATGCACAAATAAACCTTATATCGATGAAAACGGATTATGAAAAATGTCGGGATGCATATCGTAGTTCAAGTGGAACCTCGGAGAACTGTGTGGTAAATGCGAAAATTGTCACGGAATTGGAGAAGGTGTTGAGTCTGAAGTCAAACAATTGCAACATGGATGAGCCAGAAGATGGAAACTCTGAAAATCTGTGAAAATTAATGAAAAAAATTTTTTTGAGCTGCAAAACAGTTCCTCCGAGACACTTTGTTCATCATTGGTTCTGAAATTCAAAATATAGGCGCATTCTAAACTTACCGCATTTACTCTAATATAAGGGCACCCCTTATAGAAGGGCGCCCCTAATATAAGGGCACTCGGGACAGTTTTGATTTGAGCATTTGAAAAAACAATTATTCATTTTGTATGTGCAAACTTTTAATTTTTTTTAAATTTTCTTTCTCTGTTTCATTTCATGTTTTATTGAAACTTTTCAGGAAAAAACATTTTCAGATTTTTATTTTTCCAGATATCGCATTACAAAAACTTCATCTTCCCAATACCTTTGGTGTTCCCATTATTCAAACAAGGTTAGTTTTTAAATTTCTGAAGTTTCTGAAACAGTGAAATTTTCAGAAAAATTTTATCCCCAAAATTTTTCTTTTGTCAGCTGTAACTTTTTTTGGTGTCAACTCTTCCAAGTTTGAACACATCTTCACTGTTTCAATACCACCATAAGATTTGAGTCTTGAATCAGTTTTCACTTTCGGTGTTTCAACGGTTACCTAACAACATTTATATGTAAACTCTGAAATATATCTGAAAGTTGAATATTTGTCATCTGATTCCTTGATAAGTTTATCAACAAAAAAAAGTCCGAAATCCGATTTGAGTACTGGTAAAATAGTTATTTCATATTTTCTCCTACGAAATTTTAATACGGAATAAGAGGGATTTAGAAAATCAAAATACTCAGTTTTCGAAGGCAAATTGAATTTTTCTTATTTTTCAGATTTTTCTAGGACCCTCACACTTTGCTAAAAAGTTTCAAGTTTAAAGGCTTAGGCTTAGGCTTAGGAAAACATTGATGAAAAATAGTAATCGATATTTTTTCTTTTGAAGCATGGGCTTTTTCCGATTATTCCATGGCATTACATTTCTACCTGCTACGAAAAACATGATTCAATATCGATTACTATTTTTCATCAATGTTTTCCTAAGCCTAAGCCTTTAAACTTGAAACTTTTTAGCAAAGTGTGAGGGTCCTAGAAAAATCTGAAAAATAAGAAAAATTCAATTTGCCTTCGAAAACTGAGTATTTTGATTTTCTAAATCCCTCTTATTCCGTATTAAAATTTCGTAGGAGAAAATATGAAATAACTATTTTACCAGTACTCAAATCGGATTTCGGACTGTTTTTTGTTGATAAACTTATCAAGGAATCAGATGACGAATATTCAACTTTCAGATATATTTCAGAGTTTACATATAAATGTTGTTAGGTAACCGTTAAAACACCGAAAGTGAAAACTGATTCAAGATTCAAATCTTATGGTGGTATTGAAACAGTGAAGATGTGTTCAAACTTGGAAGAGTTGACCCCAAAAAAAGTTACAGCTGACAAAAGAAAAATTTTGGGGATAAAATTTTTCTGAAAATTTCACTGTTTCAGAAACTTCAGAAATTTAAAAACTAACCTTATTTGAATAATGGGAACACCAAAGGTATTGGGAAGATGAAGTTTTTGTAATGCGATATCTGGAAAAATAAAAATCTGAAAATGTTTTTCCTGAAAAGTTTCAATAAAACATGAAATGAAACAGAGAGAGAAAATTTAAAAAAAATTAAAAGTTTGGCTATCCATCAACTTTGACACTCTTCATGAACTTTAGAAAATTTAATTTTCTTCTAAAAAATCGTAGCATTTTTCTCAGATTTTTTAGAACAAAATAATTCAAAATTTTTCGATGTAGTTCGTTTATTTTTTGAAATCTTCACTGTTTCAGTTTCTCTATGAATTTTGATGTTAATTCTTTTTACACTTGTAGTTGTTTTTTGTATTCTGTGTAGTTTTCTTGAGATTTTCACCATGAAAAATAAGTTCAAATCAAGTTAAAATTTTTTGATTTATCTTTTTTTCTGAAGATCACCTTGAACTCGCAACATTATAATACTTGATAGTGTTTTAATTTTAGCACGTTTGTCACGTTAAAAATGTTTCTGAAAATATCACTGTTTCAGGAGTTTCATAAATTCTGAAACTGAATTTTGTTATTAATTTTCTTCTAACAAATCGTAGCATTTGTCTCAGATTTTCTAGAACAAAATAATTCAAAAGGTTTCGATGTAGTTCGTTTTTTAAAATCTCTCACTGTTTCAGTTTCTCTATGAGTTTTGATGTTAATTCTTTTTACACTCGTTCTTTGTTGTTTTTTGTGTAGTTTTCTTGAGATTTTCACTCGAAAAAAATTGTTAAAATCAGTTGAAAAATTGAAAAATTGGAGAATTATGATGAAGCGGTTTGTGGTGTGAAGAAGGTTGCGACTCCAGGAGAGAGGATTAAGGAGGTCGCGAGATTTAAACGGTGTTCAAGGGAGAGATTGAAACATTTCCGAAGAATCAATCGGAATCCGTGGTTGAAGTTTGATTGTGAATGTATTCAATTGGAGTATACGGATGTGCATGGGAATTGTGTGGAATTTTGAGATATTTTCTTGAAACATTATTTTTTAATGAAGGTTTTTCAAATTCATTGAAACTCATAGAAGATTTGAAACAGTTTTTTTTTTCGAAATAGTGTTTTCATTTTGAAAATAATGTTTTGAGTGTTGGTTTCATAATTTTTTCGAACTTCCAAATAAAAAAGAAGTATGAACCATTCCAGTAGTGAGGCTTCTGATCTATTGTATTTGTGAAACAGAAAATGTTTTCGATCAGCACAAATTAAAAAAAAAAGAAAAATATTTTATAAAAGTATCTAAACAGTTTTATCCTAAACCACCAGAACTTGATGATAAAAGTTTGCGGAAAAATTGTTTCACCAAACACTGACTTTTTAAAACTTCAAAACAAAAATACGAAAAAAAAAAGCAGTGCGTCAAAACATCAACTAGATATATTTCGGACCTCATAGAAGGTTTGAAACAATGAAACAAAAAAAATAAATCTCCTTTCTTCACTGTTTCAAAAAATCGATGAAATGACTGATCGTAGCTTTTTGGAATGCATTCAAAAGTTTTTTTTATAATTGAAATTTTCATGATGAATATTCCGTCATTGTTTGGTCAAGTTTCCTGATTATTTTTTCGAAAAACTGAATAAAAAAGAGAAATGAAAAAAGTTTCGCCTGCGGCGGGATAAATTCCACGGCCTTAACACTATGGGTCACCTGCTCTCCCCGCTGCGCCACTTTGACACATTTTTTTTTCCTTCTCAATTCTTTACACTATTTCGCTCATTTTATTTTTGATACAACGCTGAAAAATCGCAAATTTTTATTACTGTTTCAAAGCTTATACGAGAAATTCGCTCGAAGGAATAAATTATTAACATTTTCGAAGATCTCTAGTTATATATATTGAGTTATAAGTGAAAGAAAATATATTTAATTTGTAATTTGAGATCTTTAAAACAGTGCATTTACTGAAGAAAATCAGTTGTTCAAAATCTGACAATGGAACCTTCCAATTTGCCCGTGGATTTTCCAAATGAAACATATTTTTTCAAATAGTTTCCGATGAGTTAGAAACGATCCCGTAGAAATTAGCTGCGTTTCGGTCAGCTGAGCACCAAAAAACATACTCCAAAGCTTTACGATTTTTCAACGTTGTATCAAAAATAAAATGAGCGAAATAGTGTAAAGAATTGAGAAGGAAAAGAAAATGTGTCGAAGTGGCGCAGCGGGGAGAGCAGGTGACCCATAGTGTTAAGGCCGTGGAATTTATCCCTGCCGCAGGCGAAACTTTTTTCATTTCTCTTTTTTATTCACTTTTTCGATGTATTGAAGTTGGTTCCGGAAAGAAAAAATAATCAGGAAACTTGACCAAACAATGACGGAATATTCATCATGAAAATTTCAATTATAAAGAAAAACTTTTGAATGCATTCCAAAAAGCTACGATCAGTCAATTCATCGATTTTTTGAAACAGTGAAGAAAGAAGATTTATTTTTTTTGTTTCATTGTTTCAAACCTCATATGAGGTCCGAAATATATCTAGTTGATGTTTTGACGCACTGCTTTTTTTTTCGTATTTTTGTTTTGAAGTTTTAAAAAGTCAGTGTTTGGTGAAACAATTTTTCCGCAAAATTTTATCATCAAGTTCTGGTGGTTTAGGATAAAACTGTTTAGATACTTTTATAAAATATTTTTCGGAATTAATTTTTTTTTTAATTCGTGCTGATCGAAAACATTTTCTGTTTCACAAATACAATAGATCAGAAGCCTCACTACTGGAATGGTTCATACTTCTTTTTTATTTGGAAGTTCGAAAAAATTATGAAACCAACACTCAAAACATTATTTTCAAAATGAAAACACTATATCGAAAAAAAAAACTGTTTCAAATCTTCTATGAGTTTCAATGAATTTGAAAAACCTTCATTAAAAAATAATGTTTCAAGAAAATATCTCAAAATTCCACACAATTCCCATGCACGTCCGTATACTCCAATTGAATACATTCACAATCAAACTTCAACCACGGATTCCGATTGATTCTTCGGAAATGTTTCAACCTCTCCCTTGAACACCGCTTATATCTCGCGACCTCCTTAATCCTCTCTCCTGGAGTTGCAACCTTCTTCACACCACAAACCGCTTCATCATAATTCTCCAATTTTTCAATGACCTCAATGATCTGGCTCTTGACATTAGGACATGGGTCCTCCAAGATCTTGCATTCTTCCAACTCTTTGTAGTGCTCATTCTTCCAACTCTTTGTAGGAGCATTTGTACATCCTTAGTATAATTGCCTCGCATGTCTCCAACACATCTCAACATCTCAGAGCACACATCAGTGTACTGAGCTGGAATTTTTTTTCTTGAAATTATTATAGAACTTTTCAGTTTAGGATGAACTCACATTTCCAGATAGCATTGACATTCGAGGCCAGGACGACAAAAAAGACAATTTTCAATAACATTTTCGATGTGAACTGTGTTCATACATCGGTTTTTATAAAAAATAAAACAACAATACATTTGAGGCCCCGAAATGTCTGATTAATTTGAAACAATTGAGGCAATTGTTGTTTTGAGAGGAAATTTTGATGACGTTGATGATTTAGTTTATGAGTCAAGTTTCAGCTTTTGATAAGAAAATATTGATTTTTTGAGATGGTGGGCTTCGGACTGCTTCTACGCAACAGAAAAAATTAAGATTTTTTCACAGTTTCAAAAATTACTGAAATAGTTTTTTTTTTTCTATAGAAATGTTCATCTGGCTCATTTTAGTTGGTTTATTCTCGTGATGCTGGAACCAGAGTTTTTCTTTTGCAATTTTAGATATCTGAAAAAATTTCCGGTTTCAAAAACTCTTCAAATTTGAACATGGTTCTGTTTAACAGTGTTCGCCTACTTAAAAGAGACTCTTTGTAACAAGAAAAATAGGCTCGACCAAAAAAAATTCATAGTCACCGATTCGGCTCAAATTTTTTTTCTGAAAAGCCTAATGCCTGTCCCTCACCCTACACATGTTTTTTTGGCGAAATAAAAAAAAATAGGCGAATGACTATGAATTTTTTTGTCCGAGGCTTCGAGGTCCTGCACCCAATTTTTTTCGATACTGTTCTTTACACCATTCGATTCGGAATGTTTTTATGTATGCACAAAAATTTTCAGATTACGAAATTGTGTTTGAGTGCTAGAATTTTAAGCTCAAAGTAGGCCCAATTCGCTTTTTCGTCTTCCTTTCTTGTCTGCGTCTCTCCTCGAAGAAGGGGCAAGGAAAAGCGAATTGGGGCCTCTTTGAGCATAAAAATCGAGTACTCAAACTCAATTTGGTAATCTGAAAATTTTTGTGCATACATACAAAAACATTTCCAATCGAATGGTATATAGAACGATATCAAAACCAAAATTGGGTACAAGACCTTTAATTCAAAAATTTCCTTTTTTACAAATAATGTCTCTTAAAATTTCCTAAATGTTCAGTTCTCAACTTGATATTGTAGAAAAAAGTCCCCCACTACCTGAATGGAGTTTTCAAATCGGCGCGCATACTTTTTTGTTTTGCTTTAGCGAAAAAATATAATTTTTGTTTTACAGTTTCAAATTTACTTTTAATTTCGTTCTGGACTCAATCTGAGATTTCTTCGAAAATGAGGTGATTCTCCAATTTTTTAGTTATTGTTTTTTTCCCATAAAAATATTCATTCTCACAATAGCTCAAAATGTGTTAAATAATTATTCAGGTATCAATCCGAACGCTACGTTTGGCGCTACAACTTTACTATTTGGAAAAATTGAAAAAAAAAACATTAATTTCTTTTCCGGTTTCAAAGATCCTTGTTTAACCAACTCTCAAAGTTCTTTCTATTGATTAGTACCGATTTTACTATACATATTCTGGACAAAAAACAAAAAGTTCAAATTTCAAGAATTTTAGGGTTTCAACTTGATATTGCAGAAAAAACCCACAATAGCTAAACGGATTTCTCAAACTTGGATGCATACTTTTTGTTTTGGTTCAGCAGAAAAAATGGAATTACATTTTTTTTTTTCTGTTTCAGAGGCACTTCAGAGGCACTTATTGAGTACAAAGGTAGATAATTGTTTAGATTCGAAAAGGGTGAATAGTTTATTTCTATGAAAATTTTCATTTAGGCTCAAAGGGAACGCCAATTCTCGTTAGCGTTTGAGACCAGAATTTTTGTAATTTCAAAATAATTCCCAGTTTCAAAAATTCTTCAAATTTTCGAACGTGTGTTTATTTATCAATAATGTCATACATATTATTACCCCATTCTGGACAAAAAACTATCAAATGTACAAGAAAATTGATTTTAATAAAGTCTAGCTCAAAGTTCATAAATTCCCAGTTGTTAACTTGATATTGCAGAAAAAAACCCCAATAGCTGAACGGAGTTCTCGAACTTGGATGCATATTTTTTGTTATTATTCATTAAAAAAGTCGAATAATTATTTTTGCAGTTTCAAATGCACTGTTAACAGTGGCACTTGTTGAGTACAAAGGTAGTGAGTTATAGCTCGAAGATGGTGAAAGTTTTTGAAATAGTGTATTGCTATGAAAATGTTCATTCAGACTCAAAGGAAACGGGAAAGATTTTTTGAAACCAGAATGTTTATTTTTTGAAATCAAAAAAATAATCCCGGTTTCAAAAATTCTTCCAATTCTCAAACGTGTTTCTGTTTTTCAATGGCAAATTTTCGATTGCTAAAAACGAACAAAATAACAAGAAAATGAATTTCAATATAATGTACTTGAAAGTTCATAAATTTTGCAGTTTCAGAAAAAGTTCAATTTTGGAATTCAGACTACTGAAATCTAAATTTTTATTTTGTTTTAATATAATTTTTGTCAGGTTCTTTCTATTTCAACTGATCTATTTAGTAATAGTCAAATTTATGTCTCTATCTATTTTTCTGCTTTCAGTCAAACTGGAAATCAATATTGTGTAAAACAAGTTCTTGGAAAACCATTTTGCAATTTGTGAACAGTGTACTGTAAAAAAGTAAAACTATTCTTCAGAAATTTTCAATATAAAACTGTAAGAAAATCTGTCAACAAGTTATATCTAAGATTACAGGAATCTTTGAAACCGTAATATTTTTTCAAAAAAAAAAAAAAACTCATATTAGAGTGAAAAACCTGAAAAAAATTTCGTGCAATTTCAAACTGAAAATCAAAATTGTGTTAAATACAGTTTTTGAAAAATAACTTTTCGATTTTTCCACTGTAAAAAATAAATTTATATTTTAAACTAAACTGAAACCTAATGTGATGATTTCATTGCAACATCTACGAAAAATATTATCTAAGCTTTGACAAACGTATTTTTTCTGTTTCAAAGTCTCTATGAGATGTAAAGAAATTTCACTCAAAATTGTGTATTTAAAATACAGTTCTTGAGTAGATATTTTTGCAGTCTGTGAGTTGCAAAAAATAAAATACTTGTTTCAGAAAAACGGAAGTAAACATTTGTCGCAACACCTGCAAGATTAATGCCAAAGCTTACATCAGTCTTTGAAACCGTAATTTACTTTAAAATTGAATAAAAAACATCAACTTTATAAATATATTTCTCAAAACATATTGTTTTTTTCTTTGACACCCCGTTTTAAAGTTTTTTTAAAGCACTCAGATAAAATAACAACAATCGACTTCATATCCAAAAAAGTTCATTCCAACACACTTTAACAAATCCTTATTTCCTCCTGCTTTATCATTTTCTGAATGCTGTCACACCGCCATAACGTACTAATATTTTTGGTCATTCTATATGTATCCTGACAACTTGTTCTTTGTTGTCGTAAATTTAACAGATGAGGCGTCGTTTTTGTGCAAACTGGAGCAATCGTCGTGGTGGCGACATTATTGGTATAGTGACTGCAGATAGAACCCATACCGTAATCCGATCTCTTAAGATCACAGTCGGGTTGAGTTGAAGAAGCAGATCTTTTTGGTTTTGATTCTGAAGCGGTAGATTCTGTGGTTTCAGGAGAGAGAGGACTTGAGGATGTTGATGGAGTAGTAAGCGGTGTAGATTTTTGTGGGTTCTTTTGGTAATGGTGACAGATGGAGCCAATACCGTAGTCAGTTCGTTTCAGGTTACAGTCTGGCTGAGTTGGAGCATTTGATACCGGAAGGTCAGAGCTCGAGGGTGTGATATCTGAAGTGGTGGACTTTTCTAGGTTCTTCTGATAATGACCACAAATAGACCCGATACCGTAGTCAGTTCGTTTGAGATCGCAATCTGGCCGAGTTGGAGCAATAGTTGTTGGAGTAACAGAGCTTGAAATGGAGTCTGTCACCGTGCTCTCTCGGAGCCCAGCTGTCACTCCTAGCTCCACCTCAACAACCTTCTCACAAATCTTCGGCGTCCTCTTCATCACTCTCTCCATATCCCGAATTTCAATATAAAGGTTAGTACACAACATCTTCTCCGAATCGTTGTCTTCAGAAAACATCTTCTTCATACATTTTTCGAGAAATATTTTCTTTGACGGCAATTTCATTGACGTCAAAGATTGGAGTTTAGCGAGTTCGAGATTCTCATTTTCACAGGACAAGTCAGTCTCAGCGAATATGGCAGTGAAGAAAAGGAATAAAATAATCATTTTTGATGTTCATAGAAGAGATCGGGCCGGTTTTATATAGTCTAGGATGGTGGGAAACATTTTAGATGATTTTGCTGCAAAATTTTTTTCTAATTCCAAATGTATGTCAAACCCGAAAATTGAAGTTTTCCATGAAAAACTACTGTTTCTGTTCGTTTTTATATTGTATGAATGCCAGAGTTATTCTTCACAAATTGATGTCAATCTTCATTTTATAATTTCAGTTTTTGCCACTTTTCTTGAAACCTTGTGTTCAAAAATTTATAAAACCCCAAAATTAATCATAATAAAATTCTAGATTTTTACTAAGATCATTCTCCATGTTAATAATAGTGATCTTTAAACATTTTTTGTTATGAGGCACGTTCTAAAGTCTGCCGCCAGAAATTGAATAGTATTAACGATTATAATTAAATCCTGAAAATTTTTCATCCCCTCGAGGATGTTCCGTCTAAATGTACTTTGGTAGTGCTTATAAATTTCCATGTTTCTTGAAATTTTGAAAACCACAATTCGCCTTCAAAAATCAATAATCAATAAGCGGTAGAGTGTGAATAAAGAAAAATTTTGACAAAAACCTGGTCATCGTTTTCATTACAAGTCTGATTCAGAAAAGTTCTGAAATGATAGAATTGAATTCATGAATTACAGATTCAGATGCTACGTTAAAATCTGATGTCAATCTGACAATTCTAAGCCGATGTGTAGCTGAAATACAACATATACTAGCCACTACTGTATGAAATCTAAGAATATTAAAAAAAAACTGTTTCAGTTTTTCTATGTATTTTTTAAAAACTCAAAATGGGGTTCACTTACTCGGTCTCTTCGACAAAATCCCTGTTTCTTAAAAGTTTAAAAGCCAGAGTTATTCTTCACAAATTGATATCCACTTACCATTCAGAATTTCAGTTTTTAGCCGGTTTTCATGAAAATTCGTGTTCAAAAATTTATAAAACCCCAAAATTAATCATAACAAAATTCCAGATTCTTACTAAGATCGTCCTCCATGTTAATAATAGTGAGCTCAAGGTAATTGTACTTCATCAAATCCTCAATCAATGTAGTATTCTGATAAATCTCGTAGATCCTATCCTTCTTCTCCCGAATCTCCTCAATATTATTTTTCGCCTCTTCTTTATCTTTCACCAGTTGCTCGTTTCGTTCCTGACAGCTCAACGGAGCAGGAAGAGGTGGCACCAAATAAGGGTTCAATTTATCACAACCATATTCCGTTCCAATCGCATGTCTCCGAAGTATACCATCGGTTCTCCGACGAACACAGTCGGTATAATCTGTGGAGTCCCAGAATTCTTGTGGTCCCTTGGTACAATCTCGAGGTTTATTCTTCTTCAAACTTTGCTCATTTCTCCATATTTTTCCAATTATCATACCGCATGCCTCTGTTTCTCCATTCGTGTCACGAAAGTCTTTCATACATTGAGCTAGGTCAACTCTCAAGGTCGGGAGATTTGCGAGCATTTCATTTTGTTGTGTGACCAGGTTCCTATTAGCTATATCACATATTGTCTCGTGTAGACACCATATCCCTAAAACAGGATATTATGTACATTTTCGTATAAATAAAGGTTGAAACTCACTTTCAAGATAACAAGCAAATATAATCGATAAAAAGAGTCTGGAAACCATAATGTCTAGAATGATGAAAATCGATTCAGGTGGTTGGTTTTAATACAGTCTAGAACCCTGGGAGAATTTGCTTTTCAGATTTTTTATTGTGCGTGGGGGGTTCGCAGACAGTGGGAATGTCATGAACAATGACAAGGTAACACCAAAAATGAAGTGTTCGATAATTTTTCCTATCGGAAAGTGCATAGTCGATTTAGTGGAATGCACTTTACGCGGTAAAAAACAGGCGCTTCAAAAAAAAGTTATAGGGGATTTGCGCCCATTGGGAATCGATCTAGGGGACTGGGTGCGGGTGATAGGCCTTGTGTGTTAGGGCGTCCGATCTGGCAGGCAACGTTGACTCCGGTTAGAAAATATAGGGGCCATTCGCACAAAATTGAACTTTTCTGCTAGCACATTCCTAAAATACTCTTATCGGGTTTTATCTCTGAAGTCATTTGTTCAGCTATGCACATGGTGTAGATGTTATTTGCCTTTGCTTCTAATTGAAGACGTTTTTTTGGTTTTTTCACGCAAGCGGAGATATTTTGAGCAGTAGAATTCACATGGAGAACAAAAAAAGCAACAAAAATCAATAAAATTGTTTGGGAAAACATTTTTTAATAGCCTTGGAGATGTTGAAACACTTGTTGCAGGCGTGTGTGGCGGGCGTCAAACAAACAAACAGACGGGCGTGGCGGGCGCCGAACAAAAAACAGACGGGCGTAGCGGGCGCCGAACAAAAAACAGGCGGGCGCGACGGGCGTCAAACAAACATTGCTGGCCACACCTTCCGCATCAATGGAAAGTATTTGAACATTTGGATATCTGAAATCAAAATGTAGAATTTCAAAAATTGGACTTATATTTTTGAGGCCAAAGATTGCATGCAAACTTGATATCGAATAACGGCATTTGTCTAACTTCAGCTTTCGTAAAATAATTGAAACAGAAATTTTTTTTTTGCAAATGAGTTTCCATTTTTCACTGTTCCAAAAGATTTCTTTCAAATCATAAGCATACATGTGGTATTAAGTGAATTTAAAAATTAAAAAAAAACAGTTCCTAGAAAATGTCATTATCAGTATAGAACTTATATAACTATAACAGTTTTGTACCTTTTTTCTGCTTCTAGAAAATTCATTTGATGATGCTTTTACACTATCGTTATCCAAAAAATATCAAATTTCAAGTTTTCTAAATTCAGAAAACTAATAAACGATTGAAATACTGTTTTTTTTTCGATTTTGGTACCAAAGTGTTTTGAAATGAAAATAAAATAATATTGCTGTTTCATGAAATTTTGAAATTCACGACGAGGCAGGCTCCCACAGTCATAACGCCTATCAAATAATAAAAAAAAACAACAACAGATTTTGAAATAAAAGGCAATTGTTTTTGTACAGCATAAAATGATGAACTCAAATACAATTACTGTTCCAAATAATTCATAAAATGTCCATTACCTTTCGAAAAGTTGATCTTCTCCGGTTTGAAAAAAAAAGTTCACAGTTTCATATTCTCTATATGGTCAAAAAAAGTTTCAATTTATACTTTGTCAGGTGTGTGGTTTTGCGGCATCAGGTCCCTATATATTTTATCTGTAAAATAATAGGTGGTCCATTTCATCTTCATCACTAAGCTTCGTTAAATTTGGAAAATATTTCTGTTTCATGATTAATTCAAGTCTGATTTAGATGGCACCCGTATGTTCGATTAGTAGGTCCGGAACAATTTTGAATAGAGCAAATTTTCTTTTTCTCGTCCATTTTAGCATCAAAACTCTTTTTTTCCGATTTTTGTATCAAATTATTTTGAATGAAAATATCAACAAAATCACACTCCATAAAAATAAAATCGCTGTTTCATGAAAATTTGAAATTCACGACTAGACAGGCTCCCACAGTCATATCCGTAAAATCGATCTAATCATTCCAAAACAAAAAATCAAAAAATGATTATTCTAACTATCTTTTTTGTTTTCTCAATTGGTATATTTGCTCAAAGTAAGTCCTCTTTCAAAATCTTATTTTCGAATGAAAAATTTTCAGAATGTGAGCAAGAAAATCTAGACCTACTCAAGCTTCAAGCCAGTGCTACCAATGATCTTCCGTCAAAGAGAAGCGAATTCGACACATGTATGGCAGATTATTATTTAACTAAGGACAGTTACACTGGCACAATGTGCACTTCAACATATACTGAGATTCTGAAAATGGATAGAATTCTGGAGATGGAACCGATGAATTGTAGTAGCAGGATATTATCGAGAGTTCAGAAGGAAAATCAGGACAAAATTTTGGGACTATTGATTTGACGAAAATCTATAACCAATGCGAAGAGAATCACGACAATACTCCTTTTATGTTTTACATGCATTCGGATTATACCTGTGGTGAAGAACTCTCCAAACACGCAGAAAAAGGATTATCCTTGCTGAAGCACTCGAAGAACCGAAAAATGTGCAAAAAACTCGAAGAATATAGAAACGAAAACTCACAGGAGAACTCTAAATGTCAATTTGCTAACTTAGAGCTAACAATTTAACAAAACCATGTGCATCAGAAGCTCCCAACATTGCGAACCAATCTTCAAAAATGTCGGCAAAAATATCGGGATACTATAGGTGGCTCGGATAACTGTCTTCTGAAGGCTAACATGGACAAGGAGTTGGAGCAAGTGCTCACACAAAGATCAGTTAATTGTAGCACTGTTCAACCAGAAGCATCGAATTATACCTCATATCTGAATTGTGTACGTCAACGGACGCAGGATATTATAAATGGGCGGCCCATATATCTTGGAGAACTTTGTGAGAGATTGAATCCGGATTTGTATTCTCCAGAAGTTCCGAAATGCCAAGAACGGAATGAAGAGATGTTGAAGGCTCAGGAACATGCAAAGGAATTAGTGGATCCTTATCGACAAGATGTTGAAAATTGTTTGAAGAATGATAAGGAGTCGTGGAAATGTCCGAAACTTCAACTTGTGTTGGTTGGTATGGAAAGGACACTTGATAAGAAATTGGAGGAATGTTGAAATTAAGTTTGGAAATAAAGACTTGTCTGTCAAGGCGCGGCTACTTTACGCCTACTTCTCTTCCAAGGAGGTGCTGCTTGAAAACAAATTGATCGCCAAGCAACCGCTGCTTGATAGAATTTTGTTCTTAAGGGACACGCTGCTTGACAAAAAAATTTTTTTTAGGACACCACTGTTTGATAGCGACTTATATACCAAGAAATTGTTACTCAGAAGCAGAACCTATGGCGAAAAGACTATCTACTGCTCGAGCAGTCAAGGGAGTGATGTTTATCAAACAATTATCTGTCAAGGCACTGCTCCTTGACATAAATTTCTTTGTCAAGGCACTGCTACTTGACATCAATTTCTCTGTCAAGACGACATTGCTTGGCACTAGCCTTCTTGTCAAGGCACGGCTGCTTGATAATAACTAATCTGTCAAGGCACGGCTATTTTACACTAATTTTCCTGTCAAGTCACAGATGTTCAGTCTTAACTTCGCTGTCAAGGCACCATTGCTTGACATGAATTTTTCTGTCAAGACACTGCTACTTGGAATAATTTTTCTATGTCAAGGCGTTATTGATTGACATCACCTTTTCTGTTAGGCGACATTGCTTGACACTAACCTTCTTGTCAAGGCAAGACTGCTCGATACTAGGTTCCTTGTTAAGGCACCGCTACTTGAGAGTGGTTTCCCTGTCAAGGCAGCGCTGCTTGAAATCAACTTCTCTGTCAAGGCGCCATCGCTTGAGATTTACTCATCTGCCAAGGCACCATAGCTTGACAGAAAATTCAACGCCAAAGCACGGCTTTTGACACCAAGTTATACGTTCGCAATTTCACTGAATTTCCGTTATTTTATCTTTTTTTTCTTTTGTTCCCCATTTTCTGCATAAAAAAACAAACCATGCAGAAAAAAACAATAATTTGTTCATTTTTTGTTTTTTTCTCACAGACAGAAAATTTTGCAAATGTTGTTAAGAAGCGCTGTATCAAATCTTCGTTCTATCTGGAATCCGGAAAAAAACATGCACGACTCAAGATCAAAAAAATGTGCAAAAATTTGAGCTGAGATTGATGGCTCAGAGACTTTATCAGAATCCCTGGAAAATTCATCAAAGAAAATTCTTGACTAATCAATATTGCCAATCGATAAACAACTCCACGTTGTCATAATTTTGCCAGTCCCAAGTTTCCGTCCTAATTCGATCATAATCAATCATTCCTATCAAAAAATGCACGTTGCATCGTTGTTCTTCTTCTTGTTTTTCTTCACAATTTCTTCAGCTGAAAAAGTTTGTGCCCTAGTGACGTCAGAGAACCTCAAAAATCTAAGCAACTTGACAAGTCGACTATTGATCATTAGAAACACTCAGTTCCACTTGTATGCTACGCTTACTTGTATGGGAGATCGCTCGACGAAAGTGAGTTCTGAATTTTATCTGGGCTATCTCTAACTACACGATGAATCAAAACTACAGAGATCAGAGTGTACAAGACGCACAGATCAGACGAAACCAGCGAGGCGCTGAAGAGACGGTAGAGAAGTGGCAGAGCGGCCAGCCGCCAAAACATAGCGTGCAGCGAAACGCGTTAAATGTCGGTTGCTCGTTTAAATGACTTTCTCGGTTTTCGAAGAAAGAAACGAAAGTCAGTTCGCTCCATAGAGACATTGTTTTCTCAGAGTCTCTTCCCTCCCATCTCTGTCGTTTTTCCATTGAGCTGACACGACGTGAACTGTCCCTGTTCAACCCTGTTTTTTTTTTCAGGGTAAAAACCTCGAAATAAAACTGTACAATGGAGAAGAAGTTGTGGATCGAAAAGTGACTGATACAAACCAGGCGACAATGGCGATTCATTGTCATGATGGCGTTTGGAGCTCACAAAAATCGTTTGAAGTATATATTCCTGTTTCAGGTGTTCTTTGTGAGGCTAGTTAATGAATTTTTGTAATGCGCATCCAATGCTTGTTGATTTTCAGATTTCGTTACTTAGGTAACGGAACTTTGAACAACGAAGAAGTTCTGTGCTCGCAGAAAATGGAAAAATCTCCGAATTTTGGGGAAAAAACCACATGTATAGGCTGTATCATTGTCCAAGCAAATCACGGTAGTTAAAAAAGTCTCAGTTAGAAACCCTCTGAAACAGTAAAAATTTACCCCTTTCTGCATCATGGTAACTTCTGAAACTTTTGTGAAAATCACTATAGTTCTTAGTTTTTGTATTTTGAGAAAAATATAGTTTACAGTGTTTTTCATAGATTTTCATCGTGAAAATGTTAAAAAATAGTACAATTTTTATGACATTTTTGAGGCTCGCTAGATCCCAGTTCGACCCAGCAACTTACTTTTTTCAAGGTAAGAACCTCGAAATGAAATTGTACAACGGAGAAGAAGTTGTGGATAGAAAAGTGACTAATACAAATCAGGCGACAATGGCGATTCATTGGCGTTTGGAGCTCACAAAAGTCGTTGGATTTATATATTCCTGTTTCAGGTTTTTTTTGTGAAGCTAGTTGATGAAGATTTGTAATTAAGATTTCAATGCAGTTTCAATTGCAGAAAATTTTAGTTCTCAATCAAACAGTTCGAGATTGCTTGTGAGCTAAACAAAAACAATTTGACCTTTAAATTCAAGTTTCTCGGCCACGTGAGCAAGTGCGCTCTATTGCACACAAAATGTTTTATTTTCTTTACCATGGTTTTCTATATTACCAGAGTTCAAAAAACATTTTTTTTTTTCCCGACAGTTCAAATCGACAAAACACTACAAAACCAAGTTTTGGTTCTGTTTATTCTTTGAACAAAAAACCGGTATATCAAGCTTACTAGTGGCGCCTGCAGTTTATACACATACATACGCCCAATTGAAAAAAATTTGAATTCAAATGTCTATTCTGAACATTTTGTGAACAACAAGTTTTCCAAAAAATCTCAATTTATGAAATCTCTGAAACAGTGAAAATTGACAAATTTTATGTATTAGGGTAACTTCTGAAATTCAGGTAAAATCTAGCCTACAGTTCTCACAGCGTTTGTAATTTGATGAAAGCTGTAGATTTTTGGAAAAACTAAAAAAAAATGTCAAAAGAAAATGAAACAAATGAGAACCACGTAACATCTATTTTTTCGTGAATTCTTATGAAAATTTCTCAAAGTTGAATACATTTTCAGAGCAAAATTGCAAACGGTCTTTTTTTACAAACCAAGCTCATATATGTACTGAAAAAAGTGGAAACAACCCCAAAGAGCTCCTAGAAGAGCCCAAAAAAAAAATGTAGCTTCATTTTAATATATTGGAAAGTTTGAAGAATCTGGAGAGTTCAATGCAAAAATTTAGAAAACACCAAAAATTTCCAAATTTTTTTTTTGAATTTTTTTTGAAAAATTATTGTGGCTAACGAAGAACAAATATCATTGTTCATCAATGAAGTGCAGTTTATAGAGTTTTTGAAACAGTGAAATTTTTGGAGAAAAATTCTCAATAATATTAACTAACAAAAATTATGGTATTTCTTGGATTTCGAGAAATTTTCCAACAAAAAGTTTGTTATTAGCCCTGTACTGAGAACGAAAATGTATTTTTTGAAACCTCTGAAACAATGAGAAAATCAACAGGATAAGCAACTGCCGTCATATTATTTTTGAAGTCAGGTTCCAAGATATATAAAATCTCTGAAACAGTGAAAATTTGAATAAGTAGTGGCATAATGTGACATATTTGAAAAAATGCGTAATTTGAGTTTTTAAAAAAGAACTTCTGAAAAAGATTTGTTTTTTCAGAAGGTTTTTAGACCTCCTGAAAACTACGGGTGTTAAAAACAAAACATGTATTGTTTTTGAAATCAAACTCCGATGATAAAATAACGCTGAAACAGTGAAAATATTGACACATAATACATATTTGTTTGTTTCGATTCAAAAAATATAGAGTAGCTATGATACTGGATCATTGTCCTTAAAATCAAAATCCATGATATTATAGAATATCTGAAACAGTGAAATGTGGTATAGTGCATGCCTAGAACAAGTATTCATTTTTGGTAAACTATTTTGTTAATTTCTAGATTATTGAAAAGTATTTTCATAGATGATAAATTTTCATATACATATGTAGTTTCAAAGAAATAGATCATAATCGGACTTTGGAAAAAAATAAATTTTTTCATAATTATGCTCTAATGTTTTATCATTGTACTGAAAAACAGATTTTTGTTTATGAAACCTTCTGAAACAGTGAAAAATTGGCAAGTGACAATACAATTCTTAATAATATTTCATTGTCCTAGGGATGGAGAAGGTTTGCTTGCTTGGAAACACTATTCCACTAACTTTGATTTTTTTTTGTATGAGAAACCCTAAAATTTCAGAAGCGATCTTGAACATCTGAAAACAACTGTGTTGTTAAAGATTTCTTATCAGTTGAGCATGGTATATATTGGGGCGTCCAAACGTCAAAAAAGTTTAAGAAATTTCCGAAAAATGCTGTCCAAATCGCTTTAAAAAACTACCATTTGAATTAAAGGGACAGAATGATTTTCATTGAGAAAAATTTGCCGGTCTGCTGATAAGTCACGTTTCGCACTTCATAAAAATACAGAAGTTAAAAAAATTTGTTGGTCTACTGTAATGTCACGCTTTAAAATGAACATACGTGTCAATCAAGATATTTTTTGTTGTTTTTCAAAAAAAGTAAACAATCTATCGAATTTTATTAAATGCACAAAACGTGACATTGGGGCAGACCAGCAACATTTTTCAACAAAATTCATTATGTCCCTTTAAATCGAATGGTAGTTTTTTGAAATGATTTGGACAGAATTTTTCGGACATTTCTTTAAATTTTTTGACGTTTGGACGCCACATATGTAACTGCGAGTGCCATTATTGAGCCTTGATGTTCATTGTTCTGATTCACATAATGAACAATACCAAAAATTGTTTTGTACTCGCTGCAGAAAAAAAAATTGTTCGAATTTCGGGTCCCACACGGTTCCCACAGACAATGTGCATTTGTGCGTCGTTTTTGATGTTTTGTTGACAACCGTAGCGTTATTGTTTTTTTTTTTTGAACTTTGTTAAGTAAAAAGCGAAGACAGTTTTTTTTTAATGATTCTGATGTTATGAATATTTACACTTTCCTAGACAATACCCGTTTTCAATGGATGCTTAAAAAGTCCTACGAAGAAAATTAAAAATATTTATGTGTGTATTGGAGCGAATTCGCCCGGGTGGCCTAGAATTTAAAATTTTAGGCCAGATTTTCTTTTTGCTCAGCTCATAGGGAATCTTTAAATGGAACCAATTGTCTTTGAAATCAAATTCGGATGATGAATCATTGAAACAGTGGAAATATTTTTTTCAAATATTTTTTTTGTATTCCACACGTTGCCCGCAACGTATTTCAAAAAATAAAAAAGGTATAAATAATTAAAAATACATTCACCTCTTTCAAACTAGGAAAAAATTATTTCCAGAAAAAAAAACGTGGCCAGCTGGATCACTGTTCTTGAAATCAGATATAACATCTTTGAAGCAGTAAAAATTTGGCACGAGCTCACAACCATTACGCTATTTGAATTTGAAGTTTCAATGAAGTTTCAACAAAAGCCTGGGCGATTTCAAAATGCTCAAGAAAGTTTGAAGAATTTTAAGCAAATTCTGAAAATTACGAGGGCTGAATAGGTTGGAAAAAACTTTCAGAAGACATTTATGAGTTTTTTAAAATTAAAATTTTCATTCCAGAGGCTACCCATTGTCATACAAAATAGAATTCAATTTATATAGTGTTTCTGAAACGGTAAACATATTCACATAGAACGTTGACTGTGCTTCAAAAAAAAATTGGATCACAGTTTGATTTCGAAATATCATAGAATCTTTGAAACAGTGAAAATTGATATATGTATATACTTAATTTATGTTGGTAAAATTTCCGGTTAATTTCTAGATCAAATTCTTCGAAAATATTTTTATACATGTTATGTGAATTTGCATAGTTTCAAAGACATCTTTAGAAAAAACCATGTTCTCGAAATTCTAAGAAAATTCCAATAGATCTTATTCAGAAATTATTTATCATTGTTCTGGAAACTATTTTCTGAAACGTGTGAAACAGTGAAATATTGACAAGTATACGGCCAGATAATGTCCATTTCGATTTTTTATTCACTTATAGGTCAAAATATCTCGAAGCGAAAGGAATAAAAAGCTTAAACGGTCCATATTCGCCATTGTACTGTGGTCAAGTTTCGAGAGATATAAAATTGCTGAAACAGTGAAAATTCGGTATAGTTCTTGCATAGTGCTCAAATTTTTTGAAGAAATGAATATGATTCAGAAAAAGACCTATATTTTCACAAATGTTTATTGATATTGAGATCAAAATTCAATAATAAAAAATTTCTGAAACAGTGAAAATATTCATAAAACTAGGGAAGAATGAGTTCAAGATAAATTATTTATGAAAACTGGATCAGTGTTTTCACATTAAAATATATCATAGCATTGAAGTGGAAACCAGATTCTTCTTTCTTAGGTTTTCTGAATCATTGATAAATTTCGCAATCAGGATTTTCCTTTTTTGAAAAGCACTTCGGAGATCACAAAAAATGCAAATTTCTAACAAAAATCAGATTTTTTTGTAGATTTTCAGAAAATGTTTTAAAGTGTTAATGTCGTGAAAGCCAGGCCAGATTCTACTGAGAAGTTTCAATTTTTTTGAAGAAATTTAGAAAATTTGAAAGAAGCCTATGCTTTCAGAAGCGTTCTCTTCTGAAAGCTATTTATTTTTCAAAAAAATTCATCGAAAAATTGTTTTTGAAATCAAAATCCGATGATGAAATATTTTTGAAACAGTAAAAATATTAAACTTCTGTAGAATTGTGATGTGTTTCAAAACTAGAAAATATTGATAAATTCCGCAACAATAACTTTTACTTTTTTGTAAAGCACTTTGAAGATCACAAAAAAACTAAGTTCTAACAAAAAATCCTGAAGGTTCCAGAAAACTGTGAAGATTTTTAGATACAATTTGAACGTATCAATTAAGTGTAAACTAGATTCTAGCTGATATACAATTTCTGAAAGAGGAAAAAATATTTTTTCAAAAATCATGTCTTTTCAGATGTAAAAAAAAAATTAAAATTCTGAAAGCTATTCATATTTGAACCATATTGTTTATGGAATTAAACTCGTATGATGAACTGGTTTTGAAACAGTGAAAATATTTACAAAATTAAGGAAAATACATTTTCAGATGAGAAAGTAGCGTAGAACTGTCCAAAACTAAGACTCCGAAATATACTAGAATCTCTGAAACAGTGAAATTTGTTATAAGTCAGACATACAACCAGTATTCAAATTTTTGAAAAAAAAAACATTTTGTGAAATTCTAAAATATTTAAAAATTATTTTCATACATGTGAGATGTGAATTACCATAGCTTCCAACACATCTTCAGGAAAACCCATTTCTTTTTGATTATGTTCTCGAGTTTCTGAGAGAACATCAAAAACTCCGGATTTCAAGATTTTCTATCATTTTATTGAAAACTAGATTCTGAAACAGTGAAAAATTGACAATCGAGTTTGCATCGATAATTCCACTGTGCTTCGAGATATAAAGAAATTCTGAAACAGAAACACTATTTCACTAACTTTGATTTATTTATGTATTCGAAATCAAGCTCCGATAACGGAATATTTCTGTAACAGAAAAAATACTTACACTTCAAAAAAAATTGTTAATCATTGCGATATCATCATGCGAGATGTCATAGAACATCTGAAACAGTCAAATTTGGAATTTTTTTTTCCTGGTTCATTTGCATCATTGTACTATTATAGATTCTGTTTTCCTAGATTCTCTGAAACAGTGAAAACAATTTTAAAGATTTGTTTGAAAATTTAGGAAATTTTTGGGAATTATTTCACTAATTTTGAGTTTTTTATAGGGTTGTAAAACGGGTGCGACGGGTGACCCGTCCTCCTCTTTCTGTTTGACACCCGCCACACCCGGCACCCGTCACACCCGGCACCCGCCACACCCGGCACCCGCCATACACGCCCGTACACGCCCGCACCCGTACACGCCCGCCTGAAAATACACACAAACAGCCGGGTGTCGCGTGTATGAAACCACACACAGACGGGTGTGGCGGGTGTCAAACAAACAAACAGGCGGGTGTGGCGGGTGTCTAACGAACGAACAGACGGGTGTGGCGTGTATCGCGGGTCACCCGTCGCACCCGTTTTGCAACCCTAGTTTTTTATGTATTAGAAATCCTAAACTTTCAGAAGCGTTTGAAAATCGCAAAACTACCGGTTCACAAAAAGCAGTGATTGTCTTCGAAATTAAGCTCCGATAATGAAATATTTCTGAAACTGTAAGAAATAAGACAATAGTACATTTTGAAACTAAGAAAAGAAACGACTTTCCGAAAAACCGTAACTAGCTGGTGGATCGCCGTTCTTGAAATCAGATATAGTATTTTTGAAACAGTAAAAATATGGTACAACCATCATAATATTTGAATTTTGATGAAGTAAAACTCCAACAAAACCCTGATGGATGCTGAAATGCTCAGGAGAGCTTTAAAATTTGTGAAAATCCGTGTGAAAAAAACTGCATCTCATTTTTTTTTCTAGATTGGATAATATGAAAAATTATTTTACAGAATAAAATTTGCAGTTTTCTCGGATTGAAATTTTGGATAAATAGACTATCCATTGTCTTACGAGAGAAATTCAAATAATAAATCGTTGCTGAAACAGTAAAAATATTTACATAAATTATGCTTCGAAAATAGAAAATTAGACTATCAACGATTAATTGGATCACTGCTTGATTTCGAAATATCATAGAACTTCTGAAACAGTCAAAACTTATATGTGCATAGACCTAGTATTTACATTTTTCTGAACTTTTTTTTTTTGATTCTCAGATTGAAAAGTATTGAGAGGTTTGTTGTGAATTTTCATACATAGTTTCGAAAAAAAGATCATAATTTGAGTTTTAAAAAAACCATGTTTTTGATAATTATATTCTCGATCTTCTGACAAATTTTCGAAAAAAAAATCTAAAGTTCGAGATTCACGCATCATTGACCAGAAGGCTAACTTCTGGTGTGTATATGAAAGCGCTACAACAGTGAAGAATTGACAAGGGACTATACAGTTAGGAACCATAACTTATTGTCCTAGCGGTCAGGTTCCGAGATATCATAGAACCACTGAAACAGTGAAAACATAGTATAATTTAGCTTGCTTGGAAACACTATTCCACTGACTTTCTCGGGGAAAAAACGGCAAGCGTGTCGCAAGGCTTTTTCCTTGTCGCAAGCTTGCGGCAGTTTGTCGCAAACTTGCGACACATTTTTTCTGGCGCAAGGGTGTCGCAAGCCGTGCAGTAGTTTTGCTGCTAGATGTCGCAAAGCTTGCGACTATTGGCGCAAGAACACCGCAAGCCTTGCGACAGCCGAATGTCGCAAGTTTGCGACAAATTGCCGCAAGTTTGCGACAAACTGTCGCAAGCTTGCCGATTTTTCCCCGAGTTGATATGATTATGTATGAGAAGTCCTAAAGTTTCATCACCCATTGATCGATTGTCTTCGAAATCAAACTCAAATGATAAAATATTTCTGAAACAGTGAAAATGTTTTAGGAAATAAAAGGTTTTCAAAAAAGTGAAGTGAAGCTTCAACGCAAATCTGAAAAAATTGGGAAAGTGAAAAAATGTGCTATTATTTTTTTCAGATTGAAAAGTTTGGAAAATTATTTTCAGAATAAAGTTTTGATTCCTTCCATTTGAATAGTGTTTCTGAAACTGTAAAAAAATAAAAAATCTGCTGCGAAACTAGAATCTTAAATTTTCAAGATTCAATATCAAATTGAATAATTATTTTTTGTCGAGTTATCTTATCATAGAATTTCTGAAACAGTCAAAACTTGATTTGTATATGCATAGACCTAGTATTTATATTTTGCTGAATTTTTTGTTGATTTCTAGATTGAAATGTTGGAGAGTATTTTCATAGATTCAAAAAAATAGATCATAATCGAATTTTATTTTTTAAAATTCACATTTTTCATAATTATGTTTTTGAGATCATAAGAATTTTCAACAAAAAAAACTTAGATTTCGAGAATTTGTTATAGTTTTTCGCATTGAACCAGTATTGAAATTTCAATTTTTTGAAGGAGTTAAAAAAAATTGAAAACAACCTATATTTTCGGACGCGTTCTTGGCAGTGTCAACATGAGAGTGTTATTTGAAATCAAACTCCGATGATTATACTTTTCTGAAACAGTGAAAAAATCAATTTAATTCTAGATTCGAATATTGAGATCTTTACATGGGTGAAATGTAAATTCCCAAAAGTTTGAAAAATTTTTATTTTTTCATAATCATATCTTAATCTGAGTGTTAAAAATTCTAAATATCGGAAATTTAAACATTGTCCTGAAAACCAGATTTTCATTAACTAAACCTCTGAAACAGTGAAAAATTGACAATGTAATGGAGCGTGCAACTGGAATCCTATTTTGCCGAATTCAGGTTCCGAACGTCTGAAACACTGGATTTAGTATACTTTGAATAGAAGCATTAATTGAATGTTAGAATAATTTATGAAAAAAGGAATATGAATGTCTCTGGAGTCAAACTCTGATGATGAAATATTTCTGAAACTGCAAAAATATTTATATCGGAGATTTTTTTTTGAATCTAGAAATAGAGAGAAGCGGTAAAGGTTCAATCGCTATCTATGAAATTGTATTTCGAAAAAAAAATAGAATTTCTGAAACAGTCAAAAATTGGTCACAATAGGTCCAGTATTAAAGTTCCCTTTTAACAATTTTCTGAAAATGCACAAAAAATATGGAAAAATTCACGTGGAAATTAATAAAATATTACGTTAATTTTATTTTTTTTTGGTTTTTCTAGTATTTCCAAAATTTAAAGTTAAGATCCCTATTTGAATATTTTCTGCAAGGCTCTTTTTTGCTCTTTTTTCTTTTTTGGCTCTTTTTTGATAAATCTATCAAATGACATATTTCTATCCCACTGTGGAGCCTGAAAAGAGCCCTGAAAAAATTGTCTCGAAAAATTCTAGATTTTCAAAAATGTTCTCGACCTTCTAAGAACCAAACCTTGATGACTCAATTCACCGAACCAACCAGCTCATGCACATTTTTGATCTACTCCACACGACATCACCGAATCAACAAATGACATCAGCAAACTCTTTTTTCTTTTTCTCATTTTTTGGGGGGCCAAAATTTCCCTATCCTATCCTATCCGTCTGGTTGGTTAGATGGCTGGCTGGCTGAAATTCACTACCAACACCACCCCCTTTTTCCCCTCTTTTTTAACGGAATATGTATGTATTAACATATATGAAGCTTGAATAATTTAGTAGTAGTGACTTGTGTCTTTTTTCATTTTTTTTTCCTTTTTTTCCATCGCATGGAGCATATTTTTTTGGAGTTTTACATTTGATGAATATGGATTTTAGGTTTGATTAAAATTTGAAAAATTCATTATTTAAAACTTTTAGGGGGATTAAACTTGATGGGTTTTTAATGTATATCATATACTTTGTGCAATCTTGCTCCGAGTAGTTGAAAAAACAGGCGAAAGTACCCCAAAACATGCGTGACCTGTATTTCTCTGCGTCTCATTGTGTCTAGTTATCTGTTTCTCTGCGTCGCTCTGTGTTTCTTTCTCTCTTTCTCTGCGTCTCTCCACATCTAGTTGTCTATTTCTCTGTGTCTCTACTTTTTTCTCTGTGACTGTCCATTTTTTGATATTTTTCACGTGAAATAATTGTCGATTAGTTTTTCCTGAAAAATTATCAAAAAATTTCAACTTTGAATTCGTGATCAGAGTACTCGGTTTGGTGTATAGCCAAGTTTTTATGAAAATATTTGAGTTGTAATTATCATGTTTTTTGTAACAAGATTTCACTGTTTCAGACGATTTATAGATCTTCGAAAATATTTTTTGAATAATAAAACCACTTTGTCTTTTTTTTCATTTTTTTCCTTTTTTTCCATCGCATGGAGCATATTTTTTTGGAGTTTTACATTTGATGAATATGAATTTTAGGTTTGATTAAAATTTGAAAAATTCATTATTAAAAACTTTTAGGGGATTAAATTTGATGGGTTTTTAATATATATATCATATATTTTGTGCAATCTTGCTCCGAGTAGTTGAAAAAACAGGCAAAATAGCCTCAAAACATGCGTGACCTGTTTTTCTCTGCGTCTCATTGTGTCTAGTTATCTATTTCTGTGCGTCTTCTTGCGTCTAGTTGTCTGCTTCTCTGCTTCTCTACCATTTCTCTATTTCTCTGTGTCACTGCATCTTTTTTTTCTACGTGACTTTCCATTTCATTTATCTCGCTACTTTTCACGTGAAATTGAATTTTTCCTTTTCAACAAAAAATTGTAAAACAATGATACTACGTTGAAAACTAGCGTTTTTCTTGAATTACAATAATCGATATTTTTTCCGTTAAAAAAATTCAACTTTGAATTCGTGACCAAAGTGTTCGGTTTGGTTTATATCCAAGTTGTTATGAAAAAAATTGAGTTCTAACTTTCATGAATTTCTGTATCAAGGTTTCACTGTTTCAGACGGTTTATTGATCTCAGGAGAATAATTTTTGAATATTATAGATAACTTTTGCTGTTGGTTAAAAAATTTTCACTGTTTCCTGGAATCTGAATATCTCCAAAATTGTCGTTTTGGATAGTTGTTGTGCTGTTGTTCTTCTGAAAGTCTACACAATCTTTCGTAGAATTTTTAGTTGTCAGTTCGGTGTTTACACAGGTTCTTATCAAAATTTAATGACCAGCTTTATCCGTCTTTTTTTTTTGCAATTGTTCACTGTTTCAGAATTTTTTTTAATACCTCTAAAACAATTTTGAAAACAATGTGGTAGCTACTTCGTCTCTTGTTATGAAAAACCATTTTTTTTAGAACTTACCAGACATGTCGTTTTGGGCCGGGCTTCTCCGGGCCGGCCCGTTCATGCGGGCCGAAACGGGCCGGGCCGGCCCGCGGGCTTTCTGCGAAAAAAAAAAGACAGCAAATTTTTCAAGTTAATTGCACAGTTTGCACAATTTGGGCAATTTGTGCAATACTGCGTCATTTTTTTTGCAGTGTTTGCACAGTTTTTCAAGTGCGGGCCGTCTAAAAAAGTTAGAACTTCGGCATCGTAAAAATTAGAAATTTTATGAATATTTTTCATAAAAGTGTTCACTGTTTCAGATTTTTTTAATACCTCTAAAACTATTTTGTAGTCAATGTAAGAGATTTTCTGAACCTTTCTCTGAAAATATATTGCTTATCCGTGGAGGTCAGTCATCGACAAAAGACTATATGTAGTTTGACCCGACGAAATAGCAGGTCAGAATGAGAGATTTTGAAACTTTTCAAAATTTGATCTACTTTTCGTTAGCTGACCTACACGGATAAGCAATATGTTTTTTTTTCAATTGTAAGATCAATATTCACACAGATTCTCATCTGCCTCGAATGACCAGATTTATGAATGTCTTTCACAATATTTTTCCGTTTCAAATATTTTATATTCAAATCTTCAAAAGTTCTGTCTTATTCTGAGAATCAGGCGCTATTCGGAAAGTGATTTCATACAATATTCTCATTTTTTAAACCATGAATTTATATTTTCTCTATTTTCGAAGACCCAAAATTTTTTCTGGAAAACTTCAAGAAATTTAGAACTTTGAGAATGTCAAGATTAAAAATATTGAGTGGTGAACCTCATAAATTCTCTATGTAAAACAAATTTTCACTGTTTCGGAATTTTTTTTAGGTGTATTAGAAAATTGTTCGAAAAATCTATACACTCGTTTGAAGAGTTCTCAGTTGTCAAATCGATATTTTCACAGATTCTTATCAAAATTTAATGACCAGTTTCATTCATCTTTTTTTTTGCAATTTTTCACTGTTTCAGATTTTTTAATACCTCTAAAACTATTTTGAAAACAATGTGGAAGGTGGTAGCTACTTTGCCTCTTGTTATGAAAAGCCAATTTTTTAATTTTAGAGTTTCAACTTTCAACAAATTCCCCAAATTTCTCAATTTTCAACATGTTAGCAAGAAAAAAACTAATGAAAAAATATGAAACCTCAATGTTTACTCTAATCTTCCCATTTTTTTGAAACAGTTCTAAGAAAATTCTCCTGAGATCATCAAGACTCTAATACAAATTTTCAATTTTTCATTTTTTTTATTCTGAAAATGTTTGAAAAAAAAATCAGAACCCCAAGTTATATCACATACAGTAGCGTGTATTAATATATACAAAACGGAAACCACGTTCCACGTTATTACACCACGTGTGTTTCTTCAAATCAAAATCTGAAAATTTCTAGCATTGTAGACGACCCCTGAAAACCAAAAAAAAAAAAAAATTTGGCGTCGATTGAATCATTTCCAGCAGAGTTCCAGTTTCAGTCAGAAATGTGAAATTGTACATATATATTAATGCACGGTACTGTAATTTAAAAATTAAGCGAACAATTTTTACTGTTTCAGAAAACCTAAATACTTCACAATTCTTCCCAAGTGCAGTCTGTCTCCAACCATCATACAAATTGATGAAAATTCTCAATTTTCATCATGAAAATCAGCGAGAAAATGAAAATTATGATTCGATCTATAGTTTTTCTAATCCCAGATTTTCTTTTGAGAAGTTTCATGAAAACTTCGTGATCGTGAAGATGCACATTTTTTTAAGTGATGAAACTAATACCTGTTCTGAAGCAAATGTTCTCTGTTTCAGAGGCTTTATATTTCATTTAAATAATTTTGAGGACAATAACAGGTTCGTAGCGATCTCTATTCTTAAAAATATATGTACACAAATAAACCCTGTTGTGTTCAGTCCCAAGGGTTATTTCGTCAATTTTTCAGGTTTTATATCACCTAGAGGCTAGTTTTCAAGACATTTAGACACGTCATGTCAGCGCAATGAAAAATAGCAATTTGCGAGGTTGAGAGAGACGCAGAGAAAAGTTCTCCGAGAGAAGTACAACAGTGAAAATTTCCATGGCCGACTGGTTAACGGGCATGTCTTTGAATCGAACGACNTTGAGAGAGACGCAGAGAAAAGTTCTCCGAGAGAAGTACAACAGTGAAAATTTCCATGGCCGACTGGTTAACGGGCATGTCTTTGAATCGAACGACGGCGCCGAGCTCTGGTTCGATTCCCCCACGCGCCAAAACTTTTTTTTATTATTTTTCTTTTTTTTTCAAATTACATTTTTTTACAACGTTCTCTTGTCAGATACTACTCTCACAAATATTTTGAATACATTTTTGAGTTTCGAAAACACTTTAAACTGTAATTTGAAAAAAAAAAGAAAAAATAATAAAAAAGTTTTGGCGCGTGGGGGAATCGAACCAGAGCTCGGCGCCGTCGTTCGATTCAAAGACACGCCCGTTAACCAGTCGGCCATGGAAATTTTGACTGTTGTACTTCTCTCAGAGAACTTTTCTCTGCGTCTCTCTCAATCTCGTCAATTGCATGCTGACATGACGTGAGATGTCAAAACAGAAAAAAAACTTACACAGTAATCTTCAGGGTTTTTTTTCTCGAAAAACGGAAAGTTTTTTAATGTTTTTTTTTTTTCATTTTGTGATGATAGAAGTTTTTTCAAAAATTAAAACTTCAGAATCATGTAAAAAAATTCCAAATTTGCAAAAGTGTGTAAACATAATTTTTTTTCTGTTTCAGAGATTTTACGGAATCAGATTTTCAGACAGTGTAATGTATTAATCATGTTGTTCACGATTTGTTCACTGTTCGAAAGATTTCCATACAAACATTTTGTTTTCAGTATGTGATGCGTCCGTATATTTTTGTTGAAAAATTCTCAGAAAAACAAGAACATTCCAGAAATCCAACCAAAATTTCACATTCCTTATATGACATTTTTCAACG
Organism: Caenorhabditis sp. 38 MB-2015; assembly: GCA_900536415.3. Classification (NCBI taxonomy): domain Eukaryota; kingdom Metazoa; phylum Nematoda; class Chromadorea; order Rhabditida; family Rhabditidae; genus Caenorhabditis; species Caenorhabditis quiockensis. Next base: position 39,585 of record LR550623.1, on the reverse strand, counting down.
TCTATCTTTAAAATACTGTTTTGAAAATTCAATTTAACTCGAAATCTGATTTTGAGAACGGTGTTCGGTATGTATCCATGAATTTTCTCTAATTTCCTATTTCTCAAAAAGGTTTTTATTTTTTCTGAAATATCTTTTAAAAATTTCGAAATGATCGTCAAGATTAGAACTTTTGAATGGCGGATCTTACGAATATCATACAAGTTTTTACTGTTTCAGAGGTTTCATAAACAGCTGAAACTGATTTGAAAACAATAACTTGACAGTATAGCTCTTGGCGGAAAAGTGATGAAATCTAGATTTTTATCTATTGAAAAAAAAATAGCAGCTTGTGGTTGTCAGAATTTTTAAATTGATAGACTATTTTCACAAATTTTTATCTAACCTGAGCTGTGAATTCTATTTCTGTCAGTTGTGAATTGTTCACTGTTTCAGAGACTCCATGAATCTCTGAATTTTTTTTTGGACAACGATGAAACATCAATCACTTTTTGAACACTTCCTGATTTTTCCCTGCTGGGAAAGCTAAAGTTCTTAAAAGTCCATGATATTTTTTTTCAAAAATTTGGATATTCACAATCACTACCTCTTCACAGTTTTCCGAACAACTTGAAAGTCTGTTTTCGAATCGTATTTGTGTGGTTTGTCAATTTTTCACTGTTTCAGAGACTATTTATCATTTTGAATCTGGTTTTCAAGATATTGTGTCAATTTGTCCTGCAGATATTATCACGATTTCAGGAACAATGTAAAAGTTGAACTTGATTTTGTAAGACAATACATACCTTCTATATCGATTATTTTATTATTTCGTCATATGTTAATTTTTTCACTGTTTCAATGATTTTATTAAGAACTTTAATATGGTTTAGACACAATGGTATTGTTTTTTGGTGTTATAAAATTAGTCTCAAAATCTACATTTCTCTGAAATGTTTTTTTTACTGTTTCAGAAATTTCATATCACCTAAAATCTGACATACAAGACATTAAACCACTGGAATAACCTCTCTAACCTCTCTAACCTCTCTAACCTCTCTAACCTCTCTAACCTCTCTAACCTCTCTAACCTCTCTAACCGTGAAAAAAGTTTCTAAATCACTTTTTGTTTTCTCCCACAGAAAAATGTATCCCCCATTTTCCCACAAATCGGACTTCATGAGAAAAACTCCTAGGATTACTGTAGCTCAGCATGTGCCGCCAAAAAGTTGTTGTTTGTGTTGCGCAGACAATAAAAGAGTTATTTTTTTTTTGAGCAACAAAAATATTCATTTTGACTCCTCTAGCAAAACACCTTTAACTACTCAAAAATATTAACCGCCGCAATTTTCCAAATTTTTTGTTGTTGTGTAGAATTTGGACCAAAAATTGGCGGGCGGGCGGGAAAAATAATAGTCTTGTTTTTTTCGAAATAAAATGGCCCCCACCCCAAAAGAGAACTCGAATTCCTTATTAATTGAAAACCGCGACCAATTACGACCGAATAAGAAGAAAAACTAATTTTCAGCCTCCTGTTTTTCCACTTTTTTCCCCGCATTTTTTGATCCCCAATCTGAAATTCTATGCATATGTGAACAAGCTTTGCAGAGTTTTTTTTACTAGGAAAAATTCCTTTGGCTCCTCGTGATAATATTTCACATTTTTAAACGTAAATTCATAGAAATGATGATGAATTTTTCACACGAAGACGAATCATTTTTGGGAATTCCCCAAATCTTTTTAGAAAAGGGCTTCCTCCCTGAAAATCGGAAGATGATATGATGTTTTTTTTTCCTGTTATTGTCCTCTTTTTTTTTTTTGGTTTCTGAAAATTTTGTCTAGATTTATTTTTAGATTTTAAATAATATTAAAAATCCCTATGGCTCCAAATTTGGAGCTTCTCAATAGGTTCCTGTATTAGGTTTGAACGAGCCCAAAGTTGGACCAAGTTCTAAAAATTACAAGTTTAACCTAGGCTTTTCACTTCTTTTAAATATACATTTTTATGCCCCCCCCCCTCCCCAAAAAAAAAATTTGAAAAATTTTTGGAAGGAGGGGACACCTGGAAAAAATTCTAGGAACTAGTCAAACTTTTTTTTACGCTGCCTAATTTAGACCTTTAAAATTGGTTCATGTAAAAAAAATTAGCGGATAATGATGACGTTGTTAATTTTTTGATTTTGAAACTTGTGACTAGATTCTTCAAATGGTAAGACATCCAGTTTTAATTTTAATTTTCAGGTTTTTTTTTTAAATTTTTAGGCTTTGAATCCATATTTTAGGTCCGTTCGAATTCGAGAATTGGCCTGATACAAAATTTTTGAATCTTTTTGAAGTTGGATGCAAATCTTATCAGCTGGACTCACGTCATGTCAGCGCAATGAAAAACAGCAATTTGCGAGGCTGAGAGAGACGCAGAGAAAAGTTCTCCGAGAGAAGTACAAAAATGAGAATTTCCGTGGCCGACTGGTTAACGGGCGTGTTTTTGAATCGAACGACGGCGCCGATCTCTGGTTCGATTTTCCTTCCTGCCAAAACTTTTTTATTATTTTTTCCTTTTTTTTTTTTCAAATTACATTTTTTTACAACGTTCTCTTGTCAGATATCTAAAAATACACTCTCGCAAATATTTTGAATACATTTTTGAGTTTCGAGAACACATTAAACTGTAATTTGAAAAAAAAAGAGGAACAAATAATAAAAAAGTTTTGGCAGGTGGGAGAATCGAACCAGAGCTCGGCGCCGTCGTTCGATTCAAAGACACGCCCGTTATCCAGTCGGCCATGGAAATTTTCATTGTTGTACTTCTCTTGGAGAACTTTTCTCTGCGTCTCTCTCTCAATCTCGTCAATTGCATGATGACATGACGTGGACTACCCAAGTTAGACTTCAAAATTTTTTGTAAATTTTTGTACAATTTGAAAATTGTGAATTTTCTGGTCAAAAATTGAAGACCTACTAAAAAACTATTACATAACCTAATTTGGACCGTCAAAATTAGTTCATGTTCAAAATATATTTCCAGAAACATCTTTTCCTGGAACGGTTCCAAAAATGAATTTTTTTTGATAATCAGCACACATCTAGAATTGACCTTGATCTGATAAATATGTTAAAAACGAATGTTTAAATTTTTATTTTTTAATTCGGAATTTATAACACAAATTACTGTTTCTGTAATGACAGATTACAAAATTACAAGTCAAAACAATCAATTCTTCTGTTATATGGGCCGAACAGTTTCCGAGCTTGATTTGGAGAATTTCCAGAGGTTTCATGAACAACGACGTTGGCCCTGATTTAACTGGACTTGATTTTAGTTTTGAAATGAGTTTTACATCAGTTTTCAAGCTCATTTTTTGAATTCAGAAAGGTCTCCAAACGTTTCTCCGAAAATATCCAAGTTCTCAGAACCGGAAAGTGATCATTTTCTGTGTCTAGTCTAGCATACAAAGTTCTCATCCAATACACCAAAGTTTATGAAACTACTGAATGTCGAATTCTAAATTTAGTTCTAAAAAATGGTCACTTGAAAAAATATGGTCAAAATCTGACAAATTGATCCTATGAAAAAAATGGAGATTTTAAAAGGTAACTTTTCATCTTGATCATTTCTAGAACCTTAGTTTCATTTCAAAATGAAAAAATATATTTTTCGAAATATTCTGATTAAAAATCTTCAACCTCACCAGTTTAAAAAAAATGGGTCCCACCTTTAATTTCAATCAGGATGTAAAAAAAAATAAACTCAGCAAAAACTGAACACGGGATATTGAATAGCGTTCAAAAATATAACGAATGATTCTTCTCATTGGAAATCTAGAATAGAATTTAGAATTTTTCTAGAAACTAAGAATCCTTCTAGAAAATCAGAATCCTTCTAGACAAGCAGAATCCTGGATGCCTTTCAAGCCAAGATTCAGTTCATAATTCATGCTCCAAACAACCCCGGAAATACCAAAACCAACGTGCAAAAAACAACTAAAACAACAAATCAATTGTCCTTTGTCTCAATCCAATTTCTTTGTTCTTTTCATTCTTTCCCAAAAAAAAATTGCAACCAACTTGATCCAATTCGTTCGCTTGTTCCCTCCCTCTCATAGCCACAGAAAAAAAAACTGAATCCAAAAAACAATCTTTTTTTTTCCTTGATTCATTTTTTGGTCGGCTTCTTCTTTTTTCCAGTCAGCGCCTATTATTCTACACACAAATTGTTTTGATTTGATTATACCGATTTTTTCTCGCGCGCACACGCCGCTGAAAATAATTTTTTTCTATGAAATGAATGTGAGATATGGGTTTCGGTTTTTTTTCCTCGGCTAGACTTGAGCTGGGGTACTGTAGGCTGGGTGGGGGGTTGAGATTTGGGTACTGTAGATCAGAGTTGGGCGGAAGTCATTTTTTGAAAAGTCGCAATTCGGAAGTCGGAAGTCGGAAGTAAATTTTTCATTTTCGGAAGTCGGAAGTCGGAATTAGAATTTCATTTTTCGGAAGTCGGAAGCGCTAAAAAGGTCCGGAAGTCGGAAACCCGTTGAAACACTTGTCTCATTTATAGATAACTTTTGCAGCGAAATATTCATAAACTAGCTAAAGTAACAATATTACTTATTAAATTTATTAAAAACACAATGAATGACAGAAACTTCTACAAAAAACAACAAAAAGAACAAAATTTTCTGCAAAAAATCAACAAAAAAAAAAGGTAAAAACTTGTTTTCGAAAAAAAAGTAGAACGGTGTAGATTTACGCTAAACCGCGCGCAACATTCAATTACGGAGTATCGTTGTGAACATAAAAAGTCGGAAGTCGGAAGTAGATTTTTTTTTCGGAAGTCGGAAGTCGGAAGCACGTCATGTCAGCGCAATGAAAAACAGCAATTTGCGAGGTTGAGAGAGACGCAGAGAAAAGTTCTCCGAGAGAAGTACAACAGTGAAAGTTTCTATGGCCGACTGGTTAACGGGCGTGTCTTTGAATCGAACGACGGCACCGAGCTCTGGTTCGATTCCCCCACGCGCTAAAACTTTTTTATTATTTTTCTTTTTTTTTTCAAATTACATTTTTTTTAAACATTCTCTTGTCAGATACTAAAAAATACACTCTCGCAAATATTTTGAATACATTTTTGAGTTTCGAAAACACTTTAAACTGTAATTTGAAAAAAAAAAGAAAAATAATAAAAAAGTTTTGGCGCGTGGGTTAATCGAACCAGAGCTCGGCGCCGTCGTTCGATTCAAAGACACGCCCGTTAACCAGTCGGCCATGGAAATTTTCACTGTTGTACTTCTCTCGGAGAACTTTTCTCTGCGTCTCTCTCTCAATCTCGTCAATTGCATGATGACATGACGTGGAAGCGCTAAAAAGGTCCGGAAGTCGGAAGTCGGAAATCGGAATTTCGCCCAACTCTGCTGTAGATATCTCATAGTTTCCACATATTTTGTCCCTAAAACGATTAGGGTTCTTTAGCAAGATACCTTTCAAGTCTTACTGTAGGTTTTTCTTCACTTTCCGTAGATTGTCGTCAGGTTTGGGACCACTGTAGACTGCTCTGAAACTTCTGATTTTTCAGAGAAATTATTAGTCTGAAGATTACTGTAGCCTGTTTTTCAAAAACTGTGCATTTTGTCGTAACATCTGGTGTATTCAACACAACGATTGGTAGGTTTAAAACTACTATAATTTCGTTTGTCGTAAGATATGATGTAATTTTCAGAAAAAGTGTTGAATTTGAGATTACTGTAGTTTTTTTTTACTTTTCGTATTTAATTTGTCGTCAATTCTAGTGAATTCCTGTATTTTGTCGTAAAATCAGATGTTTTGTTGAATTTATAGGGAACCGTACACAAATCTGGAGACTGTGCATTTTGTCGTAAGATTTAGTGTATCTCTGTATGAATTACTGTAAAAAAAAAACTAGATTGTGTGCATTTTGTCGTAATCTCTGATGTTTCTGACAAGCGCTGCTATAGCTACTCACAAAAATTCTGCATTTTGTCGTGAAATATGATGTACTCCAAAAAAAATTTTTTTTGTTCGACTTGGGGATACCGTAATCTACTCCAAAAACTAACTGTGCAATTTGTCGTCAGATCTGGTGTATCTAATAAGCCACGAGGTACTGTAGATCTTTCTTTATAGTTTGAACTGCGTAGTAAAATTACTTTAAAAAATATACACCTACATAAATTCAATTAGTAACCCACGCTTTACCGATAATCTTGTTTTTTTTTTGTGGGCGGAAACTGGAACTACAGTAATTCTTCTGAGGCTTTTGAGATTTGGATAACATGTTCCTTTAATATGACAAAAACAAAAACTACAGTAATCCCTGAGTACTGTACCTTTTTGTGACAAAGAACAAAACAAAACAAAGCGAAAATCCGAACCTTTATATTAGCCTGACGTTTTTTTCACGCTCGATTAGCGGCGAATAATTTTTGCTACGCACCGCCCGTGTTTTTTCCCCTGTCCCTTTATTTTTTTTTCGTTTTCAATTAACTCGTCGCCTGTCTGAAGACGTTTACTGCTCTCGAGAAATGAAGTCATCAATAAGATGACTTGACATTCCATTCGGACCTGCTCTGAACGAAAAAAAAACAACAAATTTCTCGAATTTCACATTTTTTTATTATTATTATGGATTCCTCTCCCATTCCTTTTTTATTGCACAAAATGAGTGAAGCACATAGAAAAATATTCAATTTTTATTCATTCTCCTTTTTTTTCTCCTCGTGCTGCACTAATGTTCTTTGATTCGTTGTAAGACCCGAGAATATTTACAGTAACCTACAAAAAATTTTCTCTCAAAAGCGTGAGAGAAATTATGGTAATTGAAGATTGCAAGCAATGTAGCTCACATGGCTGATTGGTTAGCGTGCACGCCTTTTAATCTGAAGGTCGTGGGTTCAAACCCCGCTATCTTCAATTTATTTTTCTTTTTTTTTTGAAAAGATGATTCTGCACTTCCTTTCTTGCCTCGTCAAAAATTCCGATTCTTCCCCTTCCCTTGACTCAATCCTATTGTTACCTTGTTATAAAATCTTTTCACTAAAATTTGCCGTTTTTCTTCTTCGTCTCCTAGACTTTTCAGTTCTTTTAAAGTAGTCAGTTAGACTTAGAGTAATCCTATACTGAATTCAGATATCCATGTAAATATATCAGGGATCAAAATAGCCGTAAGATTTCTTTTTTTTTCATTTCCATTTAATAGCTTCCGGTCCTTCTGCAAATTGACGAAAACGAAGAAATCATTTTTTTTGTGACTTTTCCGAGAAAAATAACATTTGGCTTCTTCTCCTAAATTTGTTGTGTTCGTTTTTTGGTTAGTGGAGTATTCGTGGAATTTTTGACGTTTTTATGTGATATGCTAATTCACGTTTTTTTAATTAAATATGTGGGCTGGAATAGCTTGAGAGAGAGGTACTGTAGTTTGAGGTGTTTCTGAATCGGAGCATCCAAATTGAACAGGGCTCAATTTTAATTCAGAAATTACTTGAAACTATGTATCTCCAATTCAGGATTTTCCATATGTAGTTCGAAACAGGAAAATTATGAGATTTTAATATTTTAAAATCTTTTAGTCATATTTTTTTGAATTCACAAGATATTGATATATATTTTTGACCACAGTTCTTTTTTTGATGTTTTCTAACATTTTTGAAAAAAAAATTTTGAATTTACTTTTTAATTTTTCACGTTTTGTTCCAGAAGATTTCAAATTCAATTACAAGTTTTATCTTTCTCGAAGATCACATAAATTTTCCTCGAATTTAAATATGGATATTTTGCTTGGAAAAATGTGTTTTTTACCTGAAAGAGTTTTTCTCAAAAAATTTTTGAATTTTCGGGGTCAGTAGTTATTGATATACATACACGCGAGTTTTTGTCAAATTCGTAAAAAAAAATATTGTGACAAAAAATTTGACTTTTTCACTGTTTCATACAGTTAACAAAAAAAAAATATTCGAAATTCCTACTCTTCCCAGCGTTTTTGAATTTTTTATTCTACACTGCTCCACATAAATATAGGTCCACCCTGAAAATTTTGCAAAAATCGAAAAATTTTAAATTTCTGGAAAAGTTGTGAAGTGAAAGATCTGTCAATTTTGAACACACATTCACTCATTATTCCAATTTTTGATCCGTGAAACACTTTGAAAAAAATTTGATTTTTTGTCAAAATCGCGTTTTTTCCGTTCCACATAAATCACGTCATGTCAGCATGCAATTGACGAGATTGAGAGAGACGCAGAGAAAAGTTCTCCGAGAGAAGTACAACAGTGAAAATTTCCATGGCCGACTGGTTAACGGGCGTGTCTTTGAATCGAACGACGGCGCCGATCTCTGGTTCGATTCCCCCCCGCGCCAAAACTTNTGAGAGAGACGCAGAGAAAAGTTCTCCGAGAGAAGTACAACAGTGAAAATTTCCATGGCCGACTGGTTAACGGGCGTGTCTTTGAATCGAACGACGGCGCCGATCTCTGGTTCGATTCCCCCCCGCGCCAAAACTTATTTATTATTTTTCTTTTTTTTTTCAAATTACAGTTTAAAGTGTTTTCGAAACTCAAAAATGTATTCAAAATATTTGTGAGAGTGTATTTTTTAGTATCTGACAAGAGAACGTTGTAAAAAATGTAATTTGAAAAAAAAGAAAAATAATAAAAAAGTTTTGGCGCGTGGGGGAATCGAACCAGAGCTCGGCGCCGTCGTTCGATTCAAAGACACGCCCGTTAACCAGTCGGCCATGGAAATTTTCACTGTTGTACTTCTCTCGGAGTACTTTTCTCTGCGTCTCTCTCAACCTCGCAAATTGCTGTTTTTCATCGCGCTGACATGACGTGTAAATATAGGTCCACTGGCAAAATTTCATATGAATTTTGATTTTCGGTCAAACAAAAACTAGGATTCAGTTAAAAAACAAAGAATTGAGTATTTTAAAATAAATTTATAAGATTTGACCCTATGAAAAATTATGGACTTCATTCAGAAGTGGAAAATTGTGATACATTGAATCGGAGAAGCTATGTCGTGAAATAATGACCGTACATTATAATTTTTGATCGGGTTGTTGTTAATTACGTTGAAATCGTCGTTATGTCAATTATTGGCAGAAAAATCTCCGGATTTTCAAAAATTTTGAAATCTGATATGCTTTTGAACATGAATCAGCATAGTAAACGGCCAATTTCAGTTTCATGAGGCATTTCATGAGGCAGTTCATTTCATCGACTAATTCTGTGTGATTTCATTTTTTCATCAGTATATCTAATCTGGTAAAGTTGTTTTAAAATGTTGAAATATAAACTACACTTGAAAACTATCCTAATGTTGTTGTTAACCGAGCCAATCTATGTCCAAAAGCATATCAGACTTCAAAATTTTTGAAAATCCTGAGATTTTTCTGCTAATAATTGATATAACGACGATTTCAACGTAATTAACAACAATCCGATCAAAAATTATCATATACGGTCATTATTTCACGACATAGCTTCTCCGATTCAATGTATCACAATTTTCCACTTCTGAATGAAGTCCATAATTTTTCATAGGGTCAAATCTTATAAATTTACTTTAAAATACTCAATTCTTTGTTTTTTAACTGAATCCTAGTTTTTGTTTGACCGAAAATCAAAATTCATATGAAATTTTGCCAGTGGACCTATATTTATGTGGAACGGAAAAAAATGCGATTTTGACAAAAAATCAAATTTTTTTCAAAGTGTTTCACGGATCAAAAATTGGAATAATGAGTGAATGTGTGTTCAAAATTGACAGATCTTTCATTTAACAACTTTTCCAGAAAATTAAAATTTTTCGATTTTTGCAAAATTTTCAGGGTGGACCTATATTTATGTGGAGCAGTGTATAAAACAATTTGCTGGACTTATTGATGACAAGAACACCTTTTTCATATCAAATGTCAATTTTCTACTGTTCCAGAAATTCTTTATACTTGAACTATTTTATTTTGAGGACAATCACTCATGCCTTTCGAGAAAAATGTAATTTTTTTGAAATTTTCATCATTGTATTTTCGTTAAAAATCTGAATTCAAAATCTGTCTTGAATCAAAAAAAGTTTTCAATTTTGTAACCCGAGTAACGACAATCTTTGTGATCTGAAAAACTGTTCGAACCAAATGTCAAAATTTCTACTGTTTCAGAAATTCAATATATTCTATTTTATTTTGAAAACAATGCTGCTTTCCATTATTTATTCCAAAACATGTAATATCTGAAATTTTCTGGTAATCTCTTGAAAACTAGAAGGTGAATGCACTTGAAAAATTTTAAGATGTGCTTTTCTCAAGATCATTTTTCCCGGTGGGTTCACCCCATTAAGATTTAAAAAAAATTAATTCCATTTGTTTTTTTTCCACTCCATTGACTTTTCACTGTTTCATACATTCTACATACCTCCTCTGGTCCATGCTCCAGATTTAACTTCTCAGCAAGTTTCCTTGTGAACCGTTTTCGAAATTTCATAGCCTTTCTGGTAGAGTTTTTAAAAAAATTCTGTTTCTATTTATACAAATTTATTTTTGCCCTTCAAAAGACTGGCTCATTTTTTAACTAGATAATTTCAAAAAAAAAAAAAAAAAATACCATTGTCATTTTTTTCACTGTTTCAAGCATTTTCTATATTACGAATATTTTCATTATGGCTTGATTTGAAAAAACAATGCACTATATTCATTGTTGAAAAACTGCAATTCTCTGGAATTTCCAGGATATTTTTTGAAAACTGGATCAAGAGTTGAGGTAAATGCACTCGAAAATTTTTTAAAAAAACAAAATGTGTTTTTTAAAGAACACGTTGCATAGTTTTTTTTTCGAAACTAATTTTAGTTTTATTTTCCTATGTTACTTTATTAACTTCCCACTGTTTCATACATTCTATATATTCGGATTCTTATTTTGAAGAAGCTTTCACTATTCTTTTCGCATGAAATCAGAGATTGTTCGAACTTTCTGAAGTTTTTTGGGTTTCTCTAGTCACGTCATGTCAGCGCAATGAAAAATAGCAATTTGCGAGGTTGAGAAAGACGCAGAGAAAATTTCTCCGAGAGAAGTACAACAATGAACATTTCCATGGCCGACTGGTTAACGGGCGTGTCTTTGAATCGAACGACGGCGCCGAGCTCTGGTTCGATTCCCTCACGCGCCAAAACTTTTTTATTATTTTCTTTTTTTTTTTTCAAATTACATTTTCTTACAACGTTCTCTTGTCAGATACTACTCTCACAAATATTTTGAATACATTTTTAAGTTTCGAAAACACATTAAACTGTAATTTGAAAAAAAAAAGAAAAAATAATAAAAAAGTTTTGGCGCGGGGGGGAATCGAACCAGAGCTCGGTGCCGTCGTTCGATTCAAAGACACGCCCGTTAACCAGTCGGCCATGGAAATTTTCACTGTTGTACTTCTCTCGGAGAACTTTTCTCTGCGTCTCTCTCAATCTCGTCAATTGCAAAATTTTCCGAGACTATACATACTTTAATCTTTTTGAAATTTTTCTATGTAAATTCATAAATGTCAAATCTCCAAGGTTTCTAAACAAATAAATAGAAGCAATGAATATTTGCATATTTTTTTCGCACCCTCAATAAAAAAAAGTGTGTCTCTTCTCTGAAAATCTCTCATCCTTTGTTATTAAAAATTAGGCCACGCCCCTTTTTTTTGCCGCTTCCAGTTTTTATTTGAAGGAGAATTTTAACAGTTGGTTAAATGGTCATAACTTGGCTCAAAATGGTCAGTTTGGCTCCATATTTTGCACAGTTATTTTCAAAGGTACCTGGAATGTGCTCCAGGTTTTGTAGAGCAATATAAGAAAAATAAGAATCTGCAAAAAATCCTGAATATTTTTTTTTTTTTTGAAAAATAAAAATTTTCCTGGAGACGTTGGAAATAGTTTTTATTGTCAAAAAAAATTTTTTTTTCGAGATTTTTTTTTTGAAAATTAAGTAAGTCCTCAATTTCACTGAAAAACGTTTATTTTTCAAAATTTTGCAGAAAAATTTAATTTTTAGAATCGGTTAGCATCACGTCAAAAAACAAAATTTTGAAATTTCACTAAACTTTCTGAAAAAAATCTGTTTTAAAATACAAGAAAAATAAATTTTATACATTTTCTTCCGAAAAAAACGGACATTTTGGCTATAAAAACATTTTCGGAGTTTCTCGAAAAAAAAAATTTTTGTGCAAAAAAATTTGTCTCACAAAATCAAAACGAAGTTTTTTTTTCAATTTTCTTTTTTCAGAAAAAAAGTAATCTTAAAAATTTGTTTTGAAAAAAACGGCAATTTTTACAATTAAAAACATTTTCCACAATTTCTTTAATTGTCAGAAAAAAGTTCGAAATCCCTGAAAAAAAAACACAAATTTTCAGAAAAAATATCCAGACTTTTATTTTTCTATATGTTCTCCTACCTAACTGGAGCACATTGATGATACCTTTGAGCATAACTGTTCAAAAAATAGGGCCGAACGGATCATTTTGAGCCAAGTTATAATATTTCGAGGTAACAGTACCCAAAATTCTGCTCACTTTTGCTCATTAGACAAGAAAATTAAGCTCCCCCAGTTATCAGATCACAAATCGAAAAGTTCACTTCACCTCTCTTCACCGCGTACTCGAAAATATTCATAAATATTCAATTTTTACAATGTCTTCTCGTTTTTTTTTTCCTCTTCCTCGTCATTTTTTCTTTCATCTTCATCCCAACTACTTTTGAACTAAAAGTGTGAATTTATTTTATTTTATTTTTGCATCGTCGTCGTTTTCGCGCGGCCAAATTAAAATTCTCATTTTTTGTCGCTGTTTTGTTTATTTAATTCTCGATCGCTTGGAGGAGAATGGAACTTCTTCTTCTTTTTTTTTTGCTTCGTTTCGTAGAATTCGAATTTTTTTCGATACATCATAAATCTTGTTTGGAGAAGGCCAGAAGATGAACTTTAGAGATTCGGATATGAAAATTTCTTCAATTAATTTCGCCTTTTTCCCTGGTTTTTCTGGTGAATATGTGGAAAAAATTTGTGACCTGAACTTTCCAAATGTCAGTAATTCATTGCCAGCTCATATTTCATCTTGATTCTTTGCTCTATTCGTGTGAAAAAACCATCAAGTTCAGAAATTGAAACTTTTTCTTTTAGGCTACAAATCCAAATTAGGAATATTTCCAATTTATCTCGGAGCAACTGCCTCACACTGGCTCCGATAAAACAGATTTCTAAAAAGAGCCCAAACACTAAAAACGTTTTTTACGCTTTGATATCTCAAGCCCGGACCTGTTTTTTTTTTTTCAAATTTGGGTCCTAAAAACTTTCCTTTTACTTCAAAATCTAGGGTTCAACTAGAAATCCGCAGACAAAAAACAATTTGTTACCTGGAAGTGTGCAACTTTTGAAAAGGCCATGTTTCATTTTTGTTTTTTTTCGCGTGAAGAATTGTCGAGTTCAAAATTTGAAAATGTTTGTTCTTTGGGTGTGAGAATGTGTTCAATTTGAAATTCAGTCTAATATATTATAGAACAATTTCTGGACCTCACTTTATTCATTTTTTTTTCAATTTTCCTGTGCCATTTTACAGAATCTGTATGTTTTAGATAAGCTTGTAAAAAGCCAGACGGGCGCGAGCAAACAGGCGAACGGGTTTAAAAAAATACAGGAAAATACATCAAAATTGTCAAAGAAATTTACTGTTTCAGCAGGATTTAGAAAAAAAATTCATTTCTTGGTGATTCAATTAATTTTTGCAATTCTCCACTCTTTGAAAGATTTGTCAAACCACAGTGTAACATTTACTGTTTCAAACCGCTTTCAATTTTGTTTGGAAATTAATCTTGAGCTCTATTCTTTTCCACTTCTTCTGAGAACTGAACAGTTTTTTTTTTGAATCACTCTCATCTAGGATATCCGTTCGAATACTCCAAAAAATTGTCAAGTCATGGCTTCTGGGAGTTTTGAAAGTCTGTGAAGTAACGGCGCCTGAACGTGATGAGAATCTGCCAAGCAATGGCGCCTAGTGACGACTAGGCATGATAACACGCTGTCAAGGAACAGCTCCTAGCCATAGTCAAACCTTGTCAAGTAGCGGTGCTTAGACAGGATGAAAGTCTGTGGAGCAAGAATGCCTAAGCACATCAAATTTTTCCTAATTAACACCCCTAGACAACATGATACCCTGTCAAGCAGGCATGCCTAAACAGAATAACATTTGACCAAGAAATTGAGCCTAAAAACACTCCGACTCTGCCAAGCAGCGCCGCCCAGAGAAAGTCCTGTCAAGTAATGACTCCTAGGCACCATGAGGCCTTGTCAAGTGATTGGTGCCTAAGGATGAAAAAACCCTGCCAAGCGGCAGTGCTCAGGAGCTTTGTCAATAAAGTTCAGAAATCTTAAATAAATACCTATAACCAAACAGGCCTTAACAATTTCAAAAGGCTCCAAAAATACAAGATCTAAATTCTCTTATCTCAAAGAACTTTTTTCTTGGAACCAGTCTTCCTTTCAAATCTTTCTCGATTTCCCGACTCAAAAAAACCAAACCAATTCCAAGACAATCCCATTCTTCCTCGTCGTCGGATAATTGAGGAAACATTTATACCCGCCCGATACCTGCCCAAAAAAGTTCTCCTCGCGGATTGTTTTACACATCATTATTTATAGGATATCGCTAAAAGGCTTAGCCTTATCCTAAGGCTTAACTCAAAGTAAACACATGTGTACATACATTTACGGTTTCAAGTTTCAATTAAGGGTAGCTAGTACTCAAAACACGAGTTCATGCGAACTTTTTTTTATATATCTATCCTAAGGTATTACATTTCAAATTGAATATTTTCTCTGTCTTCTCTGCGTATCTTAATCTCTCTTCCACCTGTCAAAAATATTTATCATAAACCCATCAATCTTCAGATTTGTTTTTTTTTTTTTTTTGAAAGAAAAATATAGGGAAAATCTATATTTTTTCATAAAGTAATTAGAAATAATTGGATTTGGTTTCCTCTCAACGAAAAACATGCTCCAATTAATTAAGAGGCTACAGTATCCCGGAGCAAAAGTATGAGCCAATTATTTTCAGGAAATTTGTCACACTTCTGGTTTATATTCTTATTTATCTAGTTTTTTCTTCTGCGAAACCATGTGCACTTCAGATTTTTCTGGAGCCAAATGAAAAAATGAAAAAAATTGACCATGTTAAAAATTCATGTTGTTGTGTTGTTGTTGTTGTTTGATGTCTTCTTTTTCTCTTTCGAAGAACCCATTTTTTTATGTCTTGCAACTTTTATCAGAATTTAGTATATTTCCAGTGATGAACGAAACTTCTCACGAGAATTATTCATTAGAGGAATGCTTGCCAGCAACAGCTTTGGATCGACGATGGTATTTGGTGGCGGTTGCGGGCACTTCGCTGTCATTTTTATCGATTATCACTAATATTGTTATTGCCAAGGTGGGTTGGGGGTCTTGGAGCAAACATTTTGGAGCTGGGGAGCTCACGGGACTTCAGAAGAGCGTCGGTAAGCTCCCACTGCTTCCTGAGAGTTCTCGGAAGCTTACAAGGTTTTTTTTGAATCATTCTGGAAGCTTACAAGACTTCTCGAAGCTTTCTTGAAGGCTCAAACTACTCTTTGAAGACTTCTAAGAACTCACAACATTTTCTGGAAACATCTGAAAGCTAACATGGTTTTCTAAGGTCTTCTGAAGGCTAGTAAGACCTCCTGAAGTGTTCAACAGGAATTCTCAGATATTCTGGAAGATCACAGGGCTTGCTGAGGTCCATTGGAAGTTCATAAAATTTCTTGAGGTCTTCTGAGGGTTCACAAGACTTCAGGAGGTCTTCTGAAAGCTCACGCTTCTTTATAAGAGATTCATAATGCTAGCAAGACTTCAGAATTTTTTCTGATAGCTCACACTTTTTACAGAAGTATTACGGAATGTCACACTATTTTTCAAGGTATTCTAGGAGCTCACAAGATTTATTGAAGTTTTCTAGAATCTCACACACATTCAGGATTCCTTCTGAAATCTCACAGAGCTTTCTGAAATCTCTGACAGCTTACAGAAATTTGTGGAATCTTCTGAAAACTAACAAGACCTCCTGAGGTCTTGAAAAGAAATTCTGAATTCTTCTGAAAGATAATATGACTTCCTGAGGTCTACTGCAAGCTGACAAGATTCTTTAAGTTTTCTGAAAAGTAACAGGACTTCAGGAGATTTTCTGGAAGCACATAGCCCTTTATGAAACCATCTGAATTTTGGCAGAGTCTCTTCAAGTCTTCTGAAATCCTACAACAGAAATTCTGAAGGTTCCTAGAAGTTGAAATGATTTTCTGAGGTTTTCTGGAAGCTTACAAGACTTTCTGAAATCTTCTGAAAACTCACACAATTTTCTGATGTCTCCTGGTACCTCACAAGATTTTCTGAGGTCTTCTGAAAGCTCACAAAAATTATTAAGGTTTTCTGAAAACTAAGAGGACCTCCTAATGTTTTCTCAAACCTTGCATAACTTTCTGATACCTACTGGAAGCTAACTGAACGTCTTCAACTCTTTGGAGCACCTCAGAGCTCTCCCAAAGCTCCTGATATTCTCTTCAATGTTTTTTTTTTTTTTTGATAACTCTCTTTTTTTCAACCACCCACAGCTGTGTAGTTTCAGCTCATCATTTCAATTTTATTAGCACAATAAACATTCACATTTCACTTTTTCAACGATTTATTATCTTTGATTTTTGTGCAAAAAAAGTATGTGGACCAAAGCATAACCTGGGTTTTGAACATAGGGATTGAAAATTAAAAAATCGCCTTGACATGAAAAGAATGCTGGGAATATTAATTTTTCATGAAAACCCGGCTGAAACGCTAAAAAATAAGCTTGAAAAAAATGTGCAAAAAAATATGTCAACAAAAACGTGAAAAATAATAAAATTCAAATGTGTAGAGAACAAAAAATGACACTAGATCCAGTAAAGTTTGTGAAATTTCCTTCGGTTTCAGCATTTTTATTACTCTTGATATGTTTTTGCAAAAAACTGAAAATCTCGATTGTCAGCTTTCAGTGGGAAGTTCAGCAAAAGTTAGAAGCGGGAAAAAAATGTTCAAATTTTAATTTACCTAGTTTGAAAAATAATTACTGCTTCAAGTTTTTTAAAAATCTTTCACATTTTTTTTTAAATTAATAGTAAACAATTGGAAAGTTTTTTTGTATCGAACTTTGCCCTGAAAATCTGAAAATTAACTTCTAAAATCTCAAATCTCGAATCTCGGTTCAACAATTTGACGTGTGAAAAAAAATTGAGAAGAACCAGGAAAAACCAACATGAAAATCAGTGTACGATCAAATTTTTCGAGAATATTTCAGGTTTTTCGGAAAGTACTCAAAATTTAAGTCCTCCGTTCATAACATTCGTAAAATTCTCAAAACTTCACTTCAACTAGTTCAAAAACTTACAGTTTCAAAATTTTCAAAAAACCATCAGCAACATGAAATAAGTCAATATTTCTTTTCTGGTGGAAGTACAGGCTCCGAAATTATTCTAAAATTGAACATGTTGAACCAATCTCAAAAAAATTGATTTCTTGTAGCCAGAACTTCTAAAAATCTCCATTTTCGGATATCTTGAAGTCAAAAATAAGATTTCCAGAATTTCAAATTAAAAATCCTCCACTAATGGTATTCAATTTTGGAGTCATCCATTCATGAACTTCAAAAAACGGTCAGAAGTTTCATTTCAACAAGTTCAAAAATTTACAGTTTCAACTTTATGAAAAATGCTGACACAAAAAAACAAACCTTGATTGCTTTTTTCCTCCCATCTGATTCTAAAAAACGATTACAAGCTTAATCGGAGCCGTAGAAATCGATTTTGACGTTTTGAATTCTGAATCTCACATTTTTCGAATTTCAATTTCAAAATTGAACACCATGTAAACTTTGTTGAGAAATCCATATCGGAATCCATATCTCAACAAAAAGTTTTAGTCAAAAACAAGATTTTAAGTTTATGAACTCAAAAGTTGGGTGCTAAAAATAGAAGTTTTTCGTACAAACTCAAAAAAATGCAAAAAATTTCCATTGGCTAGTTCGAAAATTGACAGTTTCAAGATTTTGATGAAACTCTCACGAAAAAAAACATATCTTGATTTGTCTTCTTTTTTCGCGATACGCAATCTATATCTGAACAAGTTTACTAGGATAATCGGACCGGTAGAAACCGATAAGTTTTACTCAAAAACTGAATTTCAAATATTTGAACTCAAAAATAAGGTACTAAAGTTTATTGTTTTTTGTTCAAAATTTCACTGTTTCAAAATTTCAATAAAACTCTAAAAATATGGAAAAAGCCAATAGTATCGCTTTTGTTCTGATTGTAAATTTGAACATGTGGAACCAATTTCAAAAAACAGCTTGTTCGAATCCAGAATTTTCGGGTATCTTGGACATGAGAATACAATTCCCAGAAATTTAAATTTAAGAATCCTCCACTAATGATATTCAATTTTGGAGTCCTCCATTCATGAACTTCAAACAATGCTTTTTGAGGTCTGAAATCCACGTTTTGAAATTTACGTGGAAAATTGAGCACTATATTGATTTTCTTTAAAAAATCCATATCTGAATCCATATTTCAACAAAAAGTTTTACTCAAAAACTGAATTTCAAATATTTGAACTCAAAAATAAGGTACTAAAGTTTTTTGTTTTTCGTTCAAAATTTTACTGTTTCAAAATTTCAATAAAACTCTAAAAATATGGAAAAAGCCAATAGTATCGCTTTTGTTCTGATTGTAAATTTGAACATGTGGAACCAATTTCAAAAAACAGCTTGTTCGAATCCAGAATTTTCGGGTATCTTGGACATGAGAATACAATTCCCAGAAATTTAAATTTAAGAATCCTCCACTAATGATATTCAATTTTGGAGTCCTCCATTCATGAACTTCAAAAAATGCTCAAACTGTTCATTTCAACAAGTTCAAAAATTTACAGTTTCAAAATTTTCATAAAACTGTCACGAAAAGACGTACATCACTGTGTCTGTTCTGCTTGTCTCGATACGGAATCTGACATGTTTGAGGTCTGAAATCCACGTTTTGAAATTTACGTGGAAAATTGAGCACTATGTTGATTTTCTTTAAAAAATCCATATCTGAATCCATATTTCAACAAAAAGTTTCAGTCAAAAACTACATTTCAAATATCTGAACTCAAAAATGAGATGCTAAAAATTGAAATTTTTCGTACAAACTCAAAAAAATGCAAAAAAGTTTTCATTTTGGCTAGTTCGAAAATTTACAGTTTCAAGATTTTGATAAAACTGTCAAGAACATGAAAATAGTCAATGATAAAGGATCCAAAATTTTTTGAGTGTAAACTTGAAAAACTTGTGGCAACCAATCTTCCAAACTCAAAAATGGGAAAAAAAATTAAATCGATGAAAAAAAAAACTGTAACATTCTCAAAAATTTCACTTCAACAAGTACAAAAATTTACGGTTTCAAATTTTTCAAAAAACTGTCCCGGAAAGATGAACTTTGATGTTTTTTGTACTAGTTGGGAGGAATCTGAAAAAGTTAACTACATAGGTAAACGGACCCGTAGAAACTGCTTCTGACATGTTTGAAGTTTGAATCTCACGTTTTGAATATTCATGTTAAAAATTGAGCACTATGTAGAGTTTATTGAGAAATCCATATACGGATCCATGTCGCAACAAAAAGTTCTAGGCAAAAACAAGATTTCAAATTTATAAACTCAAATAAAAGGTACTATAAATTAAATTTCTTACAGAACTCAAAAAAAGTAAAAAATAAAAAGTCAAAAAAAATTTAATTTTGGTTAGTTAAAAATCTTACAGTTCCAAGATTTTGATAAAACTGTCCAGAAGATGGAAAAAGTCAATAAAAGCATTTCTGGTCGGTGTAGAGACAATGGGTCCAAAATTATTTGAGTGTAAATTTGAACATGTAGAATCAATCTCAAAAAAATTGTTTCTTCAAAGCCAGAATTTCTAAATTTTTGTGTTTTTCAAACTCAAAAAAAAGAGAAAAAAGTTTATCAAATTTTTGAATCAATGAAAAAAACACAGTTTCAAACTTTTTATTAATATTTGAATTGCAAAGAGTGAGCCATTATTTTTCCACTTTCAGGTTCTTCGGAAAGGACTAAAAATTCAAGTCCTCCATTCATAAAATTCAAAAAATGCTCAAAACTTCACTTCAACTCGTTCAAAAACTTACAGTTTCAAAATTTTCGAAAAACTAATGCAAAAAACAGACATTGATTCATCTTTTCCAAAATACGCCATTTCAAATTACATTTTCGTACAAACTCAAAAAATGCTAAAAATTTCAACATTTGTTAGTTCGAAGATTAACAGTACTCGTAGAAACTGATATCCATATTTCAACAAAAAGTTTTACTCAAAAACTGAATTTCAAATATTTGAACTCAAA
Source organism: Caenorhabditis sp. 38 MB-2015 (assembly GCA_900536415.3). NCBI lineage: Eukaryota > Metazoa > Nematoda > Chromadorea > Rhabditida > Rhabditidae > Caenorhabditis > Caenorhabditis quiockensis. The sequence continues at coordinate 19,150 of LR550623.1, read as the reverse complement.
AATTAGGTACTAAAGTTTTTATTTCGTACGAACTCGAAAAAAATGCTAAAAATTGTAAATTTGAGTTCAAGTTCAAAACCTTACTGTTCCAAAATTTCTATTAAAACTGTCAAGAACATGGAAAATGCTATCTTTGTTTGAGATGAAGATACTGTTTCTAGAACTTTTTGAGTGTAAATTTGAACATATAAGAGAAATCAATTTTGAAAATTCGAGGGGTGCATTTTTGAACTTGAATTTTCAACGGTTTTCTTAACATTTTGAAAAAAAAAAAATCAAATTTTTCGCAATGAAAACTGGAAATGAACATGTGCATTTGCGCTCTAATGAGACTGTCTGCGTCTACACCTCACGTCCTCCCTCTCACCCTTTTACCTTTTAACAGGGTGTGGAAAAACCTACAAATACAAAACAACATTAAAAAATAACGAAAATATTAAATAAAACGTGAACTTTATTCGAAGGAAAAAATTAGATACACACAAAATGTTGGTTTTTTCATCTGATCGAAAAACCCACAAATCGAAAAATGTGTGGGTTTGGCTCAAAAAGCCAATATTCTCAAGAGCATAAGTGTGAAATTTTTTCAAAAATTGTTAGGAGTTGTTCTGTTGGTTCAGTAAGTTTCATTTGTAGTTATAGGTTAATTGTATTTGTAGCAGTTGAAAGTCTAACCAAATGTCTCTGTTTGTTCATTGCATTGTAAAAAATCTGGAATTTCAACATCAAAAAACACTGCAAATTCAGAATTACCTAATTTCTCATACGATCGTTTGATTTTAAAAATTAAAATGAAATATGAAAATAAAAACAAACAAATGTCATAAATTTTGAAGTTTGAAAATCAACTCCTTGAAGCCTTCTGATGAAGTTTGATAATATTTATCGATATTAAAATATTTCTCTTTTGCAAGCTTGAGAATATCGGTTTTTTGAGCCAAACCCACACATTTTTCGATTTGTGGGTTTTTCGATCAGATGAAAAAACCAACATTTTGTGTGCATCTCATTTTTTCCTACGAATAAAGTTCACGTTTTATTTAATATTTTCGTTTTTTTCATGTTGTTTTGTATTTGCACGTCATGTCAGCGCAATGAAAAACAGCAATTTGCGAGGCTGAGAGAGACGCAGAGAAAAGTTCTCCGAGAGAAGTACAACAGTGCAAAATTTCCATGGCCGACTGGTTAACGGGCGTGTCTTTGAATCGAACGACGGCACCGAGCTCTGGTTCAATTCCCCCACGCGCCAAAACTTTTTTATTATTATTCTTTTTTTTTTCAAATTACATTTTTTTACAACGTTCTCTTGTCAGATACTAAAAAATACACTCTCGCAAATATTTTGAACACATTTTTGAGTTTCGAAAACACATTTAACTGTAATTTGAAAAAAAAAAAAATAATAATAATAAAAAAGTTTTGGCGCGTGGGGGAATCGAACCAGAGCTCGGCGCCTTCGTTCAATTCAAAGACACGCCCGTTAACCAGCCGGCCATGGAAATTTTCACTGTTGTACTTCTCTCGGAAAACTTTTCTCTGCGTCTCTCTCAATCTCGTCAATTGCAGGCTGACATGACGTGATTGTAGGTTTTTCGATCAGAAAGAAAAACCAACTTTCGTACAATTGCTTTTTTTTTCTTCACAATATCAACAGATTTCCCCACATTCTAAAAAAATGTTAGGAAAAATTGTCGAAAATAAAAATCCCAGCTCATAACTCACAGTCGAAATGAATTTCGATTGATTTCTGGATTCGGTACTGTACTACCCACAATTGTGGTTTTTTACAACGTGATTTCAAAAACAAAAATGGACCCCTCGAACTTTTAAATTGTAGAACCAATTAAAAAAAATTGACTCCTTGAAGCCAGAATTTCTAAAAATATTCATTTTCGGGTATCTTAAAGTCAAAAATAAGATTTCCGGAATTTCAAATCTAAAAATCCTCCACTAATGATATTCAATTTTGGAGTCAAAATGTTCATTTCAATTAGTTCAAAAATTTACAGTTTCAAAATTTTCAAAAAACTGGTACAAAAAAAAACATACATTGATTATCCAATTTTGATTCGAAATTTGAACCTCAACAAATTTACTAGGTTGATCGGACCCGTAGAAACCGATTTTGACATCGAAAATCCAATAAAAATCCAATAGAACACTATGCCATGTCCAAATCTTCCAGGTGCTCCTCTCCTCTCGTCACAATCAATTCTTCTTCCTCGCCGTCATCGCCATCAACGACTGCTTCCTCTCCTTCAACTACGGTCCAGTCATCGCCATGGAAATCATCAAAGACCGTCTGGGCGAAAAATGGCTCCACGAGCTCTACCTCTCATACGTCGGGCCTCTCTTGGCCCTCTGCCAGACCTCAATGACCTTCTCCTGCTACCTAATTATTCTGGCTACCGTGGAACGGTACCTAATCACACTTCGATCAAAGTGCCTTCCAACTTTCCGACAATGTCGAGGGTTTTTGGCTCTTCTAGCTCTGGCACTGTCGCTAATCCTAAGAGCTCCGATATACTACGAGATGCAGGTACCGTACTCTTTAAAGGGTTGCTTTCACTTAAAAGAGCGTAGTCGATTTTGTAGATATGAATTAACCCGAGAAAAAACCGTGGATTCGCCCCCATGAGGAGTCGAACTCGTGGATCGCCGATTTTTCGTGCGCTCCTTAGCATTGAATGTGTGTGATCGCGTCCGATCTGGCAGATGGAGCAATGTCGAGACCGGTTAGTCGAGGGTTCGATCCCGGGTGATTGACATGTAGGGAAGTAACCTTTTGCAGTTTGGTGTTTTCTGAAGTTCAATAGTGTTTTTCAGGTGTAAAAAAGCAGTTTCGAATAGAGTTTTTCACTGATTTTCCACTCCGGAACATATATTGAAATTCATGACGCACCAAAGTTCGAAATATTACCCCTTACATGTCAATAAACAAAAAAAAAAAAACTTTTGAAAAAGTTCACCACCCGGAATCGAACCCTCGACTAACCGGCCTCGACGTTGCTTCATCTGCCAGATCGGACACGATCACACACATTCAATGCTATCAAGCGCACGAAATATCGCCAGACCGCAAGTTCGATTCCCCATGGGGGCGAATCAGCGCTTTTTTCTCGCGTAAATTCGTATCTACTACATCGAATACGGTCTTGTAACATCATTTTCGGTTTAGGACCTACAGTACCCCTTAACTATATAACTTATTCAGGTCTTCACCAACGATAAATGCGAAGGAATGTTCGCCGAACAAAGCGTTGATTTATCACCCATAGTTCAAGACTTCTGGTACGGGAACGTTTATCGATTTTACGTCAGGTACAGTACCCCATATCACTATTACTGTAAGTAAAAATGAAAGTCAATTTCAGAAATATAATGACAGTTTTGGTGCCATTTTGTGTGCTAGCATTGCTCAATTATAAAATAGTGAAGATTTTGAGAACTCAACAAAGATCAGCGCAAATGTTCAGGTTTCTATCAAGTGATCATAAGGTGGGTTCTAAAAAGGAACCAAAAAAAGGGACCTGGAAAATTATTGATTTTTTTAGTCTAAAATCCGGTCAGCCACACTTCTGATGGTTTTCGTCGTATGCTCTTATCTCATTGCCAATGTTCTGAACGTTGTCGTAACTCTTTGGGAATATGTGGCGTTTCAATCAACGCAAGAGGAGGAGACCTTTGCGGTACGGTAGAGCGCACTTGCACTTTTTCGGAGATTTTATTAAAAATGAGGAAATGTATGAGAAGCAAATAGACAAAAATTTCAGGTTTATGAAACGTTCACCGACGTCACGTCTGTACTTTATATTTTTGTGTGCGCCACCCGGTTGTTTGTGTATTATTTGTGCAATCAGGTAGGGATTTGGGTGGGGTGGGAAGTAGTGGGAACCCATTTGGAAGGCTTTGGGAGCTTTTTGGAGGAGATGGGTATTTTAGTGGTGGAAACAAAAGCGTTGAAATCGAAAAGTCAAGGGATTGAACCCCACACGGAATAATTTTTTTCTGGTTTCAGAAATGGTTTTGGTTCTCTAGACTATCTTGAGAGTTCCTAGAAAGTCTTCGGTCGTTTTTTCGGGTTTCTAGGCCATTTTTGAAGTTTTCTGGGTCACCCTGGAGAGTTTCTAGATCATTTTTGTTGTTTTATGGGCTTTTTCGGGGTTCATTAGGTCATCGCGACAATTTGAAAAATAAAATCTGTGGATCTCTTGGTTATTTCCTACGGAATCGGGGAATTTTTAGAAAATATTGAAGATTCACGTCATGTCAGCATGCGATTGACGAGATTGAGAGAGACGCAGAGAAAAGTTTTCCGAGAGAAGTACAACAGTGAAAATTTCCATGGCCGACTGGTTAACGGGCGTGTCTTTGAATCGAACGACGGCACCGAGCTCTGGTTCGATTCCCCCACGCGCCAAAACTTTTTTATCATTTTTTCTTTTCTTTTTTTTTCAAATTACAGTTTAATGTGTTTTCGAAACTCAAAAATGTATTCAAAATATTTGCGAGAGTGTATTTTTTAGTATCTGACAAGAGAAAGTTGTAAAAAATGTAATTTGAAAAAAAATAAAAAAAGTTTTGGCGCGTGGAGGAATCGAACCAGAGCTCGGCGCCTTCGTTCGATTCAAAGACATGCCCGTTAACCAGTCGACCATGGAAATTTCGCACTGTTGTACTTCTCTCGGAAAACTTTTCTCTGCGTCTCTCTCAGCCTCGCAAATTGCTGTTTTTCATTGCGCTGACATGACGTGGATTCTCTACATCATCTTGTAGTTCATCTCATCAAACTAGGATGTGAGAAAAGACTTAACCATTCTATAGATTTTTCAAATCTCTAGATCAACTAGCAAATTTTTCGGATCATATTAATGATGAACAATACAAATTTTAGACCTTGAGAAGAAATTTGACAGTTTTTTTTTGTATTTTCGATTAATGGGAAAAAATAATTTTACGGTTTCGGCAAAGTTATGAATGGGTTTGTGTTTTCAAAATATAAGAATCTGTTTAACAGATTTTAAAAATTTGTTTGCTTTACAAAAAATTACAGTTTTTCAGGATGATTTTCTAGAACAATCCATCATTTTTTAGGGATTTTAGTTAGTTACTTAGTCTTTTTCGGTCATTTTTGTTTTTCTAAGTCATGGTGAGAATATGTAACGGTTTCAGCCAGCTTATGAAACTTATGGAAGTTTTGATCAATTATTTTAAAATTCATATATTCAAATCTACTGAAGAAACATTGGACTTTCAGGCCATTATGACAATTTTCTAGGCTATCTTATGGTTTTTTCTGAGTTTTTGAGACATGATTAGAAACTTTTACGGTTTCACCCATTTTATAGGATAATTGAGTCCTCAGGCCTTTTGTTTTCTTGCTGGTAACTGCTCGGTTTTTCAAGTACCACATTTTTTTTTGACTTGTAAATTTTCAAAACGTTATCGGAAATTTTACGGTTTCGGTTTATTTATGAAACAGTTTTGACAATCGACTCAAGAAGTAGTGGATTTATTTTCATGTTATATTTCTGTTTTGGGCTTTATAATGCAGAAAAAAATTCAGAAATTTTTACGGTTTCAACCTAATCATGAAACACGTCATGTCAGCGCAATGAAAAACAGCAATTTGCGAGATTGAGAGAGACGCAGAGAAAAGTTCTCCGAGAGAAGTACAAAAATGAGAATTTCCATGGCTGACTGGTTAACGGGCGTGTCTTTGAATCGAGCAACGGCGCCGAGCTCTGGTTCGATTCCCCCACGCGCCAATACTTTTTTATTATTTTTCTTTTTTTTTCAAACTATATTTTTTTACAACGTTCTCTTGTCAGATATTTAAAAATACACTCTCGCAAATATTTTGAATACATTTTTGAGTTTCGAAAACACATTAAACTGTAATTTGAAAAAAAAAGGAAAAAATAATAAAAAAAGTTTTGGCAGGTGGGAGAATCGAACCAGAGCTCGGCGCCGTCGTTCGATTCAAAGACACGCCCGTTAACCAGTCGGCCATGGAAATGTTCATTGTTGTACTTCTCTTGGAGAACTTTTCTCTGCGACTCTCTCAATCTCGTCAATTGCATGATGACATGACGTGAAATTCTTGGATTTCAAAGTTACTTGTTGGTATGATTCGTATTCGTTTTTTGAAACACATTTTTTTTTGTTATTTCTAGCAAAGACAACATCAAACCATCACTTCTGTCTTCAGAATAGAGAATATTTCAGCTCATCTTAAAAAGTTATGATTTTTTGACCTCGGAATTACAGATGTTCGCTAGTTTTGTGACTTTTTTGGCAATATTGGAAAATTTTTGCGGTTTCAGTTAATTCATGAGAAGGTTGTGTCATTTCTTTCAAATCTCTCATGATCATTTCTTCACGGAAGGAAAGTGGACAGAATTTCAGATCTACTGAACAAATGTTCGTTATTATGGATATTTTCATGGCCCTCATTAACTTTCTCAAACCATAAGTTGACTGAAAAAAGCCATTTTTACGGATTCAGCCTATTTATTAGATATTTGGGTTTTAATATAGTTTGATAAGGTGGTAAGACTCTGCTTATCAAACTTTAGCTACTTTTTTATATTCAAACAAATTACAATTTTCAGGATGATTTTCTCTTTCTAACTTTCATTTTTAAATTTTTTAAGACATAGGAGAATTTACTTTTTCTGTACATAAATATTTGTCATTTTTATTCTCAGAAGATGGTTGGAACTTTTTCTGTTTCAACCTCATAGAATATTTGGGTTTTAGCTGGATTTTTTGTTGAGCATATGGCGAATAAATGAATTTTCATGGATTTTTTTTGGATATCCAAAGAAAAACTTGTATTTGAAGTAATTCAGCAGCTCCTAAGATTTTTTCTAGGAAATTCATCTCGCCTGAAAATTTTTTTACGGTTTCAGTTGATTTATGAAAACGTTGTGTGATGTTTTTCATAATTTCATTTTTACTGTCATTTTATTGTTGTGGTTTACTTTAAGCGTTTTGATTTTTGGGTCATGATCAGAAACTTTTACGGTTTCAACCAATTTATATAATAATTGAGTTTTCATTGAGTACGTCTTCGAATTTCATATCCTCTTTCAGTTTTCAAAATGTTTCCAAATTTTCTGAAAATTATCAAAAGTTTTACGATTCTAACCTAATAGTATTTATACTCGGGTTCTAGATTGTTAAATAATCTGAAAAAAATGACAGTTTTCAGAATCTCAGATCTACTCATGAAATCTTGAAATTCTAAGCACTTCATGAATATTTCAAGCAGCGTAGCTTAGATTTTCGTACTTAGGTGTTGTGATTTTTGAGATGTGATCATAAATTTTCACAGTTTCAACCAATTTATAAAACATTTGAGTTCTCACGTCGTTTGTTTCTGAGTTCTAACATTGCTCGGTTTCTCAAGTTCTCAAATATTTTTTTGGTTTTTACATTTTCAGAAGATCATCATAAAAATTACGGCTTCAACCTATTTATAAATAATTTGGTAGTGTGTCAGTATATAATAATAATAATTTTTGCTGGCTCTTGGGGATTTTAGGTAATGTGAAAAAAATTACGGTTTCGGCTAATTTATGAAAGTATTGTATACTTTCATCACTAATTCTGTCAAGACTTTAGGAAGTGAAAAATTCATGATTAATTAGGGCTGTAAAACGGGCGCGACGGGCCGCCAGCAATGTTTGTTTGACGCCCGCGGCGCCCGCCTGTTTTTTGTTTGACGCCCGCCACGCCCGTCTGTTTGTTTGTTTGACGCCCGCCACGCCCGCCACACACGCCTGCAACAAGCAAATAGCAGAGGCGGGCGTGACGGGCGCCGGGCGTGGCGGGCGTCAAACAAAAAAAGGAGGACGGGCCGCCCGTCGCACCTGTTTTACAACCCTATGATTAATATATCATCGAGGATTTCCTATCAAATTTTAAATTATGTCTTGGATCCCAACTCTTCACACCAAATTACAGACTTTTGCGACTGTAAGCCGATTATATAGTAATTTTGAGATTTCAAGAATCATCTAAAAAGTTTGAAAAGTTGTCGAATTACGAAATTTTCATATTTCGAGGTTACATTTTTGAGATGACAAGTAATTTTGACAGTTTCAGACGAAATTTCGGTAAATTCTTGACATTTTTGGTCAATTTTAGTGCCTTGAATTTCTAGAAATTTTCACTGTTTCGGTAATGTATATTATGAGATTTCAGACATTTCAGATAGTGACTTTATTCTATACTTCTGGTTATCCACAATTTTGGATTGTTCAATAAACATAATTTGCAGGATGATCGTTCTACTTGAGAAATCACCAATCTAGTTTTTGGCTATTTTCAGTTTCTTGGCCATATGAGAAAATTTTACGGTTTCAGCCGGTTTATGTAAGATATGAATAATTTGTTGAATGTTTTGTTTTTTCTCTTTCATTGAAAAATTCAGAATGTTAGTTTATTGAGGAAGTCTTAAATTTTTTCATCATTATGACTTTCTAGATAATCCTACGAAGTTCCCTGGTTTTCAAGTCACACCCAGGAGAAAATTTGAATTTTTTAACGGTTTCAACCAAGTTATGAATTATTGTTAGATCTCTAAGTCGTGTTGAATGTACGGTTTATAGTATAGCTTTTCAGCTGCTCAAAAACAAGCTGAGTTTTTCCTGAATGTCTGATTTTCAGCTCCAGATCACATATTCAGAGACCCCCTTATGAAAACTGAAAAATATTCTGATCTCACTAATTTAAAGTTTTCGACCACTTTTTGGTTTCTAAGTCATCAAGAGAAATTTTTACGGTTTCAGCCAGTTCATAAAAAACATGAATATTTCGTTGATTGTTTTCATTTTCTGGATATCCAAATCAATACAGGATAGGGTTGCAAAACGGGTGCGACGGGTGACCCGCGATACACGCCACACCCGTCTGTTCGTTCGTTAGACACCCGCCACACCCGCTTGTTTGTTTGTTTGACACCCGCCACACCCGTCTGTGTGTGGTTTCATACACGCGACACCCGGCTGTTTGTGTGTATTTTCAGGCGGGCGTGTACGGGTGCGGGCGTGTACGGGCGTGTATGGCGGGTGCCGGGTGTGGCGGGTGCCGGGTGTGACGGGTGCCGGGTGTGGCGGGTGTCAAACAGAAAGAGGAGGACGGGTCACCAGTCGCACCCGTTTTACAACCCTAATACAGGATATTAGTTCTACTGAAAACTATTTGAATTTCTAGGTAGTTATGAGTCACAACAAGAATATTTTATGGTTTCAGTAATTTTGTGAGATATTTGGTTTTCAGATTTATTATTCGCATCTTATCTGTGAAGTTCAATTCTATAGCTTATCTATTTTACTTGAGATTTTTCGGGCACTTTTGAATTTTCACGGTTTCAGCGAACACATAAAATGCTTGCATTCTCACGTGAATTGTTAGATTTTTGTCATCAAACATTTTTAGTTTGAAAAATTTTACGATTCCAGCCAATTCCAGCCATTTTTCAAAATACTTGGGGTTTCAAGTACTTTGCTTTAGTTACTGTTTGCACCGAATGAATTTCCATTTTTTTCTTTGGTTTTCCGAATTTTTACGGTTTCAACCAATTTATGTTTGCATTTTTTCGTTTATTGCTGACACTTCGTATAATGCTCTAATTTAAATGCCACAAAAAATCAGCAAATTATAAACAATGCAAAAATACAGATTTACCTGGTTTCAAGAGAGTTTTTAAAGGCTCAGGCTAAGTCAGAAGCCTAGAAGACTTTCATATTTCTGGGTCATCTTCGGTATTTAAAAGTTTTGGGCTAAGCCAGAAATTTTTACGGTTTCAGTCATTTTATAAATCACTTGAGGTTCAGGTATTTTGTTCTAGTCAATGATTTGTACGTTTTTTGGTCACGATGTGAGAATTCACCAAATTTTTACGGTTTCAGGTAATTTATTAGATATTCACATTTCGTCAATTACTAATATTTGAATTTATTGTATATGAATGATAAACTTCTACGCCACAAAAAACTTCTCTGGTCAAGTCATACACTGGATTCCAGGGTTTTAAGCAATTTTTAAAAGAGTCAGGCTAACTCAAAAAACTAAAATAAAAAGCTCATTAAAAAACTTTAAAAAAAAAAGAAACAACTAAAACTAAAAAAAAAAGCCCATGATCATGATATGAGAACTTTCGGCCAATTTTGCCTTTCCGAATTTTTACGGTTTCAGCTAATTTATGGGATATTAGAATTTCTAGTCAAATGCTGACATTCCGTGATATTTCAATTTATGTGCCACAAATAATCAGCAAATTTGGCCTGAAATCTTTACGGTTTCAACCATTGAGTTGGGTTTCTCGAGTTCTTAATTCACAATTAGAAACTTTTACGGTTTCAGTTATTTATAATATGAAAATTTGGAAGTTTTAGATAGTTGGTCATCTCTATCTAGGGTTGCGAAATCGGGCAAACAGGCGTTCCTTTCGCCTGCTAGATGAAATTCGCCCTTCCGCCTTTTCGCCCGTCTACCCGTTCGCCCTTTCGCCCGTTCGCCCGCGCCCGTTCGCCTGTTCGTCCTTTCGCCCGATTTGTGTCACGTTTTTTGTTGCAATAACGTTATAAACAGAAATTAACAGGCAAACGGGCGAACGGGCGAAAGAGCAAACGGGCGTTAAGGCAAATGGGCGCGGGCAAAAGGGCGTTCTAAACGTCGGGCGAACGGGCGATTTTTTTACAAGCTTACCTAATTCACAATTAGGAACTTTTACGGTTTCAGTTATTTATAATATAATTTTGAAGTTTTAGATAGTTGGTCAATTCTATCACCTAATTTTTACAGATTATTGTTTGCTCATTTCTCAATTCACCACATAAAATCCTTTTATTTCCAGGAAATCCGCGACGACATCAAACACCTCATCTGCAACGTCACCACATTGCCACGAAAACAAGACTATGTGACAGTTACTCGGAGCTTGTAAGTGATTTCAGGTCGCGTTTTGTACCCCATTTTATGTATCTCTCTTTTTTACTTGTTCATATCCACTATCGCTTCATTTTCTTGCAGACAATCGACACCAGTCGTGGTATTAAGCGCTTTGTTAGGTCCGAGAAATGTTGCGGGGTTAACGCAAAAGTATGTTGAGCATACGGCCATTATTGCATGAATTTCGCTCTCTAACTCTCTCTCTCTCTCTCTCTCTCTCTCTCTATCCATCAGTCACCCTTTGACACATTATTTATTGATTTCACTGAAAATGATCACGGTACGAGAAAAAGTACGCTCCGCCCCCTTTTTCTGGTTGTGTGTGTTTGTCGCGCTCACCACACAAAATTGTTTTTTTCTGCGTCTCTTCTTTTTGTGCGCTCTCTCGGCTGTTTGTGTGTGTGTGCGAATTGAGAAATCTTTTTTTTTTTGAAAAGGGTTTGTTTTAGTCCTTTTTTCTAATTAATGCGCATCATATTTTTGTTGGAATTGTATCGACTAAGTCAATTGAAATACGCTGATCATTTTTATAGAAGTTTTATTTCGAGTAAAAATTTCCATCATGATGAAAATCGCGGTTTAAAAATTTATGTTTTTTTTCTCAATATTTTCCATTTTTTCAGAATTATTTTCTCGAAAACGCTCTCCATTTTTTTTCTGAAAATATGTTTATTAGTTAATTGAAATACGCTAATCATTTTGATATAGGTCTCATTTTGAGTGTGTACCTCCATCATATTCAAAATGAATGTCTAAAATTTATGTTTTTTTTCTCAATACTTTTAATTTTTTCAGAATTATTTTCTCGAAAACGCTCTCCATTTTTTTTCTGAAAATATGTTTATTAGTTAATTGAAATACGCTAATCATTTTGATATAGGTCTCATTTTGAGTGTGTACCTCCATCATATTCAAAATGGATGTCTAAAATTTATGTTTTTTTTCTCAATATTTTCCATTTTTTCAGAATTATTTTCTCGAAAACGCTCTCCATTTTTTTTCTGAAAATATGTTTATTAGTTAATTGAAATACGCTAATCATTTTGATATAGGTCTCATTTTGAGTGTGTACCTCCATCATATTCAAAATGAATGTCTCAAATTTATGTTTTTTTTCTCAATATTTTCCATTTTTTCAGAATTATTTTCTCGAAAACGCTCTCCATTTTTTTTCTAAAAATATGTTTATCAGTTCATTTTTATGAAAGCTGTATTTTGGGTAAAAATTTCCATTTTGCTGAAAATCGCCGTGTTTATGGTTCTGTTTTTCTCCCGAAATTTTTACTTCTTCACTTCATTTTTTTCGAAAAATTTCTCAATAGTTCTTTGAAAATATTTCAGTTGACATAATTTCAACACGCTGACAATTTTAAATAATGTCTTGTTTGAACATAAATTTAAACTTCACAGGTTATCAATTACTTTTCTCATGTGGCTATTTCGTTGAGATTAAACTCATTTAGGTTTGAAAATTTCAACAACCATTTTGAATATGATAGAGGTACACACTCAAAAAGAGAACTATATCAAAATGATCAGCGTATTTCAATTAACTAATAAACATATTTTTAGAAAAAAAATGGAGAGCGTTTTCGAGAAAATAATTCTGAAAAAATGAAAAATATTGAGAAAAAAAACATAAATTTTAGACATCCATTTTGAATATGATGGAGGTACACACTCAAAATGAGACCTATATCAAAATGATCAGCGTATTTCAATTAACTAATAAACATATTTTTAGAAAAAAAATGGAGAGCGTTTTCGAGAAAATAATTCTGAAAAAATGAAAAATATTGAGAAAAAAAACATAAATTTTAGACATCCATTTTGAATATGATGGAGGTACACACTCAAAATGAGACCTATATCAAAATGATCAGCGTATTTCAATTAACTAATAAACATATTTTCAGAAAAAAAATGGAGAGGGTTTTCGAGAAAATAATTCTGAAAAAATGAAAAATATTGAGAAAAAAAACATAAGTTTTTAAACCGCGATTTTCATCATGATGGAAAGTTTCACTCGAAATAAAACTTATATAGAAATGATCAGCGTATTTCAATTGACTTAGTCGATACAATTCCAACAAAAATATGATGCGCATTAATTAGAAAAAAGGACTAAAACAAACCCTTTTCAAAAAAAAAAGATTTATCAATTTGCACACAAACACACACACACAAAGCGAGAGAGTACACAAAAAGAAGAGACGCAGAGCGCACACAACACACAAACGACCGAAAAAAAGGGGCGGAGCGTACTTTTTCTCGTACCGTGATGATCATAACAACAAAAAAAAAAAAACACGGCATGTGAAGTTTGATAAAGTTTCAACACCTCAACTAACTAAAATAATATCACCTAAAAATCACTGTTTCAAAAATATCTGTTGAGGCCGGGGAAGGGAAGAGATATCGATACATTGATTCGGATTGAAAAATTAAACTTCTTGAGTGTTCAGAACTTGGAGATCATATTAAAAAATGTCAAGTACAGTACTCGAAACATAAACTTGAAGTCTTGTTTTTTTTTAATATGTATGCATTGAAATCCAGAATCATTTCTCACGGTCAGAAATTCGAAAATTGGATTTTGTGATTCATATATCAGAGGGGGTTCAAGAGTTATAATCTCTAACTTCTAACTTCTAGATTCTAGTTAAAAGTTCAGAGTTCACAATTCAGATCGAAAAAGATCCCGCAATTATGAATTTTATTTTTCACTGAAAATGAGCATAACAACAAAACACAACACGGCATGTGAAATTTGAAAAATTTCCAACACCTCAACTAACTAAAATAATATCACCTAAAAATCACTGTTTCAAAAATATTTGTTGAGACCGGGGAGAGCAGGTTCAAGTATTATGAACTCCAATTTCTTGCTTCTAGATTCTAGCTGAAAGTTCACAATTCAGAAGCTTAAAATTTTTTCAACTAAATTCAAAGATCCCACAAGAGGGAGGGGTATTAATAGATTGCTTGAGTGTTAGGATCTGAAAATTACACTGAAAAACTTGAAAATTCGATTCCGATCATGCTAACGTTAGAATGAATCTGAAAAATTTTCAGTACAGATTTTGAAACAATAACTTCAAACATTGGTTTCTCAATATTTATTGGACTGGTCAGAAATGTGGAACCTGGGAATCATGATTCAGAATCCAGAATCATATTCGAAAGGCATTTACTTCTGAATCCCAGATTTTGAAATGTGGATTTTAAGCATTGTATTTTTTATTCTGGATCTTGTTGTGAAACAACGCCGTTCAGAATCACGAATGATGTGGTTAGAACTATGAACCAAGGATTCAGAATTCAAGAAATTTCATATTTCATGGGTTAGAACGTCGGGTTTTGAGTTTGTGTTTGATTTGAGAATCAGAATTCAGAACCCAACTTTAGGTTTAGCACGTCCAGTTCTAAAATCTCTGGACTCTGTATTTTCTACATTTCTTGCTCTGGGTTCTAAATTATGAATATTGTATTCTATATCATGAATGTTGAACTCTGAATTCTACACTTGCCATACTTTGATGACATTTACAACTTTTGGAATTATGATTCAGAAGTTAAAAAAAATCAAATCAGAATTCGATATTTTGTTAACTTTGAAATGTGGAACAGTAACTTCTACTAAATATTTTGTTAAGTTTTGGAACTCAAAATTATGACCCAAAAAGCATGCCAATTCAAAATTAATGTTCAAAACCCTGACAAGGGAGGTTCGCGAACTGTTACTTTCAACTTTTTCTAAAAATTTGTACACTTATAGAGTTTGACCTCCTGATCATCATGGTATAATTTTTATCCGCCGGAAATTTTTGTGAAAAATGTTATGAATTTTTTAACATTTTCCCATTACAGTTTATATCTGTTATAAAATAATAACAGAACAGTAAATAAATGATTTTGTACTCACGTGAACATTTTTCAAAGGTACTCGGGGAAAAAACGGCAAGCGTGTCGCAAGGCTTTTTCCTTGTCGCAAGCTTGCGGCAGTTTTGCTGCTAGATGTCGCAAAGCTTGCGACTATTGGCGCAAGGGTGTCGCAAGCCGTGCAGTAGTTTTGCTGCTAGATGTCGCAAAGCTTGCGACTATTGGCGCAAGAACACCGCAAGCCTTGCGACAGCCGAATGTCGCAAGTTTGCCGATTTTTACCCGAGTAAATGCCTCATTTTTTCCTTCGAAAATGGTCATGAAAAAACGTTGATCTTTCATAACTTTCTTCACAAAACTTTCCGGCGGATAAAAAATATAGCATGATGATCAAGAAATCGAACTCTATAAATATACAAATTTTGAGAAAAAGTTGAAAGTAATAGCTCGCGAACCTCCCTTGTGAGTTTGAGTTCAAAAATTTAACAACCAGAATGTAGAAAATACTGTTTCAGATTTCAAAGATAAGCAAATATGAAATTCTGATTCAATTCTCCGAAATCATGTATTGCTTATCCGTGGAGGTCAGTCATCGACAAAAGACTATATGTAGTTTGAACCGACGAAATAGCAGGTCAGAATGAGAGATTTTGAAACTTTTCAAAATTTGATCTACTTTTCGTTAGCTGACCTGCACGGATAAGCAATAACAAACTCAACACCCAACCGCAAGCATTTTTTCTCACACACTAACTATCTCACTTTTTACTCTATCAACCAACACTACATCGATCTTTCACTCACCTTCAAAAACCCTCTTTGATTTCAGCGATTCCTCCCGTCAAATCGGCACTGAAATCGACGCTGTCGCCATCGCCATTGCTCGTCGCCTTCACTCCACCGACATGTCATCATCCCTAGTCTCTCCAAAACCTTCTGATTCCTACGTCATCTCAAATCATCACGCCGATGTTGAAGATTTCTATGATGAAGATGATGAGGATGGTGATCCACATATGGTCTAGATTTGCTCAATCGCACAATAATTTTATTTTTGATTTTATTTTTTGATATTTTGATATTTTTTGTTGCGGGTAAAAATTAATATTTCTTTATTGAAAATCAGTTTTGGGCTCATTTTCAGCTAATTCTCGGGCAAATTTTTTTGTCAACATTGTTCAAAAAATTTCCAACATAAAAAATACTGTTTCAAACCAGTGACATCTTTTGAAATTTCTCGGGACTGATTAAGATAGACTTTTTGTAATAAGGGGAAATTTCATCCACAGCCTCGGACAAGAAAAATCATGATATCCGATTGAGCTCAAATTTTTTTATTGGATACCCACATGGTTGCCCAGTATTGAAAACATGTTTTTTTTTGGCGAAAAAAAATTTCGCCATGTTGGTGTGTGTTGGTGAAATAAAAACAGGCCTCCTTTTCAAATGACCATAACGTTTTTCTCCGTGAATATTTTTTCACTCTCTCAACGCGGTTTTGACATTCATAAAACGAAGCAAATTTTTTGTGTTAAGACCAGCATTCGCCGACTTCTCACAAAGGTAGAAACATAATCACGTCGAGATAAAAACTCAATTTTTCATAACTGAAACTCATTTGCGCACTTTCTAACCACTTTTAAACGATTTCTCATACTTTTTTACGTAGGAAATAATAAAATAGAAAAAAATTGCCGGGGTCTCACTTTTTGAAAAATTCATTTGTTTCGTGAAGGGTAAAAACTCAGTTTTCTGGTTTGGGAAGCATTTTCACGTTTTCTAACCAGTCCTAAACGATTCCTTGAATGTTTTTATGTATAGGAAGTTTTATTATATATAACTAAACAACGTGAAACAAGTCTAAATTGCGCTTGAATAATTTCACCACACACAAAATAAATAAAAAATATTTTTTTGTGTGTCCGATTTGTGTGTGCACCAAATGACCTGTGCGCTTAAAAAATGCGTTTTTGCAGCATTTTTTTTCGAATGGTTGGATTTGGTTTTGTTGAGTATAGTACAACTTCCTATACATAAAAACATACAAGGAATCGTTTAGGACTGGTTAGAAAACGTGAAAATGCTTCCCAAAACCAGAAAACTGAGTTTTTACCCTTCACGAAACAAATGAATTTTGTAAGTGAGACCCCGGCAATTTTTTTCTATTTTACAATTTCCTACGTAAAAAAGTATGAGGAATCATTTAAGAGTGGTTAGAAAGTGCGCAAATAAGTTTCAGTTCTGAAAAATCGAGTTTTTATCTCGAGGTGATTATGTTTCTACCTTCGTGAGAAGTCGGCGAATGCTGGTCCTAACACAAAAAATTTGCTCCGTTTTATGAATGTCAAAACCGCGTTGAGAAAGTGAAAAAATATTCACGGAGAAAAAAGTTATGGTCATTTGAAAATGAGGCCTGTTTTTATTTCACCAACACACACCAACATGGCGAAATTTTTTTTCGCCAAAAAACATGTTTTCAATACTGGGCAACCATGTGGGTATCCAATAAAAGAATTTGAGCCCAATCAAAAATTATGACTTTTGTCTTTGTCCGATGGTTTTCGCTATCTTACAAAAAGGCTCTCTTAATAATACGTAACTGTGATAGTGGTGTTTCCGATATTTGTCTAATTGTTGGATTCCTAAGCACAATTTTTAGAGGAAATTTGGAAATCTACAGTATACAAAACAATGCAACCTTATCTCGATTCCCTAATTTTAAGAATCTTGTGATTTTCTTATTTTGGTACCTTTTTTGATACCTCTATTCTAGGACCTTTATTTTAGCACTCTGACTTCGGGGACCCATTTTTTAGTACCTTAATTTTGGAACCCTTATTTTAGGATCCTCGTTTTGGAACCCTTGTAATGCGATCCTTTTTCTAATACCCCTATCCCGGAACCTATATTCTAGGACCTTCATCTTAGAACCCTTATTTTGAGACCTTTGATTTGGGACCCTTTTTATTAGCTCTTAAATCTGGGACCCTCATTTTGGGACCCTTAATTTGTGACCTTAATTCTGGGATCCTTATTCTAGGACTTCCAATTTGAGACCCTTTTTTTGATACCTTCATTCTAGAACCTTTATTGTAGGACCCTATTTTGGAACTATTTTTTTATGGGACTCTAATTTTGGAACCCATATTCTAGTACCTTCATTTTGATACCCTTAATTTGGTACCTTTATTCTGGGACCCTCATTTTGGAACCCCTATACCAGGAAAGAACCTTTTTTTTAATTTTTGTTTTTAATATGATATAATAAATAACTATTGGATATTCAAATATTGTATTTTTTTGTAAAAAATTAAGAATTAAAAATTTTCATTTTTCAAGGTGCTGAAAATATAGTGCCTAAATTCCGCGTGTCAATTTTTTGAAATGTCAGAATTTTGGCGACAAAAGTTCTACGTGGGAATATTTGACTGTGGATTACGGTAGTTCCTCCCCTCAAACTGCTAGACTACTGTACTTTGAAAGCTACAGTAACCCACTTAATGATCAGAATACAACATGAATAAACCTTTATTATCAATTACTTTGGAGCCATTTCCAATCTCTTGACCTGATATCCTCCCAAAAGTGCACGATTTGGCTCCAAAGTGTAGAAATACAAAACATGCTCTTCATAGAAGCTCACATATAAATTCTTAGTAACATGATCGAAGTAGGACTGGCGATGTGGAACAAAGAAGAAGTAGACAGCGTTGTAAGGAGCCAAATGGGTCAGGTATTGGTCTGGAAAATGGGGATTTTTTAGGGTTTAGAGCTAATTCTGGGGCTCAGGGTTCTTTGAGGAGAAGAGCATGATCTAGGGCTCTTTTAGATTTAGGGCATCGGGTTCTTTGAGATTTGGAGCAGCGTCTAGGGCTCTTTTTTACTAGATTTGGAGCAAGATCTAGGGCTCTTTTTTACTAGATTTAGAGCATGATCTAGGGCTATTTCTTACTAGATTTGGAGCATGATCTAGGGCTCTTTCTTACTAGATTTGGAGCAAGATCTAGGGCTCTTTTTTACTAGATTTGGAGCAAGATCTAGGGCTCTTTTTTACTAGATTTGGAGCATGATCTAGGGCTCTTTCTTACTAGATTTGGAGCATGATCTAGGGCTCTTTCTTACTAGATTTGGAGCATGATCTAGGGCTCTTTCTTACTAGATTTGGAGCATGATCTAGCTCTTGGCTCATGGCTCAAACTAACCTTTACTAAACACTCCACCCTCGGGACTGAAAGCCTTGAAATCATCAGCAAAATAAATCCGAATCCCATCGATACCCCTCTCCTTATATGCATCCCTAAACGCG
>LR550619.1:2432-69768 GCA_900536415.3 Caenorhabditis sp. 38 MB-2015 | reverse complement strand
AAAATGTTAAAGAAAAAAAACATCCTTACCGAGATCCATCTCCTTTGTAACTCATCGTGAATTCTTCACGATCGAATCCGAATCTTTTACACACATAGTCTGCAAATTTGTCTGTTATTAAGAGTATGGATTGGGAAAACTAACCCAATACTAACTCGTAGTATGGTGAAACAATGTTTGTGTAACCTTCTTCTTCATAGACCCGCTCGCAGGGTCGATATGCGTATCGCAAGTATCCTTTTTCATCTTCGAATGACTGAAACTTTTTTTTTTACTAGATGGAAAAAATCGTGAACTCACATGCTCCACAATTAACTTCACAAGCATTTTGGCACCAGCTAGGATACCCGTCTTCTTGCCCAATTTGAACTGTCTGGCGATTTCCGAATAATTTATCTGAAAATGAAATATTTTTGTCTTACTTTTTTGAAGAGAATACGTTTGAAACGGTATTTTTCTCAATGTCGACATTAGGTTAAAACATACCTGGCCCAAGTGGAGAAAAAGTACCGTGCCATTTTTTTTGCAGGAATTTTCACAGTGACGTTTTTGAGCTTTATCCTTTTTCATTAATTTTTAGCCATTTCTCCAGTTTTGGTCGCTTTACAGTGTCTATGTTAATTTGATTTGTTAATACCAATTCTAACATCGGTGTATGGATACAAAAATGGAACTAACAACCTAATGATTATGATCTCATGTCGATGGTTAGATTGTTGATATAAAAAACAATGTTTATCTTAATTTCAAATCTATATCTAGATAATGTAAAAAAAATCTATATCTAGATAATAGTGGAATTCCACATATCGCAGTTTTTCCAGTTTATATAAAGTCTGAACGTTCTTCTGAAAATGCGTATTCCTTTCTAAGATGTCTGAAATGCGAGCGTTCACTATCGCTACAGTACTACTAATCGCAGTTATTTTTCTATTTTTGGCGCTTTCAAAAAACAACGAGAACCCCAAATTCAACATCGATGGAAAACCTAGAGCTATTCAGAATAATGATGAAACTACCACTGTCACATCTAGAAATTTTCATGCTCGTATTGAAGTTCCGAAGTGCAAACCAAACTCAAACTACGATGAAATTTTTGTAGGAGATAGGAGAAAAGCGTTGACAGAAGCGGAAAGTGCCCGGAGAAAACTTTTGGAAGCCTCGAAAAGTCTCGATAATAAGGAATTCTACGAAAAAATAACAATTGAAGCTTATTGTCCGAAAATTATTCGAATTGGTGAAACCGATGATGGTGGGAAATTTGTGTGTAATCCGGAAATGATTCCAGATGACTGCACGTGAGTTTGAAAAACGAATGAAGCATTAGTTTTCAGAAAGTTTGGGTTATTTAAAAATCGGTGAATATAGCACCTATTGTTGTAGTAATCCTCTCACAAGAAAAATTAAAAAATACAATTCATAAGCATGAAAAGCCTCACACAATGTTTTTACAGTTTGATGTCTCTTGGTCTCAACAATCAGATTGGTTTCGATATTCAAATCCAGAGTATCACTCAACAACGATGTAAAATCATTGGAACTGACATCGCCGCGCAAAACGAGGCGACACTTGAGACGTATAAGAAAATAAACGGCCAAACTTATGTGGGTCGAATCGGTCCTGAGCTATCAATCGGCAATTTACTAGAGAAGTCAGGAGCGACACGTGCTGAAATGCTAAAAATCGATATAGAGAACGCGGAACACGAGGCGCTGCCACCATTTTTGCGTGACTATCTTGTTTGTCAAATTTTTGTCGAGATTCACGGAACGCCGAGTCAACATCTCCAACTAATGCAAAAAATCGCCAACTTAGGTTTTCGCCTTTTTTCTTTTGAACCAAATCCGTATTGTCCAACTTGCTGTGAATATAGTTATATCAATGAGCTTTGTATGCAACAGTATCATATGTTACCATTGAGCTCTCGTGTACCTTTAAATATTTAATAGTATTGTAAGTCTTTCTGCTTGTGACATTTCATTTATATCGGCCAAAATGAGTTCAGTTTGTCGGACTATTTTCAGAATTATGTCAATAAAAATTAATCTCCATTCCGAAATCGTATATTTTTCCTGGAATTATTCTATCAAGTGTTCGTATAATGAACATTATCTAGATATAGATTTGAAATTAAGATAAACATTGTTCTTTATATCAACAATCTAACCATCGACATGAGATCATAATCATTAGGTTGTTAGTTCCATGTTTGTATCCATACACCGATGTTAGAATTGGTATTAACAAATCAAATTAACATAGGAAATCTGTTACAGATTTGTTATTAACTCCAGAATAGGAGTATTATCAATAGAGTGGTGAGAAAATCCATTTCCTAGAATATTCGAGAACTCTGTTATGACGACATGGTTTTTGATTTTTCACAATGGTCTTCAAATTTTTTGAGTGGAAGTGGCATGAGTGGTTCGACTTTTGGTGATAGGTGGAACGCAACTTCATGAAATTTTCTGGGTGAATTTTTGAAATGAGGCCCACTTGATTGAGCTAGAAAAAATCCACGACTCAACAAATCACAACTACAGTATCGCGTAATTTTCAAGTTCAAAACACATTTTAAACAAACACTTGTGAAAATTTTTGTGAAAACGAGTACTTCAAAAATGGTACTCGCAAAGTGCTCATTCACGCGTCGAACAACTAACATTCCAAAAAACACTAATAAAACGAAATAGCATGCACAGGCAATTGGAAGACTGTATTAAGCCAATGAACAATCAAAAAGATCACATTTTATTAATAAAATATATATTATCATTATTGTACATGAAATTTTGCAACATAAAACTTAAAACTTGAAAAAAAGCATGGAATGTATGGAAAATACGGGACAAAATATGTAGTACAAAATCACAGATTTCAGCATATGTACACAATTTGGGATAAATAGAAATTTTTGGTGTGAAAGGTGAAAGTGGATGCAAGAGATCGGTTTCGAGACAAAATCTTCCAATTTTCTGATTGGGATGATTCATTCATCCGTTCACATCTGCCATCTTGTTACGGGCATATTCAATTCGTAGTCCTCCGCGGTCGGTTGAAGCAATCTATAAAAAACAACTGGGTTAAAAGCTCTTTAAGTTCTTTCAAATGATTGTCAATGATTTCTAATATGTATAAATGTATTATTTTAAATTCAGAAATTTTTCGAAATTCGGAAACTGTAAGTGAGATGTGAAAAATCTAGACAATTTTACACGACAGTGAAACCATGCAAAAACACCGAAACTGTACCTGAAAACCTTGTAACGATATCATAGCATGTGTTGCTTTCTGCAAATCCGAATACTCGACGAATGCCACACAACTTCCATTCTTATTGTGTAGTCGGAGCCGTGTGAATCCAGGAAACGCTTTAAACACACCGCGCAATTGCTCCTCATTCACATCGGCTGCCAAGTTTGCGACAAACAGGGTGGAACATGCCACTGCCGCGGCTGTAGCAACGGCGCTACCAGGTGCGACGACACCAACCGGCGACGTCACTGCTCGACCATTTGTGCTCAACTGGTGGTGATGGTGAAGTGGTTGTGGTGGTGGTGGTGGCTGTTGGTGTGTTGGTGGATGATGGGCGGAGGCGGCGGCGGCTGCGGCGGCAGCTGCCGCGTATTGTGCAGCGCCTGCGTTTGCTGCAAAACATCGTTCGAGGGGTGAAAAGAGAGTTTTATTGGTGGGTGGAGTGGGAAGAGGAGAGGGTGCGTGATGTACGGTTGGTGAGAAGGAAAATCTACTAATGAATTTTTGGCAGTACAAGTTGATAACAAATAGAGAAAATGAAGAAGGGTTGGGGGAAGTCCAGAATGAAAATAAATTTTTTTCATAACTTTTAGGAACGTGACACTTCATGTCGCCGTAGAACTCTCTTTGATTGGGCCTAATTTTTTTTGGAAGCTATCCACTTTTTCCTTCTAGAGAAAATTTTTGATATGTGACCAAACTCTCTGTATTTTTGGGTGGTATACATTTCGGTTGCATTGGTCCGCTGAACTGTATGTAGAAGATGAGAGAAACAGTTGTAATAACATCTGACTTTGTACAAAGTTTTCAATCTGAACTTTGTATAGAAAATGAAAACAGCTAATTACTTATACAAGTTCTTCTTACAAGAATCGTAGTATAGCTCGTTTTTTTGCATGACGTGATTTTTCGAAAATGAGAAGAGAAATATACTTTCAATCAATTTTGAATGTTCTTTCGAATTTAAGCGTTAACGAAAGACCAAAAGCTACAGAAAAGTGACGAAACGTAGCAATTAATTTCTCGTTTCAACCAAAACTTAAATCTCACCTTGCAACTGCGCATACAATGGCTGGTGTAATTGCTGATGGATCGCCGCCGTCGGCATATATGCTTGCAAAGCCTGTGCGGCTTGTAGATGTGGGAAACTCAACGCCAGTAGCTGATGATCGTTTAATAATGCGGTCGGATCAAGCATGCCAGCCAACTCCGGCTGTAATGGAGCTAGAAACTGCGGTACGCCAGTGAGTGCGGTGGGTTGTAGAGTTGGCGGTGGAGACTGTTTCGGTCGAGCCACTTTTGTATTCGATTTCGCGAGCTCGAGACGAAGAACTTGTGCACATTCGGGATCAAATCGGACACCTTCAAATTAACGGTCATCATAATTTTTATCTCAAAATTTAACAAACCTTGTAACATTTTTCGAGCATCCTGCGCGTCTTGCTGTGTGACAAATGTGACAAATCCAACTGGCGATGTCTGCTTTCCGTTTTTCGCAGTCATTTTCAGAAGAGAGCCTTCGTATCCTCGACATCCTCGGAATAACAAGTATAACTCTCGAGGTTTGGCATCCATAGGTAGACCAGAGACGAAAAGTGTACGAACCTGAAAAAAGAGGATATCACATTCACTTCTATTGTGTTTGAAGTACTGTTGGGTCCAATACAAGGATTTTCGATTAGAAGAATAAATTCTGATGAAACAGAAAAACCTTGAATTTGTTTCTAAATGTTTTCTTAATAAAAAACCAAATTTATTAAGGTCACATACAGAAAATATAAGCGTCACAAATGTTTTTCGTTTCATGAACAGGGTTTTTGAATTTAGAACATGTTTTTTTCATCTATGAATCGACATCATATTTCGGACTTCTTCCGAAAAACATGATATAGAAACGGTTTGTGAAAGAAGTGTTTTTTTTTCTGCGATAGAGGTGTATTTTGCTTTTTCTCATTTCAGTTTTCGATGTTTCTGATACACAAATTTTAGTGTTTAAACTCCAAACTTCTTGGATTTCTCACCTGTGATATACTGTTTGTTGAGTCTTGTGAGTTTAACGATTCCATCGAAACGGACGGCACCAAACTCGGCTGCGACGCGGCGCCGTCCATTTTTCGCTTCCGGCTGATTTCAATCGTTATGGCTGCAAAAGTCAAGAATTGATTTTAAAAATGCCAGCAAAAAAGAAGGAAATTCAATTTTAGTCGTTGAACAAAAGGACGGCTCAAGCGGGATAGATCAAAAAAACTTTTCTCAATTTTTCAAAGGCTCGAAAAATTCGAGCCTGGCTGAAAATATAATAATAATAATGACATATGCTGCTCATACATAGAGAAAGCGCGAAAAAAAAGTGGGCGGGCCCCCTGAGGCGGAGAGAAAAGAGCGGGCGCGACTAAATTGAGCGGAAATAGACTTGTGCGTGTGTATATGTGTGTGTATGTGCATGTGAGGGGCCCCGTTTCGCAACCTAGCAACCATCGACAAAATGGAGCACGGCCGACTGAAAAATGAGGGAAAAAAGTTCAAGCCAACGGTGGCGCCTGAATAATGTATACACATATATGTTTATGAGAATGAGCAAAAAGGAACAGGGGCTGAAAAATCACTGCGCTTTTTCGTGATTCACGAATCGTGGAATTTTATTTTTTCAATATTTTAGAAAATAAACGATTTGAACTAAGGCTCGATAAATGAAAGTTTCTTGAAACTCATTCTGAAAATACATTTCGTGAAAATCGCAGAACAAAACGTAAAAAAATACAGCACCCTGAGTTCAATCAATAATACGCATTGAGAAAAAGGCGCCATAAACAAGTTGTCGTTAATGTCCTTTCTAATAACATAAAAAATGTACACAAATATGATAAAGACTGAATGAACTATTACTATAATGGGTAATCTTATCAATCGAGAAACAAAAAAAAAGAAAACATGTTGGGTGGTCTGAAAAAAGCGAATCTTAAAATAATCCAAGCCAAACAAAAACGCGAAAAAAATGCACGGATTACCACCTCTAAATAAAACAGGTTCGCCCCGTAGGAGCAGAGATTGAGACACGCAGAGAAACAGACGGTCGTCAAGGTTATGAACCTTATGTTGAAAGGACGTGCGCGGAACACATATATAATTGAAGGGTGGAGAAAGGTGGACACCCAGTGAAAAAATCCTCCTAATGGACGTCTCTTATACTTGTATTATACAAGATATGTGTACACATTAGGAGTAAAACATACAGAAATAGTTTGAGGAAGGTGGGGAGAAGTACTTTGCGCACCCACAGACAGAGAAAAGAGAGAACAACCTCTTCAAATAAAATACAGTGTGCACTTGAAATTTTGAACATAAGATTACCTTGTTCAAAATTATTATTGTTAAAAGTTGTCAGAGGCGCAGGTGTAGAGAGAAAGTCAGGATAGGATGACAATGCAAAAAAGAAAATAATTGGCGTACTGTAGACATTCATGAACATATTTTTTTCAGAATTCAGAGTTCGTGAATCACAAAATCATGTTGTTTACCTTTTTGAGGCTATAAAATCCGGTTTCTATTTTAAACTTTCAAAATACCTCTGAGGTTCGAAAAAAAAATTCCTCTAAAAATTATATCCATGCTTCAAAACACAATCATTCTTCGATGGGTAAACCTGATAGCAAAATGATAAAAACGGGTTTCAAAATGTAACACAATTCGCGCACAGCGGTAGGTAGTGTCTCGAAGAAAAGGCGGCGTGGTTTCGGGAAACAATTTTGTCAGTCATCTGTTATGAATTTTAAAAAATATCAGGACCAAATCAGGATCAAACAGGGGCCTAAAACACAACTGTAGTCTTGAAAATTGATTCGATTAAATGAGACAATTGAATGAACACAAAAACAATTAGAAAGTGAAGTTTGGCGTTTTTTTCTTGTTTGTTGAAACGAACATATTGAAATTTAATAATTCATAGAGAAACTAGAATGTGTAATAAGAATAGTTCAAAACGGATCAGAGTGTGATAGCAAATCGGCCTCAATAGCTGTTTAAATGAACCTGGCTCAGATGGATCACCCCCTGGACTCACGAAAATCTAGATCTTAACAACTACATTTTTCAAGCTTGATGAAGCTATAAAATAGTCTGGTAGCACGTTTCGATCGGAAAATTGGAAGGTCTCGGCCACCCAGAAAAAAACCCATGTAACTTGGCATATATGATAAAGCTATTCCGGAAGACTGAAAGACTGAACAATAAAAAAGCTCATGTTCAACTACCCAGGCACAAAGAAAAAACAAGGTAAAAACAAATAAACAACACGGCGTCCGGTTTTTGGCGCGGTCCGCAAACCCTCCAAAAACAACAACGTGCGGCGGGCGGAAAAGAAAAGTGTGAATAGGTAGAGAGATTGGGCAAGAGAAAAAGACACACACATAGAAAACACAATAGGTTATCCAATGAAGAAGCGAGCAAGTATGCTCTGTCGAGAGGACTGAGAGAAGTGCGCGAAGAAAGAAAGAGAGCGAGGGAGGGGCAGACTCATAGATATATTCTCGCATTAATCGAGGATGGATGAAATAATTAATACATTGCGAAGAAGAATGTTGTAGGAATATGTACATGGATTTTGCTGTTGAGAATTCTCTATGGACACATGTATATTCAACCAAATTAAAAAGAGTAATTCAGAACTACTCATAAAATATTCTCTCAATACTTCTCTAAAACAACATATCCAAATTGACTCATAAATCAAATGAACCGGATATTTGTGAGCGTGTGCATGTGTGCTCGACAAGCTAGAAGACTAAATTTAGAAAGTCAGGAACTAACATCTAAACATGAGAAACAAGTAGGGATGCTGAACTGTGGTCCATCTAGGCTTATTTCACTAACCACATTGAAGCCCCAATATGGACATCCTCCGAAACTAGAAAGGCGTATGATTTCAGGTGGCAAACAGAAAACAAACTCGAAAAGAATTTTAGATACTGAAATTCAGTCTTTTGAGAAATTAATTAACATGGAATGAAGCTGGGTGGCCATGCAAAACTTCTGAATCTCATTTTGAAAATTCAATTACTCAAGACTTTTTGGGATTGAAAAGAGCCCAGAAGAAAAAATTGGCAATTTCTATTCAAAAAGTTTTTATTACTACAAGCAAAAACCATAGTAACCCAATGGAGGCGATTGAATTCTAAATATTGGATTCAGTTTTTTAAAGATACTTCTCAAATTGATGGTAAATTTATTTTTAAAAGGTGTTTCAAACTGTATCACCATTTTTGATAATTTTGAAAAAAGAAAAAATCGTCAAGTTCCGAGGACAAACCGCCGCACGCGAAATGTTTGAAATTATAATAACAATAACACACAACTACTACTTTTCGTACAAAACAGAATAAAACCAACATTTTGTTGTAATTGCCCACCGTCTGCGTAAGGAGGACAAGAAAATTGGAGGTTGAATTGGATCAAGTTTGAAGAATTGATGGATGGAAAAAGAGGCAGGCATCCGGATTGAAACTACAAATAAACGTGGGAGTTAAGATCGGGTGAATTATATAGAAAACACTATAGATGTTACTGTAACTTGAACTCGGAAAAAAAAAACAATTTTAACGAAAACTCAAGACCATTGTACTTTGAAATTAGTCAAAACAAGTTTTGAATTCTTTTCAAATTGACCCAAAATTGTCAATTAGTGTAGAAAAAAGTGTGAAGGTCTTCATTTTAGGGAAATGTTTTTTTCGAATCAAAAATTTATGAGGCGTCCGTTTTTCGACTTCTGTTTCTTCTGACACCAAGTGTATGTCACTTTAATATTTATAACTATGCATTTTTTAATACTCCCAAGATAGACGATAAAAAGCGAAAAAAAGTTTAGGGTTTAGAAAGTAAAGTTAGATTTTACATAAAATCGATTAGATCTTATATACGAATAGAAAGTATAACCAATGAATAAGTGCATTTGATGAATATTAGATGATTATCTCTGAACCGTTCTTGTTATCAGATGACCCATACAGTAGACAAACACATAATTATCCGTTTTGGATGATAAACTAGGACGTAAATCGTATTTGTACGAGAGGGAACAAGAAACTGTTGATTATGAAGCTTGGATAATGTGAGCGAAACAAAAAAGAATTTTCAACTGGCTTTCGGCAATTCCTGGAGAATGCATTAATTTTTGTTTGGAATAATGATATTGTTTCCCGATTTTTTTTCGAAAGCATCCTGAATCCGATCCAAGTGAGGAGGTATCGAGAACTTGAATATTTCCCGAAAATTATGGGGTTCGTACTTCAAACGGTGAAAAAGTATGCAGAGAATATAGTTTGAAAATCCGGATAACAACAATCAAAGCCAGGTTTAAAAATTTTAACCAATTTTAGCCTTCCCGTGAGCATTTTCTCCCGACGCATGTTCTATGTCATCTTTTTTCTGATACGAAAAAGATTTTTATTCAACCCATATTTGTCTAATTTTCATAGTTGATTCTACAAAAAATAAACTTAAATCTCCTAATAGTTGTGAGAGTCTACCTTTTTTTTTAAATCAGAAAGAGAATACACTCGAGCGCCAAAAATCATAAAAACGAATGTTTGTTTGAACTATCCCACAAATGGGGCTGTTTTTTGTATGTCATATATGACCATGACAATTCTTCATATTTGCCATAAAAGGAGACGAAAAAGAAGAAGAAAATGGAGCGCGCAAATAAATATATTCGTTTCTTTTCTTCGGTCATGGTCGGGTTGTAAAACTTTTTGCCTGACACACACACAGAGACAAGAAAAAACCAACTTTAGGGTTTTTATACGACTTTTCAGGAAGGAAATGAATAAAAAAGAAATAATTTTTCGAAATTCGACATTTCTTTTCATACTTTTGACTCACTAATATTGATTCCAGGAGACAACTATTCTCAAAAAAAAGAAAAAAGAATGAGAAATTTCTATTAAAAATACTCTGCAAAACAATGGCTCATTTTCATATATAGCTATTTTGCAGAAAATGGGAGAAAACTGTGAATATAATAGAAAGGGCCAATAATTTTCTACTTTTTCTCTGTGAAAGCAATTAATTTTAAGTGAGTTGTTGAACTTTGGAAAAAAGGAGCATTTAAAAGAGTAGGGCAACTACAAAGAAGATATGCTATGAGCTTTAAGGATTGGATAGAACCAAGTTTATCTCGTATGAAGCAGCAACTCTGTGACTTGAAATCAGTAAAACGAAGTTCTTGCCAGATAAATCAAACCTGATATAGTTTGATTTTGTAAGGCGTTACTGTTCAATTTTTCCAGTAAAACCTCTAAATTCTTCACCAGACTCCGGAGACTCGCACCTGGATATTGGCAAGTTCAGGCGCAGTGATTTTTTCCTATTTTTTTCGTATTAATTTCACTTTAAGCTATCGCTGAATTCGACAGTACCTACTTGGTTTATGCATTGTCATTGTCAAAGAACAAACTACCGCGTAAACGTAGCGTTCTCCATTCTTATGTGAGCATGTTGCAGAATGTGTTCTCGATTCTTTTCATTGCTTCTTGCTTTGTTTGACGACTGAGAAAACTACATATGTATATTTCCGCATTGACCGTAACAGAGAAAATTGGTCGGATCATTTAGCCAAGTGTAGAAAGTAGGGGTTTTCTTTTGCGTCATGAGAAATTTATTCGAAAAACATACTTTCGATGGACTTTAAAATACCTAAGCTACGCACAGAAGCCGGAAAATGTTCCGCCATGAACGGGAAAAATAATCAAAAAATGAATGCCAATTGTTTGTTTACATAAATTCGAAAGCTTCTCCAAATTCACTTTTTTGTCATTTTCATTTTTTGAAATTTGATACACCAAGAGACTTTGCATGACTTTTAGTATACAATAAACACTAGAGGAAAATTCCAAACAAAAAATGAAAACAAACTAACCGTTATTTTTTTTCGGAGTTTCAGGTCGTTCCAGTTTTCTGAAAAAATTGATTGGTTACATGAGCTAATGTTGAGTAGTTTCTACATTTTTTCGTCGATCGTTTCATCCCGACACACCATTTTGAGATCTGAAATAAGTTTTATATGGATACAACACCGACATTAGACGATAAAAGGGAACTACCGCAAACATTAAAAACTTAGACAATTGAAAGAAGAACTTAACATATTCCCACAAAATAGGAGTTTACAAGAGCTGGTTTTCTGGGCCCCGCCGAATTGTTAATAAATGAGCCACCTATTTATGCGTAAAATTAAGCTTTATTAAACCTCCGCGGGTTTGAGAAATACTGCGAGAACCTCAATAAAATATTTTTAGTGGATTTTTTTCGAGTAAGTTTTTTTTTCTCCCAAGACTGTGAGACAAAATTCCAGTTACCAATTCTGTCCCAATCATCATTTTGAAACTTTCGAGCTTATAAGAAACTTCCAAATATTGTCATTCAATCTTCTACATTTAAATCCTTCAATTTACGGTACCGTTTTTGTCCATCTCCCCGATATCTCATATTTCTTTCTCACTCTCTTCTGGCATAAACATGAATGCTCATAATCACATTAAATGGGCGCGCGCCACGTTCGAATTTCTTATAATGGGTCCCGCGACGATAATATATGACATGTCAAAATTGATGGGGTGGGGTTGTGCAGATCGTATAGTTTCGACCAAAGGTGATGTCCTACCCAACAATTCCACTTTATCTTCAGTAGCGTATGACTACGTTTTGGGAATTTGAAATTTTTTTTTCGAATTTATTAATAGTTTTATTATTAATATTTTTAGCATAACATTGCTGAGATTTGTGGTATGTTTGAAATGAAACAATGTTGTTTCTTGACAGATATATAATTATTTGAAAGGGAAATTTTTTTAAATAGGGAATCCAAACCCAGCCTTGGATTTTCTAATCAGCGGATTATTGAGAAAGCTCGTTTTAGTCGGGCTTTCGTCCTTTGATTTCACTCCTGGCCTGTCGTGATAATTAAAAAAGGAGAAAAATATAAAATATCGAACGCCGTCGTCAACTGGCTATTTCAACATGATAAAATAATAAATGGATAAATAAATTTTTGAAGTTTTGGTAAATATATATATATGACAAAATATGTGTATGAAAAAGACTAGAATTGTTCAACTTTCACTGGGTGTACAGGAGGGAAGAAACTTGGTAGATTGAGTAGATCGGTGACAATCGATTCGATCTTTGTAGTCCCAACAAGTTTGGCGAAAAATATCCGAGAAATTCGATTTGGATCAGCTGCTTGTAAAAGTTTAAGGCAATCCTGAAGCTGAGAAAAACGCTACAAAAACAATTATCATTAATCTAAACTCATATATAAGAAAATTTTACCTTGTCAATTTTGTTAATTCTACAGTAATCTTCCAAGGCGGTCATCAACTTTGTCGATATTTCATTTATCTTTGTTTTTTCTTCAATTTCCGGGTCATCTGTAATGAATGATAAATTTTAATTTGATATATCTTCAATATCTTCCCCACTAGAATAAAAGCGTAAAAATAATCTGTGAACAAAATCTATGAGTGTGTTCGGAATGAAGAAGTAATCCCCTGTGCCGCCCGCCCGCCGGCGCCATGAAAAAAAAAGATGGAAAAAAGAGGAAGACCCACCTCATCTAACCCCGACCCTTGGACCTCGGAATGGAGGATTACGGTAAGAGGGATTAAAACAAAGAGAAGGAAGGGAAGATGTACAGTGAGTTGGTTTTAGAGTTATGTAAGTAAAACAAGTTCAACTTTATATTGTAGGAAATATAACTGCATGTCGAATCGATCGGACATAATTATTCTATCCTATGGTATGGGAAAAAATTGAAGGAGGATGAGTGTCAAAATTAAAAGA
This sequence comes from Caenorhabditis sp. 38 MB-2015, assembly GCA_900536415.3. NCBI lineage: Eukaryota > Metazoa > Nematoda > Chromadorea > Rhabditida > Rhabditidae > Caenorhabditis > Caenorhabditis quiockensis. The sequence goes on along the minus strand of LR550619.1, from coordinate 56,678 downwards.
CTTGAGATGTTATTATATAGCCGTACATGTTTACCTCTATTAAAGGGCGACTATGGTCTGGAAACAAGTTTTGCTATTTCTTTTCTTGTTGTTTTCCTTATCATCAATCCGTGAATAGAAAAAATTCTCATTTGACGCTCCCGCAACTGGACAAAGGTGAAAAATAATTCTTGAGCCCGTGAGAACAGATGAGAAAGTTTGCTCCACTGTTACAGAGAAAATTCAAAAATAGTTCACAAACACCAAATATGACGAGCAAAGTTTTAATGACGCAAATTTGCACACTCCTTTCAGGGATCGCACCATAGTCGCCCTTTAATTTATATCTGATTTAGTACTTACTATCAGTGAACAAAAGAATTGCTCTCATAGACGAAATCTCAACAACATCCAGTGACATTTCAGATATTTCCCGAGTTTTTCTCTGTAAACCAGGCATATTTTTCAGATGTCGAAATCTATTTCACCTACCTGCAACCCTTCAACTTCTTCCGCATCTGCCTCCGCTAAATATTCTTCAAGACCAACGCCGCAAAAGTTCGAATGTGCCAAGGCGAACAAAAAAATTGGAGCCCAACTGGACCTGAGAAGACGGGCCTGATCCGCGCGTACCAGACTTGTCATACTGTGCTTAGCCCAATTGACAGTGGCAAATATCGTTTGCGCAGCGAATTCAAAAATCGAATCACGTTTCGATGGTTGGAAGAGAACCGGTACCGAGAGTTGAGGTGGAAATGAGCCGCTGGGTGGTCGAACAAACGGGTTGAAATTCGGTATGGGGAGCCGGCCACGTTGAACTGCTGGAAATATTCGGTCTGAGACCAGGTATAACAATGGGATTGTTAGCTTGTTCTACATATAAAGTGTCAGTGAAAAATGCTTCTCAGTTCTAGTTTGGTTTTACAATACATTTGAGTTTAGTTACAAAGACTGTGAGAGTTCTCAATTATTGAAAAAGTTTTCTGAAATTAGATTCAAATTTCTTGAAGGAATAAGTCTTGGAAATCTACCTTCTTTACGCATTCCCATTCGAATACATTTCTTCAATCGGCAATACTGACACTGATTCCGATGTTGAACATCAATTGTACAATTTTTTGCGGCGCGACAAGTATAACTCAAACTTCGCCGGATTGATCGTTTGAAAAAACTCTTGCAACCTTCGCAACTGAACTGTCCATAGTGTTTTCCACTTGATTTATCGCCACAAACCACACAATCAGTGCCATCAGAAGATGTTGACGGGGTGAGAAGCTGAAAATATTCAATTTTCAGGAAATGCGAGTTTCCAAAAGCCTTGGGAATCATGGGCCGTATTCACGAAAATGGGTCCGGTCAATTTACAAAAAAGCGCACCCGCTCACGTTTTTTCGATCCGACCCAATTGTTTAAATTTGGGCCGGCCAACCTTTGTGAATACGGTCACAGAAGAATATTTTAAATGTTGAGTTCTGGGAATCCGCAGGCTTCTGAGAATACTTTTTTAGATCATAAAAACCATTCTCGAATCATCATTGAAATCGGTGCAGAGGCCGAACATAAAATTTATATGAATTATTTTTTTCTGATGACGAGATAATGATCGTAAATCGCACGGCAGGGGGTCCCGCACCTTCTGGTTCCTCCTCCACAAGATGAAAATGAACATGTGTGAGAAGTGAAAAAAGATGAGGGTGAAATTGAAATAAAATTATATATTCATATGACAAACGGATTATTTTATGTTTTCGACACAAGAACGAGAGGAGTACATGAGAAATTTATGAATGCTCTACGTTTTAATTTTAGGGTACACAATTTTGACGAGTTCAGGTGAGTGACTGGTATGGAGAAAAAATTGTACTAGAATTAAATCATGAAAATATAAGCCTGTCTGGGCGTCAAAATTTATGAGTTTCATTCTTCCACAAATCCGTGAACACAGCCTGAAGCAGAAACATGCACTGGAGAAAAAATCCAATGAAAAAAGGTTAAGTCCAACAAAAAAGTACCAGAGAAATGGTATTAGTTATTGAACCAGATTCGCCAAAAAAATATACAACAATGACAGGTTAAATGAAAGAATCATAAACCTTTGAGGTGACCTACAGAACTTACAATATACTAGAGAAAAATTGCGTTGTCTAAGTTTTTTCCGTGTTGAAAGTTGATTATTTTCTACTGCGTTCAACTAACGTTTCGCTTTTGTTTTCACAAAATAACGTGGAAAAAAAAGCAGCCACAGCAACACCCAGAAATGCAGATTTGTCAAAAAACTATTTTCGAACTTTTGATCGAGTAATATTCGAAAAATATTTAGTATTCATATATTCATATACATTCATAAAATATACAACAATCAAAATGATTTTTCAACGTGAAAAGTGTTTCACTCGAGTTATAAACTTTTTCTTTGGTTTAATTTAAGAATTGAATTTGATTTTAAATTACGATAGGATCTTTTTTATAAGCACCACAGAGCACATTTTTGTTTTATGGTAAAACCAACATATTTTCAAAGCGTATGTGGTAATTGGTATACTTTCAGTGATATTAAAATATTGTTGATGTTGACGGGGTTAGACACATCTTGAGACTTGAAACTTTGAGTACAAAACAAAAAAAGAAATAAAAACACATTCTACTATACAGATAAATCTTTTCTTATACCTACCTCCTTCTTGAAATCAAACCCAGCCACGTTTTGAATTCCAGTATTTTGGAAAATTTGCGTCCAGCAAGCGGCCAAGGCTGGGATTCCGGCCCATGGCAACATTTTCCCAAAAAGAGCCGACTGCCGAACTCAAAAATCTCACTTCTAGCGTTTTTTCGAAACTGGGCGTGGTCTGAGCTACACAACCAATCGGCTGGCATTTGAACGTCAAAGAGAAGGAGGCGGGATAAATACGGTAGGTTAGGAGCAGATGGGTCGCCGATGCTCCCGACGATAACCGGATGAGAAAAAAGAAAGAGTGAAAAAAAGAAGAAGCGAAGACAATTTATCATATTGGTGAAACGAGCCACTAAATAAAAGTGCGAAAAAAAGTAGGAGCTACTAATGGGTAGAGCACGATTAGCATCTTGATACGAATTTTTTTTTTGAATATAACTGAAATGTGTCACTAAGTTTTCACTTATATAAGAATTAGGACTTATTCACGAGTGCAGAACTCAACAACGTGGTTTCTGTAGTTCCCACTTTGAGCATAAAAATTTTTAGAAGCAGCCCTTTAGAATGGAAGTTAATCGACTTTTTCTGGATTCTTGGGCCTTCAGATGTCAAATCTGATACTGAATTAAAACAAAAATTGGTGAATTTATGTTTTAAATTTTGAAGTCTTTCGGTCAGGGCTCAAATTTGAAAACTCAATGAAAAAATTATGGAAAGCCATTTCTTCTAGACTACGGCCTGCATGACGAGTAGTTTGTAAACTTTTTAAAATCAAAATATTGAATACCAAATTTTTCAACGTGCAGTGTCGTACTCACGGAGATGGGCCGGCCCAATTTATAAAGAAAACAAGCGCACCGCTCACGTTTTTTCGAGTTAATTCAATTTTTAAAATTTTTAATTTGGGCGAACCCACCTTCGTGAATACGACCACTGGATTTTCCCATGATCATTCTTGTCAAAAGTGTGCAATTCCCCGAGATTTCCGAACTGTTCCGCAAAGAAAAAAACACTTACAACATCAACGACGAATTGGACATCGTTCGAAATTCTGGAAAAATCTGAACTTCAACAAATGCGTAATTTTTAAAATAACACTGACGGTGTCGACGAATCGAACCGTATTTCCAATACTCATTTCAGATATTAAAACGAATCTTTATTCTAACCACAATTTTCATTTTGCACGGCTCTTGAGAGCACCAAATTCCACTTGGCGCCAAGCTACACCTAATTGGTGCCAGAAATCAAATTAGACGCCCAACACCCGACACAAATACTTTGTTCCTAGAAAAAGACACTTGAAAATGAAAATCTACCGTAGGCAGAAATTCAATTTTTGCTGGCTGTGCGCGAAAAATACAATTGAATAAAGATCCGGGAGGCGAACAAAAAAAAAAAGAAAAAAGTCACAAACAATAATGCAAGTTGGCCTTGAAGACGACCCGATTAATTGAGCACAACAAAAAATTAAGAAAAGGGCCTTGGAGGCCTAAAAGTGGAAACAAATAAAGCAATAAAACTCGGGGAATCTCAGAACAGACTAGAAATAACACAGATAAAATGAAAAAGTAATTTGGGATTTACTAGGAACTCAATTTAAAAGCAGATTTTTGCCAGGATTTCTTAGAGTCTGAGAGTCTAAAGACTAATTTAAATCTAAAAACCCCTTGATAATACAAAAATGCAAAACAACAAAGTAACAATTATAGAGCCGCCAATCTTCGCTGATGATTTTGGAAGTGGTACTTCGTTGTCATTTGATGACACATTCTTCAACTTCAAAACTGGTTTCTTGGTAGTGAATAGAATCTCGCCGTCATCTTCTTCCGACTCATCAGAATTTCTATAAACTGTGGTTTTGGTTGTGGTTGGCGTTGATGTGGTGGATGGTGTTGGCGTTGATGTGGTGGATGGTGTTGGCGTTGATGTGGTGGATGGTGTTGTCGTCGTTGTAGATGTTCTTGCAGTAGTTGTGGTGGTAGTAGTAGTAGAAGTAGACGGGGTGGTGGTAGTTGAAGTGGTGGTTGTGGTAGTTGGTATTGTACTAGTAGTAGTAGTTGTAGTAGTCGACAGAGGTTTGGCTGCATGCCGGAGGGCGCCTGGTGGATAGACTATCTCGTCCTGAAAAATAGTAATTCTGATTGAGTTGGCAACCTAAAAAATTATTTATATGATTTCCTGTTTCCTTATCTCTGATATGAATTTTCTCAAATTCTGGGCGTATATGTGTCACAGCCTGAGAAAAGCAACATGAAGTGTCGTCGGCGCGAAAAATCGAAAATGTAAAGTATTTTTGATCTACTCGCTGACTACACTCTTTTTTCTCTCTGTCTCCTTCTGACCCACACTATTTCTCTGAAAAAAAGACGTGCCAGGGTTGCCGTTTGGCCATTTAGACCGCACCCACTTTTTTGGAGGGCATTGCAATGAAAAAAATAAATTATGAAACGAATTTTTCTTCAGGAAATTTTATTTTGCTCAGGCTGTGTGTGTATTTATGTATCACGTTGTTCAGAAAGAAATCGCCCTTCGAAATTTTGGTTTCGAGTCGAAATCGGCCGAGTTCTTTGCAAAAGGCATCACTTTCTCGGTGGACGTTGGCGATAAGTGGTCGATAATAATGGCGAATATATTTCTGATTAAAGTGTTGTAATATTTTCTTTACAATAAATTTCGTTTTGGTTCAAACGGCGCTTTCTTTCTGAACCTAATATATAAATTGAGATTAGAAACTTCAAGATAAAGCTGATCTCGAAAATTTTTGTCAGGTGTTCAAATAAAATCAAAAATGTTTTGTATTGTCTTATTTCTAGCGTTTAAAACTTCACATTCATTTTTTTCAGAGAAAAAATTAATACATTTTTGAAAAATAAATTTCAGTTAAATATTTGGTTGACTAAAAATGAACGTTCACCTGGAACTTTTCAAAATGGAGAATACTTTTTCGTTTTATTTCACAAAAAAAAAAACATATCCATACAAACATGTTTGACATTGTGTGTTTTTCATATAGAAAATTTTATAAGATTTTTTATAAGACCTACCTTTTTCGGTTGAATTGAATCTTCTGGTTTTTTAAATCTATCCCGAATCTCACTATACGTGATAATTCGATCAACTGAATTGTTTCTGGTCAATCCGACACGCAAAGTTGTGGTAGGTTCGACATTTGACACGCTTTTAGCAAGTTCTTGTTCTCTTTTTGTCTCGGTATTGGGTACATAACTTCTGGGTGTGTCTTCACGAGTTTCAGGTCGTTGTTGCAATGATCGAGATCTATCTTGTGACTGGATTCTAGCTTCAATTCTTTGAGTTCTGCTAGTTTCAACTCTCCCAACTTCAGATGATTTCGATCTTTCTTGTGATGGAACCGGCCAGTTCTCGGTTCCTCTCGACGACTCCGCAAATCTTCTTGTTGCCTCATACTGCAATTTTTGCTGCTGAATATGTGTCTGTCTACGCTTCTCTTCTTCCTCTTCGAACTTTTTGCGCCTGTTCTCATGCTCTAAATGCCTGCGTCTCCATTCTTCCTCATACAATCGACGTTGTTCTTCTGGAGATGGAGTTCGTGGCGTGGTTGTCGTCGTTGTGGTGGTAGTGGTTGTGATTTTTCTCTGATGTGATCCAGGTAATGGTGGCAACGGTGGAGGTGTGACGACTTCTTGCGCAGCCGGATTTCGTCGTCGCCATGGCGGAATTGATCTGAAAATCATTCGTTTTTAACTTTTCGCTATTTAACTTTCTAAATATTTAAAATTCGAAAATCTATCACTCTTTTCCAACTCACTCATCAATAGAAGGTTTCGGCAATTCAGGAGGTCTCATATCGAATGTATTCTCCTCAATTCTGTTAGAGGCGACTTCTTGATTATCAATCTCGTCGCTCAAATCGCCTTCATCCACTTGATCATTCACATCATATTGTTTATCAATTATCATATCCGGTGCATCGTGTTGATCCACGTCTGAAGATTCCGATTCCCATGTCTTTTGTTGATGACGTGGTGAGTCGTCATCGACACGTTCAGCAAGTTCAACGTTACAGTAATCTTCGTTTCGACACCAACATTTTGTCTGGAATTATGAATAAAGGAAAAGTCAGATTCAAAGTTTCGAATCTGAAACTTATAAATGCTTTAATTAAACAGAGAAGAATAATTCGATTTGGATTTATTGAAGAAAATTTAACTTTTGAAAACTTCTCGGTATTCGTATTGAATGTACCAACAATTCTATATCTTTTCAAAATCTGGTTCTGAATACACAAATTAAAGAAATAATGTACATTTTCTGTTTCCGAAAGTTGTCAAAAAATATTGTGAAATTTACGTCCTTCCTGAAATATATAATTTATTGCAATTCACCCATTTTCTGGGGAAAAATGAATTTCTTCACGTTCTATTATGAAATTCGCCCTTCTTACTAATGCGAAAACAATTTTTCCATATGCACACACACAAGCAAGCTGGTACTATTTATAATAATAATAATAACATTGGTGTGTAGAAGTGGTAGTAAAGGTACAAATGGTGCGAAGAGCAAACAAACGCATCAAAGAGGCAAAGAATAACCAAAAAGCAGTGAGAGGCGCAGAAGCGGAGAAAAAACTTACTGCATCTCGACCATTTTTTTGCACAACTTTGCATGAATCAGTAGAATCTTTGGAAACATGAGCACAGGCAAAATGTTGTATTGACCCGATTCTAATCATTGCGCAAGCTGCTACCTGAAATTTTTCATTATTAAGAATTTAAACTCTTTGCCTATGAGTTCTGAGAAACGGAAAGTTTTCTAAATATTCTTGAGGCCACTAATGAAAAATTTTAATAGCAACATTTTAATTAATTTCGATTGACATGAAATGGTTTATAATATACGAGAAAAGTGCATTTTCTCACACGTAACAAACATTTTTTTCATGGGAAAAATAGCTATAAGTCAAACTATTGTTTTCGTACAACTTTACAAAAATTCCAGTAAAACCCTACCTTTGTCCCATTATTGTAAACTTGACACCACGAATTGTAGCACGGAACGCCACCTTTATCAGTTGTACATTGACATCTGGAAATGAGAAAAAAATATGCGATACTTCAGTTTAAGAATAGTCTCTAAAGTTTTCTGTATCTTCCTATAAATTCAACCATTCTCTTAATTTTATTTTTGAATTTTCGAAAATTTTTTTAAAAAAAAGTGCATTTCTTTGTCTGTTTGTTTGATCATCTAATCAGCCGCCTCTCTCGGAACGGCTAAAAAAATGTCAAATCTTTTCATTGTTTATTTTTCTCCGCCGCCAAACAACAGAGAATTTCGGAAGGCGACCTTATGGGAAAGAAAAATATTTGCTTCCGAAAAATAAGACAAAAAAAAATTCAAAAAAAAAAAGGAAAACAGAAACGCGATTGTTTTTTTGGGATTCGAAAAAATACGTTTGAATAGTTGGACAATGGAACAGAAAAATGTTTTTTGTTATTTCAAAACCATGGTCTTGATGAAAACATTGTTTGTGAAACTAACCGTCAATGTGGTAATGAAAAAAGAGCCTTCAGAATGTTTCGAAAAATTCCTCGGCCCAATTTTTTGAGCAGTTTATACAAGAAAAAGAACAGACTTTTAAAATCCTCCCCCATCTCCACTTTGAAATTCAACTTTGAAACCCATTTTTTTATAATCACACCCAGCCGTCATAACACCTGGCACCCAAAACTAATTTCAGTTCTTTTTTCGAATGAAAATTCTGAACATCTGTATTAACAAAAGGTCATATTAGGGAACACCGCAAGGCACGCCGCACACACAAGAAAAAAAAATTTATTAGGCGGAAGACGACACTAAATATGTATAGATCTCGATCTCGTAGCAAGGAAAAAATATTTCGGTTCAGTTACCCAAGTTTTGTTTCTTTTTTGCACTATGAAAGTGGCCATAAGTTTTCGCGCGCGCCCGCGAAAAATCGGAGGTGCGCGCAAAAATGATTTATTTATGATGATCATCGGATTTAGAGGAACGCCTAAAATCCAAGTTTTTGCAATTAAAAAAAATGGAAAACAACATTTAGTTCGACATGGGAATTTTTCGGAGGTCGGTTGTTCTTATTTGGTGAATGAGGTTATTTAACAAAAATATTAAATTGAATAAAACATGTATTTCATTTTGTTTTATTGCAGGAAAATACGAATTTTGAGAAAATATTTTCTAGAGTTACTGGAATGTTTAAAACAGAAACAAAAAAAAACCATATCAACTCACCTCAGCGCATCAACAGTCGAAACTCCAACAAATCCCAGAAATAGAATCAGAATACTTGCAAAATTTTGGAGCATCAATAACTTATGCCAACACAAGCAGTTTCAGATAATAACTAAAGGTGACAATAAAATGTTTTTTGTTTTCCTCTTTCTCTCAATTTCAACTCTTCCCTCCTGAGAATGTTGCTTCTCCTGTCTATCTTTCGATTCGACCATGCAATGGGCGGAGCTTTGCGAAATTTGGGCGGGGATTCGAATAAATAGTGTGGTGTCTGGTGGAGACGAAGACGATTGTAGAGCTAAGCGTGAGTTGGTGGGAGAGTTGGCGCGCAAAAGGAGCAGTGAATCGAAATTATCGCCGAGTGAGTAGGTGGAGATTCCAAAACCGCTGAAAGAATTTAACTTTCTTAAATGAAAAAAAAGTAGAACGACATTTCAGAGGTCATCATCATTTTCAAACTGCTGAAAAAATCAGAATCTTGTATTTTCCAAGAAAATGAATCTTATGTTTTAAAAACGGAAGTTTCAACACATATGGACAGTGTAATATTGATAATAAAAGAAACACTGTTATTAGAATTTTATTCGAAAAAATTGTTTTCAATTTTTCAACCGGAAACTATGGAATTTCGAAATGAAAATCTTAACAGAAAAACCATTAAAATGAAGCAGAAAAATAAGAGAAAAACTGCTGACTCACAACAATATTTTTGAAAACAAATTCTTTCTATCAAAAAAAATTCGTTGTTGATAAAAATCAACAAGAGATAGTCAAAGTATGCACAAAGAAAGACATAAAGGAGTGAAAGAATGACGAATAATTGTCCTATTGTATACATTACCACCAAAAAATTTTTGGTCGCCTCGATTAAAAAATATATTATTTGGTTTATTTTTTTCACCTTGTGTACATCCTTACTTTCGAAACTTTTGAACTGTTTTCAATGAAATCCGATACTTCTTGAACAGTACATCTAAATATTTACTCGTACAAATTTCAAAGCTGGATGAGGAGCTCACAATCTTTTATATTTTTTTGCGATCACGAGTCTAAGAGAATGACTATAAAAAACCACCACATACATACAGAAAGAAAAACGAACTCAAGAAACTGAACGTTCATATCTAGAGCTTAAAAAACTCATTAGTGGAACATCCTGTTCAAAAAATATCTGTATAATGAACAATTACACTAGAGATAAAAACAAAAAAAGCGATAGTTGTTGGGGTATCTTCCAAACCAATATACAAAAACAAAAATAAGCTAATTAATTAAATGAATTTTTGCTTGTTTATACAACATTCATACGTTTTTATTTATTTTAGCCATTTAGGAAGCACCGAAAAGGCTACTACTACTGCCAAAGATATATTTGTTCAGTAGAATGAGTGGAGGTGAAATTCGAGAAGAGCCTGAAGAAAAAGAAAAATTCAAGAAAACTTCTGTTCAGCTACTGGTCACGGATGACCCCTCAACGAAATTCTAAATTTTTCGAAAATCTTTAAAAAAAAAAGATGATGTGGTGTTTGTAGCATAAATTGCGGAACTTATTAGAAAAGTACTGCCAAGAATCAAGCATTCACTAAAAATATTCCGTTCAAAAAGTATTTCAAACAATTAATCGTATTTACGAATGAAACTGTTCATCCTTCGTCCGATCAGAATTTGCTCACATTCATCAGAACGAATACTGGTTTTAACTTAAGAATGTGCTGACCCTCGATGTCAGATTGCCTCTCATGAAACTTTCAAAATGAAAGTTTTTTCTAAAAATTAATAACTCAATTTCTGATATTTATGTGCACAAATTCCGATATTTAAAAATCGTAAAATGTCCAAAATAAGAAATGAAATTCGAGACTTCAGAGTTTCCTATAGTGTTCCTTGGGAAGAAGAAAGATATGCAAAAGAAAAGAGGGAGGAGACAAAAGGAGGGCGAAATCATGACTAATTTTCTCGTATTATTTACATTTCACATTTCAACAAAAACAACAATGATGAGAAGAAAAAGCGAAATAAAGTGAAGAATTTTTTTTTGAAGCATATTGAGAGTTGTTTCGAGGAAGAAAACAGTATATAATTTTCACATGGTACTTGGGATAAAAATTTCGCATTTTACGATTTTACTGCAGCGACTGGCAATGAACTATCAAGAAACAAACAAGAATATTTTTGCTGACAAACGAGTTCGAACATCTTTTGAAATAAAACCGTTGAAATCAATCAAAACCTTATAAGTTATTGATAAGGGGTTTAAACAACCGCTGGCAAAATTCCAGAATCTAAAACAGGTTTGCAACATTTTTATACTACAACTTACTGATAAAAATGAACACTTTGCAACTTCACTTTGTGATAAGAAAGTGACAAACTAAAATAAATTCAAATATTTCAAAGTGTTCCATAAAGACGTACGACTTCGAAGCTTTTCGAAACACCAACAAAATTCGATTTCAAAAAATTAGTTTGCAACCAGAAAAATTGGATTATACGTTTTGGTTTTTTTTAAGCGTTTGAACATTTTAAATTTCTAGATGAATTTAGTTAATTTTTTCTCACACTCCCAGATGTTCATGGAATTACGAAAAGCTTGCAAAGTGTATTATTACAAAGCTTTATAATTTTTCAAAATGTTTTCTTTTTCCGAATATAACAACTAACCTGATACCTTTCGTTACTTTATAGCTTATTGTTCTCATACTCTTTCCTTGTTTTGATCCTAATACCAAATCATTCATAAGAACTCTTTGTTCACTGGCTTTTGAAGACATCATCGACGCAAATTTGGCTGGAGAGAAAAATTTGGGATTCAAAAATATCATGGAATTTCAATATTTTGTTTCGTAGCTTTGAGAGCAATCTTCCGTTATAAACCGAGACTATGTCCCTCAAATTAAGCTCGAAAGGAAGAAAAATGAGCCAAGATATGTCCCAGTTCGTCAACCTTGGTTATAGAGTATAAAGGAAATGAACATGAAAAGAAAGCCTTTCGTGTTTTACCTGCAAGGCCTGTCAAATCATTCCTATCAATTAGATTATTGTCGTAATCCGTTTGACTTTTCGTACTGTCTCGTGTTTTCACGTTCACAATTGATGCGTATTTCTTAAAAAAAAGCTGTATTCTCAAACCTTCTTCGATGGAAAAACCTGTATCATTTCGTTGCCCATTATTTCTTCGTGTTCTTTTCGAGAATCTTCGATAATTTCAATCGGCATTTTCGAAACATTAAGATTCTCATAATATCCACTTTTGTCTGTAAGAAATGAGTCCAAACTGGTTTTCACTTTTTTGAAAACCTTTTCAAAGAGTTACTACGATTCAAAGAAGCTTAATTGGAACCTTTCACTATTTCCGAAAGAATAGATTAATTATGGGTATTTGTGTGCACTGAAAATTGCTTCTCGAACATGAAACATTTTCGTGTGCATTCTATCATCTATATCGAAACAAAACTTGCCAAGAAACTTACGGAACAACGACTGCGTTTCTTCATCAATATGATAATCCTTTATCATACTAGGAAGAACGGGAAAGGCGCAACTCTCCTCAATTTCATTGAGCGCAAACTCAACATCTCGTACAGCAAATTTCACTGTTTTCAGAGGAACTTTTGGAATGGCAAATTGAGGAATTTTATCTGTCAGAAATTGGGATCCAGGAACGAAGTCTAGCGGATACATGGTCTCTTCAATTGGCAACTTTTTGGGAGAAAAGTCTTCGAAAACATTGGAGACGTCTGAAATGGCAAATGAATACAGTAAACAAAAACCAAAATTATCACTCGCTTGAGGTGTCACTCTTCATATCCTCGAACAGATCTTCAGATGGTTGTGATTCTTCACCATCATCTTCAAAATTCAGAGATTTCTGACGTTTTGGTGTGAATTGTGCAAATATTTCACTCGGACTTTTTCTTTTGACAACTAATGGTGGACTGGGTTGTTTTAGAGGAACTGTAACTGATGAAACTTATATATTGGACTTTGAAAAAAACCTACTTTTCTTGATATTGATCGACCTCCTTGGTGTAGAGTCAGTGAAGCTGTTCGACAAAACAGGAGAAAATCGAGAAGTAGATGGTCCCTGTGTAGGTGAATAGGTAGATACCTCGGGGCGTGGTAATGTGCTTTGCTTCTCAGGTTCTGAAAGTTTAGCGGTGTTTCTAAACTTTCCATTTTTCTTAATGAGAAAGGTTTTTCTGGTTCAGACATTATTGAATTAGGTTTAAATCGAATGGCTCTGAGAAAGTGGGATATCCGAGAAAAAATTTGGGAAATACGATTCGTCAGGAAAAATTTTGCCGGGGAAAATGTACGCTAGTTGTGAAATGAACAATGGAGAGTGATACGTCCACAACTTTACTCACTTTCATTTATTAATCGAATTTCTCTGTTTTCTTCATTTAAAAAAATGCATCAAAAATTCACCTTTCGAAATCGCACATTTTTTGATACTAAATCGATTTTTTTTCTTTTTCTGACTATTTTCGCAGCTTCTTCTCTGTATTTCTTCTTTTTTTGGCTGGTGACTACTGGAGCACAACCACTCATCAGAATCTTTTCGTTTCAGCTCCGCCATAACTGAAAATCTTAAAACCTGTTACCTTAACTTCGATTGATAAATATTCACCAGAAAATCAACTCAAACTAAAACGAAATTCAAATCATACCATAGAAATTTATGACTAAAAAGTACCCAAGAAAAAATAATACATATCAATTATACACCAGCTGTCAATTATTAAATCCGTGAAGATCACATTATAAATTTCCTAATTTTTTCTCCGCATTTTCATTCCAGAATCACATGCAGAACTGGAGAATTCCAAACCAAAACTATGACTATTTCCAGGAGTAGGAATATCTGGAGACATGGTAAATCTTCGCATTTTTTCGATACGGGATTTGACACCAGAAACAAGAGCTTTTGGTGCTTTGGGAGTGGCTTCGAGCAAAACGAGCGAGTTTTCCAGATATCCAATCTCGTCATCACGCTGAAAATTATTTCGAAATGAATGAATGAACTGTAGTCTCAGATTTAAAAAAAAAAACTCACCGGCTTTATTGCGACAATTTCCAGAAATTCATCAACATCTTGACCAACTAAGAGATACAACGTTAATGCATGGGCTGGCGGTCGAAGATCGGTTCCATCAAGAAGAATACGCGCCGCAGCTTCGCATGCTTCTTTTCCAACAGGAATCAACATCACTGTCTCAATAATACTCCATAGAATTTTGTCGGGAATGCCAACCAATATTCCTGTCAAATATTTTGCATCTTGCCACATTTTCGTCGCTCGCGCATCTTTTCTTTTCTCGATAATTTTTCGAATCACACCGGCTGCTTTTTTCTCGTTTTCCGAGTCGGCAAAGAGTGAACAATACGCAAGAAACTGCTCATTCGAGGCAAGAAGAGGAAGGACTGCTGATCGAAGAGTCGAATGGAACTCGTCGAGTTTTTGTCGTAGTTTTGGAAGATGTTGGCGAGTTTTCATTATTTGTTTGACTTCGGCGATCGAGAGTGAAGAGATCGCATTTTCAAGCGATGCCATATGTAACTGCCATTCGTCGACATTATATTTCTGTGCAAGCTCTATTGCGTCATTAAACTGCTGTTCATTCTCTGTCCTATAAAAATGGATCCGATTATATTCTATGATTAATTTCAATATTTCCAATAAAAACGAAATCGAATGTAAACTACAGGTACACTCTCAACTAGAATTGTTTTTCAGGTGATCACGTATCTTAAGAATGAGGCTACAATTTCAATCTAATTATTGGAACACGTTTTCAAAGAAAACCGAAATCTATCGAAATATGTTCGTATTCAAAATCGCGTATTCAATCCTGTACCGTATTACACAACGAATTCAGGTTTTATGACTTATAACAATTCAAATTTTGATGTGCGAAAGAGAAATCAACAAATTTAACTCACATCGCCAAACCTACAATCGCATCATCTCGATATTGTCGATCGACAATAAATCGATTTTTATCACAACCTGGAAAAACTAATTGATTTTGGTTAATTCCCCTAATATTTGGACTTTTCGAGAACATACTCTTGTTTAAGAGTGGTAATCAAAAAATCTAGAACTCACCATAATCCTCAACTCGATCAATAGCCGTTAAACTTGTATCGTTTCGATTTGCAGCATTAATGACCTTCATAGGTGGTATTCTCGTCAATATTTGCAATGGTATTCCTTTAGTTTCAAAAAACCGTAAGCTTTTCTCGTATCTTTTTAGCTTCTCGTTTTCTGTCCAATCACGATCATTGTCTACTTCCCCTGATATTTTGTCGAGAAGCGAATAACACATTGCTAAACTCGAGGATTCGTAAGCCATAAGATGTTTCAGATCATCGATATTTTTAGATTTTTGAACATGTTTCAACTTCTCTCGCATTTCCTCGTTTGGAAGATGTTTCGTTTTGTAGCATTCCACTGTGCAATACATTGGATCTGGTGTAAAAAGCGTACAAATTGATGCTATATTATCAGTTGTTTTTTTCTGATTCGCTTTCTCAACAAGGCATTTTTCGCTTGCAGCAATCGCGTCTACTGTTTCCAGCATATTTTTCTCATTGCAATTGTTCATAGCGCAGAAATAGATATCATCCATATCCTAGAATATGTTTCAATTTATTGGCGTTTTACTTTTCGAGAACAACTAACCGTCGGCACATGACTCGATTTCATGATTCGCATGCACAATTGATGCACAACAGAAAGACCTTTGGTCTTTTTTATTACTTCTCCTATGTATTTACTTAAATATAAACTATCGTCTTGACTCAATGCTGCCAATGCGCAATAAGACAAAGCTGTTGCAACCGGTGTATCGATTTCAAGTAAAACCGCGAGTTTTGCCAGTTTTTTACCCTGAACTATTAATATTCGGAAAGTTTCAATGAAACTATGATACCTGTTTATAGTTGTTACCAATGTGAACAAGATCGTGTAAAAGCTGATCATGATCTGACAATTTGATCGCAATCGGCATGATAGTACAACCAAGTTCTTGCGCCAGTTCGATCGCATCAAGCCACCTCAATTGTTCTTTTGCAGAAGCACCGGATATTTCACGAGCTGCGATGGCAAAAAAACGCGATTTTCCCAGAAGAGGATCGTCTTTGTGTGTAGCTTCAGACATCAATTCATCCGACTTAGATAAAAGAACTTCTGCTGACTTTGTGGTTGACAACTTCCGTGGATCTTTCGGATCAGATGGTGAAAGGGTTAACACCAACGACATCAATTGTGGATTTTGGCCGATTCGTTCGGATTCGAGAATTTCTTTTGCAACAAGTTCAAGAGCCTCTTCTTTAGTCACAAGATCGCCATATATTCCTTCTGCCATTTCCAAAACATCATCTCTCAGTAAGGTCCATTCTTCCAAAGTTTCACAATGACCACTTCTTGACAACTTTATGAGAACTCGTTTCGCACCATCTCTTTAATGAACTTTATATTTTGAAATAAAACTTCTCTCTGACTCACGGCTCTTTCATACTTTCAAAAATTGTTTTGAAAGTCATCTTAACACCTCTCGACATTAACGAATTCAGTGCTGATGTGATGTTCGAATAATCTAGCTTCTGTATCTCTAAATTTTCAGCCAAATTTCGAAGCGACTGAAGAAGATCTCCTCCAGTTGTTGTCATATTCATCAAACAATCAACAACCACGCGATCGCTTATTAAATCTGGTCGAATTTTACGAAATTCAACCAAAACATTGGTGGATCGTTCGTTTGTTTGGCACATCAAATTTGTGATAGAATTTCCCAATAAAGATTCGATTGATTCTTCTTCAGGTAATGGAGACGATGAAATTTTCCATTCGATTAACGATATTATTGAAGAAGCATTTTTGATGAGCTCCGATTCAAGAAGCTGAAATTAAATTTTGGACGTTGGTTTCACGGACAGCCATTCTAAAAATTAATTTTATTCCTAATTTTCTCTTTCGCACGCGTGAAGTTTCTGATCTATAACAAGAATCTTTGTGAAACTCCATTTGCATAAAAATGGTGATTTTCCGATTTTCACGTTTGTCAGAATTTCTCTTTTTGGCATTAGAAGGTTGAAGGTCTAATTAGATATTTCTCAAACTTTAGTTAAATTTTTGTATAATGGGGTGATGCAGATGCTAAAAAATGTGCGTTTTTTAAATTAAAATACAATGCAGGAACCTCAAAAAAACGTACGTTTAATTCAAAAAATGACATTTCCAATGTAAAAAAGAATTAAACGTGATTTTCCTGCATTGTAATTTAATTTAAAAAACGCACATTTTTTAGCATCTGCATCACCCCATAACTATTTTATTGATGCCAAAAGCTTACAAGACGTTTTTATTGAATTTGGATGTCCATAACACTCACTATTGAAAATCGACTAATAAACCCATCAATTTTGGCGTTTTCAAAACTCGAGATACTCTCCGATATACTCGAACATATTTTTGTATACTCTGCATATAGGAGCCATTTGTTTAATTCTTCTTGAGCTTGATCAGCCCATCCTCGCTCTCCGCAGATTCTCAACAAACTGATACAATTCGAAGTCATTCCACACTCAAAATCAATTTTTCGGGTAGTTTCCAAAACCCATTCGAAAAAATCCCAATTTTCCTCGTCTTGCTCGTAAGTTCCAGAATTCCAAATTTTCGCTTCGGAATAGTCTAAATCGTTGCTACCATCTCCTTCAACTTCCCACTTTTCCCCATTTTTTCGTGGTAAGAAAAGTTCATACCTTGTCGGATAAGTGCACGATGGAATTGCTGATAGGATTTTCCGTTGATGTTTTTCTAAACATTCAAGATTAGATTCAATCAATCTGTGAAGCGATTCGATGTCCGAATTGTTTGCAAAAGTTATGGCGGCTTCTACGATACTCCGATTACGTGCTCTTAGATATACTTCAATATCCCCATTTATTCTACAAACTTTCAGAAGTCTTCGATGGTGCAAAAGTTGGATTTTCAGATCATCATCATTTTGAGCCTCGAGTCCTGTAGTAATCACTCAGTAAAGTATTTCTCATGACAGATGAATAATCTTACCCAAATCAATCAAGGCGTTTTGAAATTCAAAATCCTCAGTGTTCACATTGATACATTGTTCAACAACCCATTCTAAATCTCGAACTTGTGCCAGAACATCACTAACATCGTTGATAGTCAACGTATTTTTGGAGCATTTATCAAGCCACTCAGATTTCAGAACAATGTCAATGTCTATCGTATCATAACTAGTGGCAAGTTCGCGTGCGCGACTGTAATCGTGTTCGATAATCTGTAAATATTATTAGATAATTTTGGATACTCCTAAACTAATGAGTCTGCTACAGTTGTAAACGCATTTTATACTCAGGATTTCAGAAAATAAAGTTTGAAATAAGGCCTAATCTGTTTTTGTTTTAAAATTCCTTACAACAAAGTTTTTAGGTAACTTTTTCACAAACATACAGTTCTATCAAAAAGCTGTTGAAGTGTCCTCGTAGGAGAGTGGTGTAGGGAAAAGTCGAATCTCGCCAAATGAGTAGCCATCTGAAGCGGTTCTGCAGATTCACCCATCACCATACCGACCAATTTTTTGAATGAGTTCCAAACTGTGTAAAACCACAGCTGACCGGCAAGTTGTACTCTTTTATGAGCAGCTTCTCGAAAAATTGAGCTATCTCCTTCGGCAGATAGCAAGAAAATTTCTCTCTGTGCAGGTGTTAAGAGAACTGTCTGTCTTTTATAAACATCATCTTTTTCTGACTCGTCGTCTAGCTTATGACTTCGGATTTTCATTGAATACATTTTCTCTTCAATATCATCTAAGCTGCATCTTAACAGTACGCCATCATCATAAATTATCGCTATTTCCTGGAAATGAGTATTCTCACCAACACTCCGATTTCAAAACGTTTCTTGTTCAAAACTCACATCCAAATCAACGAAACATGCTTCAACCGGACGAGGACCACTTATATAACTAAATGAAAACTTTAGGTGTGCTGATGGAACCTAAAATTGAAAATATTAAGTTAAAGAAACTTTTTCCTAACCCACTTCAAATAAAAAGAGCGATCCGGATGTAGAAACAGACACAATGTGTTGTGCAGAATGCGAGAGTGACATTTTTGGTAAATACGACATGAATGAAGTTGAAAACGGTATTCTGGTGAACCATCCATCGTTGGGAGTAGAAATTCTAATCGGTTCAACGTATGGATGAGAATCCATCATTCGAAAAGAACATAGACCGGGATTTTTCTGAAATTCACATTGATCACAAATGATGATAAGTGAGGATGTCTCACGGATGAATTGGATTCAGTGTAGTGTGATGTGGCTAAGAGTAGATTGTACTGGGGAAAAACTTGAAAAGTTCCAACTGGTCCGATTTCTAGTTGAACTCTCCACATTTTTGTGTACTTTGACAGCCGGCCGAGTTTGTAGGCGGAAAATGTTCCCGAATATTGTAAAACATATAGTATTTCACTGAATTTATCACTTGACGATAGGGAATTGTTGGGAATAGTTTGCATTGCGCAAATAGCTGAATTCACGTCGAAAATTCCTTCGTGAGATTCTAGTGCAATGTCATAGCAATAAGCTCCCATGTTATCAAAAATATCGATATGCGGTGTACTTCGCGACGATAATAACAATTGTCCAGAAGAGGTGAATTGTAAAATACAGTATTCGGGAGAAGATTCTTCTAACACTTGAACAGACGATTCGTGCTCCAAAATTTCGCCATTCAATAAATAAATATCTAGAAGTCTTGTATAGGACATTAGTGCTACTCTATCACATTTTCTAAAAAAAATATTTTAAATTTTTATCTTTATAGACTTTACTCACGGAGAAATTGCAAATTTACAAAACGGTAACGATTCCACATAATTTGCGATTTGCATAGGTATAAGCAGATTCGGCGTGCGTAATTCTACACTCGTTGTCCATTCTAGCAAATTGTACCTCTCTTTCAGTAAAATCCTCTGATTTTCGTCTTCCATTCGGCTGAAAAAACTTAATTTCGAAAGAAAAGAGTAAATTTTGAAAAACAAAAAGTTCTATATAAAACGTCAAGACTTATATTTTCAATTTACGCTCGTTTTTTATTGAATTTTAATGGATAGACTTTAAAAATTACAAGTTTCTTGCAGTTCTGTGTTAAAATACGTGAAATAAAAACTCGGTCAATCGTCGGTTTCTAGGCCACATGTGCATTTTTTCGTCAACACGCAAAGTTGCAGAACAATAGTTTATTTTGTTTTTTTTCGTTGAGAAAGCAAAACTTCGATGATTAGAAGATTTGTACACACGTCGGCGCAAGTTCAGCGCGGAAGAACTGCATTTTACAATATTCATCAGAAAGTAACTGATCCAGCGAAGCAAGATCCCGATTATTTTGAGAAAAAAGCAAAAAGTCTACCACTAGGTATGTTTTTTTTACAAGCTCAGTCATTTTTGAATGTATCTTGTTCAAATGTGAAATTTTTATAGATGAAAACTATATTGATGCACTATCAAAACTCTATTATGAAAAAATCGGAAGTGAACGTGATTTGGGATTGAAGGCGGCCGACAATTTGATTTTGGAAAAAGAGGAATTCGGACTTCCGAAAATTGACAACTCCAAACTTCGCTCAAAGTACGAAGACTTAGATGTCATGCAGAATGCGCCGGAACAAGTAAAAAAGATGTTCAGTGTTGAAATGGCGACTAGAAAAGAGCTGTCTCATGAATGGAAAAATTGCTTAATTAAGTCTGTCAGACAACATTCTTTGGATTCGAATAGCTTGGAAATGAAAGTGGCCTGGTTGACAGCGCTTATTCGACACTGGTCACTATTAGTCAATGATATTTCCAAGACAACAGAAAAGGTAGACCATTTTTGAAATATTAAAAACGTTATCAAATCTCAGAAACCCACGTGGCTCACACATAGAATCTGGTTGGTCATAAACGAGCGCAGAAAGTGTTTGAGAATCTTGCGCGAACAGAACGAAGCCGCTTTCGATGCTACTATCAAGAATCTTAAAATCTCGTATCACGTTCCGAAAAAGATGACCCATGTGAAAACGCGTAAAGCGTGGGCCGAAGCTCAATTGAAACTTCGAGTGGAGAAAGAAAAGGAAGCTAGATTAGAAGAGTTGCATGAAAAGTATGATAAAATGAATGAGGAACATCGCCGAGAGACTGAACTGAAACGGGCTGCTTTGAACAAAGAACTTGAAAAGGTGAGCTTTTAAGCCCGACGGCCTGATTCATTTAACCAAGTTTCAGCTAACCGAGAAGATGTCAAAAATTGCGGTCATCGAAGGAAAATCGCTTAAAATTGATGGCAAATATGAGCCAGCCTTAATCTCTTCATTGACGGAAAACGTAATTCATTCTAATTTATTCTACCATCCACCACCAAACATGGTACAACAATAATAAGTGACCAAGAATAGTTTATTTTCTAGCTAGATATTTGTTACTTTGTTTTTTTGTTTTGTATATGAACTTTTCGAGTTTTTCAACTCGTATGCTTAAAAAACTTCAAACTTGTGTCGACGACATTATAGGTTTGCTAAATAAACGCTATGGATCTTTGCACCATGATCCCGAATCAAAATAAGTAATTCGCACAATCATCAGGAAATAATTTTAATAACAAAACGTAACAGATTACAGAACAAAACAACATGAAAACTATTTTAATAAACTTTAATCATGGGAAAATCACAGGAAAATTGGTCGACGGTGCGATCAGCTCAGGTTCTGTAAAATGATTGGAATGAAAACATAAATCTGAAAACAGTTACCTAGTCTGAAAATCGGTGGCATCGGGAGGGGAGAAGGTTCCATCGTTGGATCGAGCTGTTAAAAAATGTTTTTGAATTGAAATTGATAAAATATATTACCAAAGCATGCAATGGTCCTGGTAAATGTTGAATGGCCAAACTTTCTGGCCAGATTGAGTTTTTCGATTTCACTAATTTCTCCGTGAATCCATCTACTAAATTTTGATAATCCAAACTCTCTGGTATTTTTCCGATAATTATTAGAACAGGAATAAGTTGAATAAGTTCATCTGTAAAAATGAAAATCAGATAGGGGAAAACTTTGAAACTCACTTCGAACTTGAGAAATCCAATTATAAATTTCGGCGAGGACATTGAGAAGTGCTGAGTCTTCATATTCGCCACCTTCTTTTAGAGAGTTTTTCTTTTTCTCTATCTGAAATTCAACACTTCTAATTAGAGTTGGCGCATTTCAGATCACCTGTTTTCTTCTTCGCACGGTGGATGCCATCGAAACTTTTGAGGATCCGGATC
Organism: Caenorhabditis sp. 38 MB-2015; assembly: GCA_900536415.3. NCBI lineage: Eukaryota > Metazoa > Nematoda > Chromadorea > Rhabditida > Rhabditidae > Caenorhabditis > Caenorhabditis quiockensis. Next base: position 34,441 of record LR550619.1, on the reverse strand, counting down.
GACTCGAAATACTCGATATCATTGATATATCATCACGTAGATCGTCGATTTCACCAGCAGCAAACTGCTCAAGTTTTTTGAGTTTATTCTCGCGCACTTTTATCAGACGGATGTGATAACTGTAAAAATGCGCAGAAAAATTCAAGAAGTTTATAAATTTCACAGAACTGAAGTTGTGTGTTACCTTATCTATTCTGTTTACTGAATTCTTACTAACCGGTCGAATTCGCCCCTCCTTCTCTCTAAATCCATTTTCAGCGTATCAAGTCTTGAAAGCGCTGTCGCTCGCATAATATCTAACGATTTTTCATCATCCTCATAAGAATTCTCAATTTCACGTGATGCTAATTGCCATTCTTGTGCATCGCATAAAACTTGCACAATTTGCGTGTTTGGAGATCCCTGAAAATTCACAAAAGGAATGCTGCTAAAAAACTTGAAAATTACCGCTAATTTCAGTGCTTTTGCACATTCTTTGAACTGACGACTTTCTTTTAAAGCCGATGACATTTTGATTGCGTGAATTTTCAACTTTGAACTATCGATTTTGACGCGACGAGCTGCTGAAACTAATCCATCCACATCGCGAGACATTTCCCATGATTTCAGAGTCTGAAACAATTCACATTCTACTATTTCCGACTCTGAAAAGTCATACTTTTTCCGGATTTCCAGCTAGTTCGTAGAAAATAGCGGCCTCTTTCCACAAAACTCTTTTCTCCAACTGATTCGCATACAGTTCACAACAATTTTTATATCGTTTCTCATTTTTGGCCACAATTTTCAAAGCTTCTTTGTACAAACTTTCTCTCTCAATTATCTCTTTCGCATCATTCCACCACTGCTCTTCTGTTCCTCGTCGTTCATCTGAATCCAATATAAAAAGCGATTTCAAGCAATCTGGCCAATTTTCTCGCACTGAATTGATTCGATACTGTCTTTCGAGTTCACATTCGATTTTATTGAGACGATTCAAAACGGGCAAGTATTCTTTTGGATCATAGTTTGAAGCTTCGGCGACCTGTTGGGCCAACCTCAAATCGTATGTCGATAGAGCGCAATTGAACAACTCTTTGGCAGGAACAAAGAATGAAACATGATGCAAGCTTTGGCGTGTGAAAACATCTTTGCGATCTTCTGTAACACGAATAAATTGTTTTAGAACTTTAAGATGTGAAATTGTATCCGTAATCTTAAAATAACAAAAAAAAATTTTGAATTCAAATTTAAATACGAGCCATCTGTTCCAAAATCTAAGGTCTGGTTCATACAGAATTGTTCGATAATTATATGTCAACTTAATCAGTTAATAATCCATACATAGGAAAAAAAAAAGTTCTACAGCCAATTAGGAAACATCTCGTTCTTGTGGGAAATAACCAAGCTATTTAGAACAGACATCAGCTATCTTACGACTGTTTAAAAAAATAATGAACAACTTACCGACAACTCTTGAAAAATCTTTGATTTCCTTGAGCGAATCATTGGTTTTCGATGGGTGTGAGCGAAGGAGAGATGTCAACAAGAGTGGAAACAGTTTGGTTTTTCTTTTAATATTTTCGATGTTCGATATTTCGTCATAAACCACTTGACATAACCGATTTCCTTGTTCCTTGTGTTTTTCAGTGCAACTCACAATGAGCTGTTCAAGAAGCGGAGAATCTGATGTATTGTGAAGCCAGATTTTCACGTCTGAGGATAACTCCTGGAATAATGCTAATTGTAATGCAGTGTTCTAAAATTACAAACTTCTTCTTTGTGATCCATAGCAAACGACATATCAATCCGATGCTTCTTCATCCATTTGAACGCTTCGATATACAATTTTTCATTTAGTAGTCGCTTGGTTTCATGGAAAACAAATTTACGAGGCTGAATGGTTTCGAGGTTTCCTCGAGATGCCTGTAGAACAACGTTAGCTGATATAGAATCAGCGGCGACTAGCTCACATCCAGCTTCAACGTCGCGAATATCTGAATTAGACTGGCGTTGTTTCGGGTGGATGCGGAAATCCCTATAAAAATAATCAAAAACTAACCATCCGATAATTTCAAATTTTCAAAATCAACGAATCGCAACTTGTTATCAAAATCAATCGCCATTAAATTTTCCTTTCTGGGTAAAATCGAAACAATAGTATTGGCGATTTTTGTGGACCCGATAAACAGAGAGGCATCAGAAGTGAGAACAACACGTTGATTCTGAAAATATTGAAATTGAATTATCAAGATGTCGATCGAAAAGTTCACGCACATTCAAATGATAGACTTGAATCGCCCGGAAATCTTCAATACATCCGTCTAATTTTTCTCCAGTGAAGGCATTCCAAAATGTTCCATCACAAGTCGCGAGTTCGCCATTTCCACCAACCCATCCAATATTGTTATCATACACTTTTCCATTAACATTATTCCTAGTCCAAACTGAATACGTATCCTCTTCAATATTATACGAAAATCCTCCAATTGGACCTTCTGGTTTGACTTTTTCGATCGATGTGCTCTTGATTTTCTCGAAATTAGTGCTTTTTGATATATGAGCAACTAAAAATTACTGACTTCAAAAAAATTATATTTTTCAGAGCTCTTACATTGATGGACAACATTATCCACTGTGAGAACATGGAGTAAATCGTTTTTTGTCGTAATTAAACAAACTACATCATTATCGAATTGGAGAATTTTCTCACACATTGGTGGAGGAATTGCTCGTTTGCACAAATTTGAAATTCGAACTTCGTCTGAAATGGTATTCATTTCAAAATTGACGAAAAAATAATACTAACCTGTTGCGACCACAAAATTCATTTCTAGTTCTTGTGAGTAAGAAGAAGCTTCGCCAATTGATAGACGTATCAATTTGTCCAATTCCAGAACATAGACCATCGCTTCATCGATCGAGCTCCATTTCCAAATCAAACTTTGTTCGTTTTTATCAATTTTCCAAATAAATTTTTGAGTGAATTCATAATTTGACAATCTCCAGAATTCAACTGAAAAACGCAATGATGATTTTTGATTAGAAGCAATGCTTACGGAATTGTGTAGTTTGGGTAGTTACATGGAAGGCTAAAATTGTTCCAGATGAATTCCACGAGATTTCCTTTATTCGTTTCAAATCTTCAGTTTTTGACCACTTCATAGAGTAACCATTGCGAGTTTCACCATTTCTCTCAAAGAACACAACATCGTCGCTGGCATCTGAAAACATCGAGGACAACTTAAAAAAAATTTTTTTTTGGTATGAGACCTTTTTTAAGAACTGAAGCACATATGAGATTGGCGTTCGGACGCATGGCAAAACAATCAGATAGATAAACATTTCTCAGATTCATTGTACTCATCACTTCACCACACTTGTCGAAGACCTGAAAAAAATCGTCATATGAATTTGGTTCTCACTTTCAGAAGTTTTCGATGTATCTCACCGTCAAGAGTCTCGTCCCAACATCTTCTGAGAAAAAAGAGACTCCAACAAATTCGCCGTCAAATCTCCAACGAACTGACGATTTCATCGAGTGTGGTTCCACTTCTTCGCGTTCCTTGTCGATCTTCTCTCCTGGTTTAAGTTTTCCTGCTGATCCACGGAACTGTGTTGTCTCAGAACCCCACCCGACGTTCACGGGTGCTAGGCGTCTTTCGCTTTCGTTAAAGTCGAGAGGTCTAAAACATAAGAACTTTCAGGTAAAGAGAACTAATAAAAACGTACCGCTCGAAAAATGGAGTTAGCGATGAATCGATGAGAAACAAAAATTTACCATCGGAAACTGCAAGGGTCTGCTCATCTGTACTCCACTCGGCTGATGATTTCTCTGGGTCGAAAATATCACAAATAGAAACTTCGATTACATCTTCCCCCGATCCTTCTTCCCAGACGAATCCTCGTCCATCTGCCAGAAGAGCGAGTATTTGCTCGTTTCTGATCGAAAATAGGATGACTGGTACATTTTCTGAGTTTTCTATTTTCAGAGTTCGCCCCGTGTCGAGAAAATTTAAACTATCGTTAGTGATGATGACGATTTCTCCCGTAATTGGATTGACGGCGAAGTTTTTCGAGTGTTCACCAACTTGTTGTGTTGATATTGTGTTGATTTTCAGATTTTTCATGCTGTAAAGTATGTATTCCAAGAACATATACGACTTTTTATGAATGATAGGCCAAGCAATAGTAAGTTCAATTTTAATTTTGAAATATATGCACTAAATCTAAATAAAATTTTATTAGTTTTTACGAAAACCCGGAATTTTTAAGAAATACATTTTCGTATATCTAGCTTGAGTGAATTTTCGTAATTATTGCGAGAATTTAGAACAGCGTGATCACGTGAAACCGTGAAAAAGAACCCAAAAAACACACAAAATAAAAATGTGGCCTAACTCTTCTTCAAAAACTAGTCCTCTCGACCCCGCTATACTAATCCGTCTGCGTCTCTCACTTCCTCCTTTCGAACCGAATTTATTTCATTTTCTTCTTTTTGCTGACTAATCCGTACAAAATGGCGAAAAATATGCAAAATACTGCCTATCGAAAACTTGATGTTGATGCTTTCGATCCAGAACAATACAATGAGAATGATGACAGTGAGTTTTTCATTCGCTTCATTCACATTTTTATTGTCATACATTTTCAGCTGTTGAAACTCCCGGGCTAGGTCCTGATCATAACACAATTCAATCATTATTGAGTTCAAGTCGCCTTCAGGATGCGCTTCATGCTTCCCTTCTCACGCCACCGTTGGACACTAAAGATCAAGTAAGTAAACTTTGAAAATCACGTATAAAATGAACATTTTGTAGGGTGTCAAAGATCGTTCCACTCAACTTGTTGCGAAAGTCTTGCAATCCTTCAAAACCACGGAAATCGAAGTAGCCGTTCAGGTAGAACGCCTTTTTATACCGTGCATGATTCTAAAAGTTTCAGAAACTTTCCATCGATGAAGGGGACATTTTGATGAAATATGTTTACAAAGCAATGGAAATTCTTCCCGATGCCGCAATCTGTCAATCTCTTCTCGCTTGGCACTCCCAGGTAGAGAATCCGGTCCTGACCTGAAATCACAATAAAACAATTCCAGCTAGTCGCTAAATTCGGTCACGGTTGTATTATTCGCGTTCTTTCCGGTCGTCAGCGATTGTGATTTGTATAGCCAAAACAACATTTCCTGTGTTATAAGTTTACATATTCTAATGCTTTATTTTTATAACATTCAATAAATTATTAAAGGAAAATCGAATAGAGTCAAATCACACGTTTCATGCAGAGAGTTTCTCATCACCATTCTTATCACAATGATTTCTTATAGATGATTCGATTTCAGGTGTAATTTTATGGCTAAACAATTACAAATATTATAAGGTAACACAGTAATCCAAACCTTTCAAAAACCCGTTTGAAATCTATAGCCATAAGTGAAGTAGATAAAGAGAGCAAAAGGAGCAAGGCTAATGATATGCACATCGAAACAATATATTGAGAAATGCTCATTCCTATATCTAACCAGCTGCCGTCATCTTTGAGCTGGTGAAAGAAGCACTGAAAAATTAACGAATGAAGTTTCGACTCCAAATTTAGAAAAAAAAACCATCGACATAAAATCCGTTAAAATCAGCACAGTACAGCATAATCTCCGAATGGCTATTCTTTCAAACCTAACGATCGACGAAAACGTCAGAGAAACCAATAAGATTGGTAGTAGCAATTTCACGATCAGGAGAAATGCCATTGTGAATGGACTGAAATATAGAGGTAACATGATAGCTATTTAAAAATACAGTATCACCTGAAAACCGAAATGAACAAGTTGAGTGTAGATGGGTTGAATGAATTGATAGAAGCAAAATTTCCAGTTCCAAAAAGAGTGCAGAGAACAAAAGAAACACAGACAACAGCCCGACGAATTTCGACAAAAATGTTGACCTTCGTTTCTGGAATGTTTTTTAATTATAATTTCATTGATGGTGAGTTTTGTTTTCTTAAAAGAGGCAATATAAAAATTCACACACCTTCACCTGAAAACAAAACACTATTCTGGAAAAGTTCAGCATCCGACAAATGACCGAACTCGAATCTCAAAAATAAGGCCAGAAGTGGTAAAAACAGTAGAACAAACAAAGACTCGTAGGATATTGATAACAATGAATACGGTATCTGTTAAATTTACTTTAAGATAAATTGTTATTTTATTAAGTACTTACATAGAATGACAAGGAATACGCCAATAGTCTATCTATTACGAAACCATTAGTAGATAGGCATGGAGCTAACAAAGCCGTAGGAATCGACATCCATGAAACAATCCTAGCAATCCCAGGCGGTTTTTCGAAAAAATAATGGACCAGAAGAATAAACATTGAAGTAGCCAGATTTAACCAACAAAAATTTCGGAGTAAACCAGATGTCCGCGAAAAACATCCACGCTGAGAGAATCTGTTACAAGCAACGGCGATGATGATTGGAGAAAGGATGCAGATTGGAAGATGGGTTGTAATGCCAACTGAAGGCATAAAGGGGAACGGTAAAAGTGCTACACATATGATCCGCCAAGTTTTTGACCTGAAAAACAAGAATTGAGACTTTCAAAAAAAGCAATGCGCATTTACTAAGTACAGTCTAGTTTTCATTATTGAAAGTTGTGGAATTAATTTTTGAAACTTTGAGGAAGACTTTTTAAAACTATTTAACTGAAAGTGAATGATTCGATTTAGAAAAATTCGATATTTTCAACTTATTTAAAATTCTAAACATGTATCATACCAATATTCAACAATAGGAGTTTTGTAGGCGTTCGGTAGAAAAATCAATATCGCGAAAACTACAGATAAAAATCTTCGATCCATAAATGTTAGAACAAAAATCAAAACAATGACGGCTGCAAAAAACAGTTCAGATTCACATTGAAACTATTCAAACGTACATAGTCCAACAAATCCTAAAAACGGTTTGACCAGAAAATCGATGTTTAGCAATTTTTTTGAGGAAAACAGAGTTGACGAGAAGGTTGAAACATGATATGATATCTTAAAATGTTTTTAATGTATTTATATTGAGTACAAGCTCACCTGTGCATAATTTTCTAGAATAGACAGCAGATATACGGGGAGGATCATATATAAAGCTTGCGTGAGCGTCAAGGGACAATAAAAAATGAAACATATTGTTACGACGAGAAGAACAGCAAACAATTGGTTCGGAATTGCTAGATCACCAGGGTTTTTTGGAGGATCTCTGAAAATTTTAATAATTAACTGTATCATAAATACTTTAAGTTTACTTGATTAACGTAGCAAATATGAGTAGGATCCATGCAATGAAGCTAAGAGAAATCGCATTTCCTAATAAGACTCGATCATATCTATGATAATAAACAATAGCTTCTTTGAGGAGATGTGATTTGTCGGAAAATAAGGATATCGCTGCTTCAAACCTTCTTGCTCGCGCAAGTTTGATCATTTCTCCTTCTAATGATTCCATTGATTTATCACCGAACTCAGGAAACTGTTGAAACCAAAAACGATGAGATTTCAAATCACGAAGATGTTTTATTTGTTCTTTGAGCTATAAATAATCACTGTCAACATTTGCAAAGAAGAAGAATGTCTAAGAAATTACCTGCAAAAAGTTTACCAAACTTGCTCGGAACTCATATTTCATATTTCCAGTATTCAAAACATGTACAGGCAAAACTCCCATCGAATTAACAGGAATTGGTCTACCTATTAGAACAGAAATTAGCGCGGCTAGATCAATCTGATTGACAGTAAGCCGAGCACCTCCTCGTCGAATCCCAGCTCCCCATGCGACAAATGGTGTTAGAACTTCCTCATCACTTCCAGCTCCGTGTGACCCCCAATCAGTCATTCCGTGGTCCGATGTGAAAATATAGCTTGTTTTGTTGTCATTGAAGTACTTTTCGATGGTGTTTTGGATTTTTTCAATTCCTCGATCGACGACTGAAAATTCAATAATTGTTATGATCTTTCCTTCTATGAAAATGTACCTTTAATGTTTTCAATATACTGTTTCGACTTCGGCTTATTTCCATGTCCATTTGTATCAATACCCAACAAATGCAAAAATATCAGATTACCATCCTGTTCGAACGTTTTCTTCTCTTCACCCTCTACTTCACTAACAAAAGTTTGGAAGTGATCAAATACCCATTCATCCAACTTTGATGCATCCGAAGCTCCGAAATCTTCTTCGTCTTCCGAATAGGAAAATGCGCGAGTGTTTTGAAGATCAGAAAAGAGACCCACGATGTCGGGACTCCCCCACATCCATGTGTTTTGTGATTGATTGAAGACACTGTCGAACTTTACCGGATTTTTCTTCCAGCCTTTCGCTACTGCACTCATGTCTTCAGTTATCCCAGCAAATATTGCCACGTGGCCTGGGCGTGATTCGGTAGGAACATGGGACAGCGAGAGGCCGGATATGCCCTAAACATGAAATTACTCGTAGCCAAAGTACCTAAAAACTACCTTTCTGTCTCGAATGATCGAATGCAGAAACGGTGACATCTCTGGTTTTTTGTTGAAAGTATCATATCGTAGTCCATCTGCTGATATTATAATAACTCGCTTGGCTGGAGGTTCTGAGTTCGTTAAATAATGTGGTCTAATTCCTTGAACCAATGGAGAAGTATAGTAAACGTCAAAAATTGAATATAATAGAATTAAGTGGACAACAACGCATGCTGCTAAAAATTTCCAAGACATTCAATTAATTGAAACGTGGAACTGAAGCGCTCGAGCATAAACAATTGTTGTTGCAATTGCACTTCTTTACAACGCGGCCGAAGAAAAATGAATAGATATGACCTAGTAACCGACTCGTCCCTATTGTTTTCATTGCTTTTTTCGTGTCGTAGTGTGTTTTTCAAAAAAAAAAGTTTGGTTAAATGCTCGGATATCCTATAGTATTTCGATGTTGTGAATGTACAGTAGAAGAGCGTAAGTTTTAGACAATAATTATGCAACTTAAAAAAATTTCCAGCGAATCTGGAAAACTTAGAAAGTCACATTTGGAGCAGGCATTTTCGCAAGTTCCCGTATAACTGTTCGATCTGTGACTTTCCTGCGATCAATTCAAGTAGTCTAACCGACCATTTTCATCTTTTACACCCTGAACAACCATATGCGAATTTCAAACGAAATTTGGATGATGAAAAGCGACTACGACAAATGGTCGCAGAATCTATCGCAGTTTTAGTGGAAACGCAGGAACGCCCAAGAGTGGTCACAGAACAAATGTTGATTCCTTCTGGTGCTCCACATTATGAACGAATCGTAGAACATAGTGCATCAGATGAAGATGATTTCGGACTTCTTGAGGACGACGAAAATGTAGATGAGATGATAGATGACGAGGAAGAATATGTAGATAATTTAGGAAATACGATTTTTATGGGTGACGATTTTATAGACGAGGAAGAGGATGAACATGTAGGAACTGGAAATAGCTTCGTATGTTTAAAATGATGTCTTGAAAAAATATCTTTTTCTTCAGCACTTAAAACTTCTGCGCCAACGTCGCCTAGAAAAAACAATTAACGACGTCGCTAGTGAAGGCGCCTTATCGATGCCTTCAACATCTCGGTCTATTAATGAGATTATGCAATCTGCAGTATGTTTTTGCATAACACTTTCTGATTAATGACTTTGATTTGTAGGACACTTCAGGAACACCTACAACTTCAACAAAGTCTGCAGCAAAGGATAAAAATGCTCGGCTGCGATGTGAAATGTGTGGGAAGACGTTTAAGGTAGTTTTTTGTTTTGAAAATCAGAGAAACTTCAAAAATATGTCTACTTTCAGTGGGCATCAAAATTAAACGAACATCGTCGAAGTCATCTTGGTGAACGACCATTCAAATGCGAATACTGTCCCGCGGAGTTCACTCAAAAAGGCGCGTTGAATACACATTCTCGACTACACACAGGTTGGTCTGATGTTTTTTTCGTTTTCATATATTTTTTCTTGAAGGAGAGCGTCCATACATTTGTCAATGGGAATGTGGAAAAACGTTTGTTTCCGCATCGGCTCGAAAATTGCATGAAAAAACGCACAGGTTTGAGACTCGTTCAAAATTAGTTTTTTCAAAATGATTTTCAGTGGTGAGAGATCATTTGCGTGTTCAATTTGTGGGAAAACATTCACAAAAAATTCGCACTGCCTCAGACATGTTAGAGTAAGTATCAGACTAGAAGAAAAACGACTAAAATTAAGTTTTTAGAATATTCATAGAGTTTTGACTGCCGAGAATCCGTATGAGGATGAGCCTCAAATGACGTTGGAGCTGACAATGAACGTGGTGAATTTTTTTCTTCCGAATCCGTGTTTTGAATGATGTTTTTCAGGAAGATGTCCTCACTGATGAGAAATTCCGACTTCACAATTTGGTCAATGACGTCATTGGTAAGTAAATAAGTTCAATACGTATATTTCTTAAATTTTTCAGACTCTGTGCGCGAGGAGAAGTTCATTAGAAATGGCGACGTGGATTTAAAAATGAATATGATCTGTAAGTTTGTGAAATCAAAAAAGAAATCATGGCGAAGTGTTTACAAAATTAAAAAATCTTGAAAACAGAGTTATATAGCTGCATTTTTTGACCGAATCTCAAAACAGTCCGACGGCAAATAATGTAAAAAAAAACATTGTGAAATTATGAAACAATTATTCCTTTCTACTCTTTCATTGATTTTCACTGAAGTACAAAAATGATTTTACAGTCGAACTGAAAATGTTAACAAATGCCCATCTCCTAACAAAGCTTTTTTTCCAGGCGAGCTCGAAGAATAGTCTCAACTTCTTCTCTCAACTAATCACACTTAATGGAATGTATGAAACGATGAATCAAACCTTTCTCCTACGCGTTTTTATTCTGTTACTTAACGAAAATGAGATTAATAAATTATTCAAACCGGGGAAAAATCTAATAAAAGAGTTTCTGGAGTCAAGTTTAGTTTTTTGTGTGGGAGTTTTTTGAAGTATTTTCGGAAACACCGGAAATCCTATCAATTCGCAAACTTTCAGCAGTTTTTTTTCTCATTTGTGGTTTTCGAGCGAGGTGTGTGAATTTCTTTATCCCCTGCCTACAAAACGTATTTCAGCACTTTATTCATATCATATTTGAAAAAGTGTAATAAAAATGTTGCGGTGGCATTCGGTTCGACGAAAACAACATAAACAGCTTCAAGGTATGTGATACAAAAATCTTAGCTTTTATTGTCGAGTGTACATTTATTAACAAATGAAAATTTGTTAAATTGATAATCATAAATTCTCAGTTTTTATTCAATCTTCAGTTTTATGAATATAATGAGTCTAAATGTTGAGATACAAAAAGAGCATATATAAGTGGTTTTCAAATTCTCAAAATCAATGAAACTTCTGCAATAGAGCTTATCAATCATAAATTAAACTATAATATTACAATAGAGCTTTTAATCCCATTTAGTACGTTCTACGAAAATAGTTCTCGTTTCAAACATCTGACTCCCACTTGTAAGACTTCTCGAAAAATAAGTAGCAACTCGAAATTAATTGTGACCACAAATAATCAACGAGTGAGTAGGCAAAAAAATAACGAAACCGTCTTTTCTTGAAAAGGTATTATATAAGTAGCTTCCGACAGTTCACCTGTTTCGTTTGTAGACAATATTTCTCTTTTATGTGAGAAAATATTTTTCTCACGACACCTTTGGCATTTCAAGTGAAAAAACACGAATTTATCTTCAGAACAAATAAAAACAATTTCTGTAACCATCTTCGTTATCGGCTGATTGCCAAAAACATGATCATTTCATTAAAAAAAAAGACTAGTTACAGCTGCTTGGAACATTTATGAAAATCAAAACTGTCACAATGTCAGTAAGAAATCCTCATCATTGTCTCGTGATGATATTAAAAAAAATCTCGATTAGCTGATATCTGAGAGCAATCCAGAATGTACTACTTTTTACAAAAAAGACAAAGAAGCGGTTCACAGCCTCATCCTATAGTTATAATTGCCTGGAAACTATGCCCTCCATATTTTTTTCTTCTAAAATGCACAAAAAGGAGCCATCAAGCTCAAGCGAGGAAGGGTTCATTAATTTTTGGCTCATTTCTTCCCGGATTTTATGTATTTGTCTTCTCACAAAAATCCATTTTGCCGCCATTTTCCCACCGACCACAATTTCATTTCGACTTGACTGATAGGGAGAAAAAAAAACTGCGAAAGTTATTACTTTTTTTTGTGTTTTCGATTTCATAGGTTTCCTGGAATGATACGTAGGCAATTCTTAAGTTTTTAGCGTGTCTTAAAGTTTGTTCGAAGCCATAAAAGACATTATTTGGATAACTGTTTTGTTTCGAAGTTGTTCCATAGAGTAATAAAAATTATGAGGAGCTCCATAAAGTTGCTAATTGTTTAGATCAAATATATATATTTGATCTACCCCATTTTCCCAGCTATATTTACTATTTTTGTGTTGTTCACACTGCCTATATAAACCCGCTCCCTGCTCATTGTAATCAGTTTTGCTATTACCCCCATTTGGGGTAATAAAGTTGTGATCCATCTCCCTCGTTGAACCAACACAACTAAATACAACAACTGGCGATCAGGACCACAACACTGGGTAACCTAACTTACTTCAATTCCTGAAAGGGGTGTTTTTTCTTCAAAAATTTGGATCACGGAAATAACACCAGTAGGCGTAAAAAAAACAAGATGAATTAGGGTCATTTTTCATCCATCTCATCATATTTTCGATTTCCGCGCGGAGACCGGAAAATGGAAATAAGTCAAATTTGGAGCTCTAGGATTGTAGACAAAATTTTCCTTTTTTCAATGATTTTGTCTTCAGATTCATTGAACTTTGATGATGAACTACCTATTTTTGAATGTATTACGGGTAAGTTTAAATCCCTATTTTTGTCTATTCGAAAAGAAACAGGCGCTAAAAAAACTAGAGTAACCTAATAAATAACTCTATTTGCTTTTTGTAATTTTCAAAGTTAATTTTTTGACTTCAAGTTCGGAAAAAATTAAAATGTACTTATTTTCAAATCTCAGACAGCCTCGTTGGTGGAAACTGGCCTGGTCCGGAAAGTACATCAAAACATTATTCAATTATTCAGGGTCAGGTTACAGCCACGAAAAAAATCTCAGGTGTCCGAAAATATGCCTATTCGAAGAGAAATAATGATAAACAAATAAAGGGTTTTTTCCAGCTGAGTTATCAAGTGGTGCGCAGAGCATGTTTTCGGCTTCCGAATCAAGAAGGGTTAGTCGAAGTATGAGTGTTAAAGGTAAGAGAAATAAAGATATATATTTTTTTAAATAGTTGTCCCTATTTTTGAGTCACATTTAATTTTTTCCAAAAATGTTGTCTCAAACTGGATCAACTCACGGAATACGAACAAATTATTCCAGTTGCAGTTTTGAATCAATTTTACAGCTTTCACTACTTCTACTGTTTCAGGGCCTACAGCCGCTGAATATATGCCGTTACCTGTGCAAGACAAGCCCCTAACATTAACGGTGTCCAATTCGGTCAGCTTGGATCCAAATGAGCCAATTTCTGCACTAACACCGACAAAGGAAAGCCGTGTGGCGGCTTTACGAAGACGTTCTTCAATGGTGCGTGATAAATGGGCTACAAAAATGGAATTTCTCTTGGCTGTTATTGGTTACGCTGTTGACTTGGGAAACGTCTGGAGGTAAGACATCTACTTTTTTCACGCGTGATTCACGAGGTGCAGTTCGAGAATAGAGCGTGAGAACGGATAATCGTATTTTGAGACATGAACATTTCAGATTATTTTGAACACTTCAGATTATGATTGATTACGTGGAAAGTTTTTAAAGTACCATATTCACTATAATGAAAATTAAAATTCCAAAATTCACTAATTTTTTTTGAATATGGCCATTTGAAAAAAGTGAGATGCAAAGATTTTCTTCCATTTTAGAGAAAAACGCAAAAACTCGAACTGAATTCGGGCCCGTCAAATTTCCATCAATGTTTCAATGAACAATACCAAAAAACTCATCAAGAAGTTTATTCTTGATTCATCGAAAGCAACTCATATTTCTTAGTTCTATTGAAAGTGAAGTGTTTGTTTCTTTCTGTTTTTGAACTCTAAAATGTCTTGTTTTCAGTGAAACAAATCGCGTTCCCAAAATACCAAACATATAGATAATAAACAAAATGTTATTTGTTCAGGCTTGATGAATAAAAAAACAAAACGTGTGAACGTTATGAAAAATAGCTCAACTTGTTGCCAATGATTTTAATGAATGATCTGATGACTTTACAGATTCCCAACAGTTTGTTATAAACATGGTGGAGGTGCCTTTCTCATTCCTTATTTTATAATGCTAATGATTGGGGGTCTACCAATGTTTTACATGGAATTAGTACTCGGCCAGTTTCATCGTTCCGGCTGCATCAGCATTTGGCGAAAAATATGTCCTCTATTCCGAGGCATCGGATACGGGATATGTTTCATCTGCACGTTCATCGCCATATTTTATAATGCCATAATCGCGCATGCCGTCTATTTCACATTCAGCTCGATATCTGTAGGAAAATTCTAATATAGTAACACAAAGCTAATTTTCAGCTTCAAGTTCCGTGGGCGACTTGTAATAATCCTTGGAACACTGATAAATGTTCGGATGATCTGAATGTGACTATGAGCAAATCGGGAGAGCAACTCAGGTCCCCATCCGAAGAGTATTACCTTTATAATGTGTTAGAATCAAACAAATCGACTGGATTTGATGACTTAGGAGGAGTTAAACCCTCAATGGCAATTTGTTTGGCAATAGTTTTTATAATGGTGTATTTCGCCCTATGGAAAGGACCACAAAGCTCGGGAAAGGTGAGAGTTTCGGTTCATAATATAGTTTTTTTATCATCTAGTTCCTTCTGAAAACTCTGTTGAGTTATTCTATTTTTACAATTAGGAAGCCAGTTTTTCGATTCCAGATAGTTTGGGTCACCGCAACAGCACCGTATGTTATTCTGTCTATTCTCCTTGTGCGCGGTCTCACTCTTCCCGGAGCATCCAAAGGTCTCCTTTTTTATATCACACCCGACTTTGAAAAACTCAAAGATCCCGAAGTTTGGTCGGCAGCTGCCACTCAGATATTTTTTTCATTGGGTCCGGGATTCGGCGTTTTGCTTGCTTTAAGCAGTTATAATGATTTCAATAACAATTGCTATCGGTGAGTTTTCAAAATTGAGATCTGTCCCAGATAAAGTAGCATCATTTCCTTGTTTTAGTGACGCTGTAGTAACATCTGTGATCAACTGTGCTACATCTTTTTTCTCTGGTTGTGTGGTGTTCTCGACTTTGGGTTACATGTCGGAATTAACAAACCGGCCTGTTGGAGAGGTATGTATGTATATGTGAAATTCCCATTGTTCTTTGAAACTAACTTTCATCGAAAGTTTTCCAAATCGTGTAGCAGTTTTGTGAATCATTTGAAATATCGATAGTTAAGGTCGTTGGAGAGCACGAATCTTCTTTGATCTTCATTGTATACCCACAAGCGTTGGCCACAATGGATTACAGCAGTTTTTGGTCTTTCATATTTTTTGTGATGCTTATAACTCTTGGTATCGATTCAACAGTGAGTATACATACAGCTATGAAATAAACAGATAGTTTGTTCACAGTTTGCTGGAATTGAAGCGCTAATCACTGGATTCTGTGATGAAAGTCGTTTTTTGACGAAGAATCGGAAATGGTTTGTTCTCGTTGTTTGCGTAGCATATTACTTTCTGAGTTTCCCAGCAATCAGTTATGTAAGTCAGAAAAACATAGTAAGTAAACAGAAAACATTGAAGGGACATCAATACGTTGTTCCATTCTTGGATGATTACGGTGTGGCTCTCTCTGTTTTATTCATGGTTACTTGTGAGATGATTGCTGTTTGCTGGTTCTATGGAATCGAACAATTTTCAAAAGATATCAGGTTTGTCAATGCGTTTGACAACCAACGATTATGAACATTGCAGAGCGATGCTCGGCTTCTACCCTGGAATATATTGGCGTGTCTGTTGGATGTGTTCTCCTGTCTTTATTTCGATAATCTTTGGTATGGGAATATACAACAGCTCGTTTCAGCCAATGCGTTTCGGCGAATACACTTTCCCATGGTGGAGTGTCATTTTAGGCTGGACACTTCGCCTCTTATCAGTTCTATCAATTCCCATCTTCGCGATGATTTATATGTTGAGTGGTACCGGAACAATCAAGGAAAGATTCAAATGGGCAATAACGCCTCAACAACGAAGAACATCGGCTACGTCATTGGCTGCCGATCCAACACAAATAATTGATAGCTCTCTACTAGACCCTATCAACACTTTAACACCTGTTTAGGCTTTTTTAGATTCCTCGTTCACGATTTTTAATTTATTTATCATGTGTTGTCCTACTATTGTATATACTTATCGAAATAAAATATAACTTTATGTTTACACGTTATATACATAAAACAAGTTTACGAAACTCACTGTTCCTAACCCGTCTGTAGAAATTTTTGAGAGCATCATAAATACAGTGGTTGACTTGCCAAGGTCCTAACAATCCATCGAACACATCTCTCAATGTTCGTACCTTCGAGGGCGGAGACTGGCAACACTGCAAGATCCGATTGGTGATTATCATCTTCGAGTAACATTCGCACCTGGAAGTATGTCGGTGTGTAAATAGTTGAGACTAAAACCTACCTCAGCAGCGGCTGCAGCCCCTTCCATCTCACTTTTGTTGACAGCCACTAGGACAGGTAGATTTTGCACAACATCGTTAGATAGTACTTCCTCTAAAATTTATTTTATATGTTATAAGAAAGCGGTTAGGTATTCAAGATTTGAAAAAAAAGTTGATATCAACAGAAAAAATAGTTCATTTTGCATAATACGAAATATTTATTAACAAATAATAACAGACCCTCATGGACTTCATTTCAGTCTGATAACTCTGGTAATTGAACGTGGGAGTTTTCAAAATATTTCGAGGTTTTTGGAAAAAAATTCTAAGGCTCAGGTGCTACTTCAGTTCACAAAAAATAATATTACTTCAGTTCACCAAAAACATAAATATAGACCGCAAGTGCGTCGTCAAATTTTGAAAAGTTTGCACACATCAAACTTGGCGAACAAAAAGTTAATTTTTTTGTTGTACATATTTTTGAAGAGAATGGATTTTTGCACTTTCAAAGACTATTGAGCTACATTTTTAAACTGAGAAATGGAATATATCCAGTTTTGATAGAAGCACGTCCAAAATAATATATATATATCTACTTTTTAATAACTGTTCATGAAACTCACTGAAAAGAGTAGCAACCGTAGGAAACAAATCAGATCTTGTAGCATCCACTACGAAAATAATAGCATTGGCATCATCGAAATACGTTGGCCATAGTTCTCGTAAACTTTTTTGACCGCCCAGGTCCCAGAAATTTAGACATGTGTTGTTCAACTCCACTTTACCAGCTGTGATGAGAATGAATAAAAATTTACCACATCAAAATTT
This sequence comes from Caenorhabditis sp. 38 MB-2015, assembly GCA_900536415.3. Classification (NCBI taxonomy): domain Eukaryota; kingdom Metazoa; phylum Nematoda; class Chromadorea; order Rhabditida; family Rhabditidae; genus Caenorhabditis; species Caenorhabditis quiockensis. The sequence goes on along the minus strand of LR550619.1, from coordinate 16,897 downwards.
CACTCACTATTTAGACCCACTGTTGTTGTGATTTTTGACGGATTCAGCATCCCATAATCTTTAACAAAGTGTGATTTCGCTTGCTCAAGGAATGTCGTCTTTCCAGCGTTGTCCAATCCAACAATGACGACAAAATAATCTTTTTTTTTGAAAAACTTCTCCCAAATACCAGCTGATAGTGTATACATTCTAGAAAAGCCCCTCGGAAAATAACAACAAAAAAAAATAAATAAATGTGGAATTGGAAAAAAATGGAAACGCGTCAACAATGAGGAGACTGGCGCGATATTTGTGATGTCGCGTTATTATTTTTCGAATGTTGGAGCTATTTCGATATTTTCATTCTGACTCCAGTTTCACTGAATGATTTAGATGTTTTTTTGTTTTAGAATATCAATATGCTGCACGATTTGTTTTTTTTTTTGAGAAACTGGTTAATAATTGCAGACAATATCAGCCCAATTTTAAAATTTTGAATTTTTCAGTATGAACGAATTTCGTTCAATGGCGCACTATTTATAAGAATAGGTACTTTTCAAAATAATTAAACTTGATGAAATGTCTGGTCCTTGCACTAAAGCTTTTCTCCTAGTTAGCTCTTCAGGACTCATGTACACTTTTTAACTCTTCAGGACAAAACTCAACATAGATATTTTTTTTTCTTTAAATGTGCCTTCCAGAAAGCTTTTCTCACGTTTTATCACTTCTATGAATCGATTTTAAAATCTGTAAATAATTAATTACACCGACTTCTTATTTTCAGATGTTTTTCCACTTGGCACTCGACCACGAAGTCTGTCTTCACCCGAAATATTTCGGACCCAATCTCAACGAAACCATCAAAATGAAGTTGTTCAATGAAGTCGAAGGAACGTGTACAGGAAAGTACGGATTCGTCATTGCAGTTACCACCATCGACACTATCGGACATGGAGTTATCCAACCGGGTCGCGGATTCGTCATCTATCCAGTCCGTTACAAGGCCATTGTTTTCCGGCCATTCAAAGGGCAAGTAGTAGATGGAGTTGTCACTCAGGTTGGAAATGTAGAAGATAAATTTGATGAAAAAGATTTTATAGGTGAACAAAGTCGGCATTTTCTGCGACATCGGTCCACTATCCTGCTTCATCAGTAGACATTGTATTCCCCCAGATATGGAATTCAACCCGAACGCCGAAAAACCTTGCTACAAAACCAGCGACGACTCTGTTGTTATTAGAAACGACGACGAAGTGCGAGTCAAACTGATTGGAACTCGGGTCGATGCTAATGATATTTTCGCGATTGGTACTCTCATGGACGATTATCTCGGTCTATGCCCCGCTGAATAAGCGAATCCTGATGAAAGTCCAGAAAAGACCGAAATTATATTTTTCCATATTTTCACATTTTACCTGTTAAATAAGATCTCAACATTTTGGCTCTTTATATATTGGCTTGTTTTTTTTTCATGGTAGTCAGCCATTTTATTATCTCTAACATACGTCTTCTACAAATCTTCGAATTATTTTTTTCAGATGGCATCTCTGCTACCAAATTATGCAATGTTTGACGAAATTCGTCGTATGGATGTTCGCCAGCTCTTTTACCAAGCTCTCAACTTTGGAATGGTTGTTTCGTCAGCTCTTATGATTTGGAAAGGAATGATGGTTGTAACGGGCGCCGATAGTCCGGTTGTTGTCGTTTTGTCAGGGTCGATGGAACCTGCATTTTTCAGAGGAGATTTGTTGTTACTAACCAATGACAGAATGGATCCTATTCGAGCTGGAGATATTACTGTATTCAAAATCGAAGGCAGGGAAATTCCTATTGTTCACAGAGTTATAAAGGTGTGTTCGGATCCTTTACGAATATTTTTCTAATCGAGGATTGCTTACAGGTTCATGAGAAAACGACCGACGATACTAAGATTTTGACGAAGGGAGACAACAATCAAGTAAGTCTCCTGAAAGATAAATTATTCTCCTGTAAATCGTGACACATTTTTTATCATTTCAGGTTGACGATCGCGGTCTTTACGCTCCTGGTCAGCTGTGGCTGAGTCGCTCGGACATTGTCGGAAGAACCAAAGGAATTTTGCCGTACGTCGGAATGGTCACAATTCTTATGAACGATTATCCTAAATTCAAATATGCCGTGCTTCTACTTCTCGGTGCCTTTGTTCTTCTGCACAAAGAGAATTAGGTACTAATGTATTTAATTGATCCTGGGCTTCTTTAATATTCACACCAAAAATTATATTCTATGTTTGGGTTTATTTATTGAATGTGATTGAATAAATATAAATGGAGAAGGACAGAATTTCGTGTAACCCAAAAATATCTACCGGAAATTGATATAGTAAATAATGGAAAAAATGGTTGGAGAAATGATGTGACAGAAATATACATGTTCAAAAAAGCAATGTGTACAGATGTACAAGAAGAGAACATTTGCTGTTGTTATAATTTTAGTCAAGATCTTCGAGCACGTTGAACTGAGACAGATTTGCCTGAAATGGACATATATCAAAGGATAATAATATTTTTTTTAAAATAATGTTTTACCTGGTCGTCATATTTTCGTTTCCAAGTATCCATGCTGACCGGTTGCCGACAAACTGGGCATGAGGATTTAGTTTTGAGCCACGGTTCGATGCATGGTCTATGGAAAATATGATCACAGTCTAGCATTCCGACGTCGTCGTCTGGAAAATAACTTTTTATAGAATATTGAAAGTTAGGATTAAGGCCGTTGACAAGATCTTTTTTGAATTAAAGATCACGTAAAATATGAATTGAGTTTCGCAGTCACCTTGTTACATATGGATCAAACACGAAGAAAAGAGAGCGACAATGAGAAGGCTAAATAGTGTTTATTGAGAGGTCTAATATACGTTTGCTCTATTTCACTGCGTCTGGCGTTCCAGTTTTTCGCAGTTAAAACAAAACAATTACTTTTTTTACAAACAATTTTATCACAAGAGAAGTCATTGCACTTATGCGTGTGCGTGCAAAGACACGTTCATGTTTTCATTTATTGATTATGGGACAAGACTTGACTATATCAGACTTCGCCACTTTTCAGAAGATCAATGCTTTGTTAATGACGTTGCCAACTACCCTAACCGATTTAAGACTTGTGAAAATGACAATCGCGAATTTCTCGAATAATCTATAAGCAACAACGCGACTGTTTCACTCGCAAAAAGATTCGTGCGTTTTTCTTTTACCTAGCTTGAAAGTATCGAAACAAGTTGTGCACTGTGCTCCATTATCCACATGTCTTTGTGTAACTTTTGACATTGGCAAATATTTCTTGATCAACTCTTCAGAAAAACCACGCGAGCCTGCTGTCGAGTTCCCTGGAACACCATTCGTTTCGAGAATCTAGAAAACGAAAAGCTGTGATCGTGAAATACAATAAATATGTCGAAAATGACCTGCTGCAAAAAATCGGGCAAATTTCCAGCGACAAGTTGCTCCATTATGTTATCAGGGAAATTCAGCTGGACTCCTGCAGCTCTCGCACCTCCAGCTGCACCTGCAGCTCCGCCTCCATTTCGAATCACCATTCCTTGCGGTGAAATTGATACATGTACACTTACTGGGCCGTTCCCACCGCCTGGGGCAAGATTGGGCGCAGCCGCAAACAGATCACGCATCCAGTGTTCCAGATTCAGACCTCCAGCGCGAAGACGTGCATTAGCACGTAGACCTCGCTCAGCCTCTCCTGGTTGTTGATTATTCTGATTTTGTTGGGGTTGTTGTTCGGCATTTCCGCCTTCTCGAGGCTCTTCTGGGAGATCTCCAAATACAATTCCTGGAATTCTTGAGTTAATATTTCTCGGCTTTATTCGATCATTTTTAATCGAATTAGAGTTGAACAATTCATGACTGATGAGAAAACACTATATTTCAACACAGGATTGTTTTTTGAAAAAATTGATGAGAGAGCATTAAAAAACTCACCTCCATTGTTACCAGGCAAATTCATTCTTACTTCTTCAATGAATTCCCCGCCACAAACTGCGCACACAAAATCCTGGAAATCAGAACTCGTTTTTTAAAGAAAAAAATAAATAAAATTACCCCATCTCTCAGTGAAACTGTTCTTTGGCACTGATAGCAAAAATACTGTGGCATTATGGTCAACTGTAAATAATAGATGTTTCAACAGGAAGGAGAAGCGTTTAATTTAAACAAATATCTTTTCCATTACGGTCGCAGACCAGTCGGCTACTAAAAAGCATAAGATGAAGAAACCAATCAAAAATTATTAAACTCAACAAATTGTAAACAAATAACATGTGAAACAGTAAAAAATCACAAGAACAAGTGTTATTTTCGTCTTCCACCGCGTTTCGCCTCGTTACGATTCCGATTTTGTTTAGAGCGGTTATTTATCGAACGAACTCCGAGCATCGCCGATCTGAAATAGTTGAATCATTCTCAAACACAGAAATGAAAATTCACCTAGAGGTAACATCGTGCAATGAAAAGGGACCGTCAGCAAGTGGATCCATATGAATTTTCGCCATTCTCATGTGAGGCATTGGTTGATCTTCAAATAATCGTTCATTCAGAGAATGTTTTCCGCCTTTGGGATCTGCAAGTGTATATCGCAGACCACGTAGATTTGCCAAGCGATTCCAATTAATATGCAGTTGTTGTTCACCATTTTCATCCACGGAAACTGCGCACTGAAAGGATAACATTATTTAGGAGTTTGATGGTTTAATTTTTATAAATAATTAGTTAGCACGATTCTAGTCGAAGATGAACATGCAAGAATAACCAAAAACAACAATCTCACTTTATGCAATGTCTTATGTCCACATGCTGGGCAGAATTCTTTCGTCATGATGGAGGTTGTGGTGAAACAGGTTCGGCAACGGAGTACGAACGATTTTAATTTACGAATTCGATAACCAGAGAGAGAGACCAAACTCAAATTCATGTATAAGAGCACATTTTGTAAAGCGAAATCGGTTGTGATACACCCAACAATCATTCCTTCTTCAACTTCAAATCCACCCAGCTTTTTGAGAGTTTCATCTATATTATCGGCAGTGATCCACCCTTCATCGTCAGAATCTTCGGATTGTTCGGAGTCTCCCTCAACTGAGTCATCGTTAGCAGGTTCTTCCGAGGCGACATCGACTTTCTCCATCTTTTCATTGAGTTCTTCCATGACTTTTCGTTCTTCGTCTTCTGTGATTATTCCGATCTCCTTTTCAGCAACAAATTGTCTATTCAAATCATAGGTTAATGCAATAACCTTCATATCAACCATCGATAAGCTTTGAAAATCTCCTGTTTTTTTCGAGGCTTCAATGACTTCTCGAAGAGCGGAATGTGTAGGCTCTCTCAAAGTGACTTCAAATGGCAGAGTGTCCCATATTTTTCTAGCTTTTTGAGATTGTAACTCCGTAACTATGTCGTGTGGAGCGTAGTAATGATCTGCCAGAAGCTAAAAACAATAATTGATCAGATGAAACAAATATTATTTTTCTCACATGTAAATCTGCATTCGCAATGATTGCACAAGTATCAAGAACAAGATGCTTGATAGGTTTGCTCTTGGAAGTCATGATCTGGAATTAAATCGGTTGCTCGGCAACAATCACGTTGTTTCTTTTAAAATCAATAATCTTATAAACTTGTAGAACTTTCTGGAAAGTTGTTTTGAATTTTGTGAGAGAATAGAGAACTTTTGATATTTTTGATATTCGATAAGGACAACATGAGACGTGAAAAAACAAAAAACACGAAAGGCCACAGAGTTTCGATTTTTGGGAGAAGAAAATACCAGAACAAACGAAACTCCGTTGACGGAACACGTGCCTCCTGTTTAACGATTCAGGCAATTTCATTTATTTTTTTTTTTACGTTTTCGTAAAAACGGGTTTTTATCAGTTTTTGGATGCCTCAAACGAAGCTCCTTTTTTGAGACTTAGTCATCAGTTATGTGTATCATATTCAAGTTATTTCTTTGTTGAAGTTTGCTAACATTCTACTGAAACGTGCAGAAAGAATAGCATACTTTCCGTTTCAACCTGTCAATTTGTCTTGCGAAAAACATTTAAAATTTAATTTTTAGTGAAGACAAAAAAAATTCATGACGACCTACATGAATCTTTTCTCTACTTTACCCTTTTTGAAAAAGTACCAGAATGTTTCTGGTGGAGATATAAACCGCGTATAATTAAAGTGTTTTACTTTCTATTCAAAGTTTGATGCGTGTGATATAGAATCACATATATCAAATCGGCCGAAAGTGAAAATGAAAGATTGATCAGAATCCTAAATCCATCGAATGGTGAAACAGTCCGCATTAATGTTCATAGCCCTTCAATCGCCATATTTTTTCTACAGGTTCCGGTAATAAATCCATGTAACAATGCTTCAAAATGAACATAACTAGTCGATATTTTTATCATACTCGCCTTTTTTCTAAACCAAGTTTCTCAGTTCTTTCTGAAAAACAAGATGCATGTCTGTTAAAAACCTCTTAGCTATCTGATTAGTGAATCGATATCTAGGTGTGTGTATTCAAACGCGTGTCCATTTTCATGTTCAAATGCTTTTCGAAAGAAATGTGATATTTCCTCTTTTTTTTTCTTTATTCCATCGTTTAAAAAACGAACGAAAAATTCAGCAATTCTGTCTTTATCCATAGAAAAGTATAATTTTGTCCACTTTTCACACTAATGCGATATCAATTTAAAATTTTCCATTATTTTAGTATTTTCCCCTGCTTTTCTAGTTGAACGAATAGAAAAGCCGAGCAAGCGAGGAGAGTAGAGAAGTCGATAAATTTATTATTTCTCGGATGTGACATTTTTTCACCTGGTTTTGGGTGCATTCCACTATTTTTCTTCGGGTGGTTACCTTCACTAAACTGATTACAGTTGTATTTATCGATTGCGATAAATTTAATGTTTACGCTACTGTTCAAAATTTGTGGATAAAATTCGATTTGAAAATAACATCCGTCTAGAAACGCTTTCATTTCAAAACAATGTTCACATTCCAGATTACAAAAATCTCTAATAACGTCATCATAGAACGAAAAAAAATACAATGTTGAATAGCTTCAACTTAGTGTGTTCTGCTCATTGAAAAATTTTTCAAATTCAAATTTGATCAATGATCATTATGGTACCATGTTAGCAGGAAAATCGTATCCACAATGAATGTCACAGAGGGGTCATTCCAGCTAGAAATTTGGGTTAGTATATCTTGCAACCTTGTCTGTAATGGAACGTTTCATTTTCTTTATTTTTAGTAGTCTAATTTTGGATGTAATCTTTGATAGTTCCTGAGATTGTTTTATTTGACATGTTATGTTCAGTTTCAGATATGTCCAGCGGCAAACGACGTAATCCGCTTGGGTTGAGTCTACCGCCCACCGTCAATGAACAAAGTGAAAATGGAGAGGGGGCAACAGTAGGTTTTGTTTGAAAGTTTATTATTCTTTTTGTGCTATAATACAATGGTAATGTTCTCATTCGGAATTTAAAATTAATTCACAGACATGCTATATTGTTAAACTCGAGTTTTCTAATCTCATATGATCTTTTGGCATATTAAGAATATCCGCTGCTACCGTTTGAACTGCTACACCCCCCTAAAAAATTCCGATAGGTTGTAACAATACCCCAGACTTTTGAAAGTCTTTCCGCAAACTCTGTCCAACAAAAATATAGTTACTGCGACTGCGACCTCTATGCTTTTTTTCTCCTATTATTGTTTGAATCGTCGCATTTTCCTTTCAGCGTTCAGCGTATATTTAATAAAAACTGGGAGATCACATGAACAAACGATCATAAGTTGTCGGAAAAAAAAAAACAGTTTAAAACTACCAGTCTACGTACACTACTTTTTTTGTCTCTAACAAGCGACATAAAATAGTTGACTTTTAGATCTAACTCACTTTTTTAGTAAGAGTTGCAACGAAAACCACAAAAAATCTAAGGCTGTGAGAAAGAAAAAACACCCATTGTGTCCTATGTGACCGGAACAGAAGTATACAATATGTTTTTTTTTAAATCTATGAATTCTTACATTTTTCAGGAAGAACCAGCAACAATACCATTAGAAGAGCAACTAAAAAAACTAGGACTCACTGAACCACAAACTCAGCGACTCAGTGAATTTTTGCAAGTAAAAGAAGGAATAAAAGAGTTGAGCGAAGATATGTTATTGACAGAAGGAGAATTGGGTCATGGCAATGGTGGAGTTGTTAATAAGGTATGTGTCACATAGTCAATGGAGTGATACAACACCCGTGACGAATTTTTTGTTTTAAATGGAACTTTATTGCAACTTTCACCTTACCTTTTCAGTCAAAGAAAACATTCCCTAAAAATTTCTCAAAAAAAAAGAAGAGAAAACATCATAATTTTACAGTGTGTACATAAGAAAACTGGAGTGATAATGGCTCGAAAGCTGGTACATTTGGAGATTAAACCATCGGTTCGGCAACAAATAGTCAAAGAACTGGCCGTGCTTCATAAATGTAATAGCCCGTTCATTGTAGGATTTTATGGCGCATTTGTTGATACCAATGATATTTCAATTTGTATGGAATACATGGATGGATTATCACTTGATATTGTGTTGAAAAAAGTGAGTTGAATGCACTTTCGAAATATTGTTGAGAGTTACTAAATTTAAGAAAAATATTTAATTTCGGTTACAAAATGTTTTTGATTTTATACATTTAATATCCTGGAGCAAGGCGCGCTGGAGGACAATGCTCACACGATCCTGGTGATCCAGCCTCTCCTGGTCCTCCTGGTGTTCCGGCTTGTCCTGGTGGCCCCGGAGGTCCGCGTTGTCCCGGCTCGCCTGATGATCCTGGTCCACCGTTCGATCCATCTTGTCCAGGCGATCCTGGCTTTCCAGGAATTCCTGGTGCTCCTGGTCGTCCTGGAGGACCTGGTGGTCCTGGTGGTGCATCGGTTCCCGGCAGCAAAACTCCTGGTTCACCTGGTGGTCCTCGTTGTCCTGGTTGTCCCGGTTGTCCTGGTGGACCTGGTGGGCCTGCAGGTCCTTGTGGTCCTGGTCCACCATCTTCTCCATTACGCCCAGGGTTTCCAGGAATACCATCTTGTCCTGGAGGTCCTGGCGGTCCTGAAAGTCCTGGCGCGGCTACACATGGACACTGCGGTGGAACCGGAAGTATTCTGTCATGCAACTCGGCGTCCGGTCCTGGTGGTCCTGGTTCACCCGGACCACGGCCTGGTTCTCCGTCACGGCCAGCTTGTCCTGGTTCTCCGTCTGGTCCTGGTGGACCTTGCTGACATGTACAACATTGAGCGTCGGCCTGACGAGTTGCTCTGAGTAGAATGTCAAGTGGGTCATCTGGTCCTTCTGGTGCAACTTCGACCATTTCACGCCACATATCGCGTGAGCGAGATTTACAGTATTCCACCTCTCCCTGAAAATTAAAGAACGGTGAAATCACTATCTGGGTTTTCCACGTTATAGCAACATCTTTATTGATAATTTTTCACAGGTACGAGAAAGTTAGTGTAGAAAAGTAGTCCATTTTATAGGTCGTTTTGAAGTATTTAAAACTGCTGCACAACTTCATTAGAAAACAAGCGTGCTATTATTTTTGCAAAAACATAAAAGTTTGTTTTAGAGATCTCGAACAGTGTTAAGTTTCGTATTATCCCACTTTTTGATAAGAAAAATTTCGTGATACTCTTCATTTACCTGAACAGAAGCTTGAAGTGTTTGAACATAATGGAAAACAAGAGGAAATGCGATCAAAACAGCAGTAACGGCAACAGTTGAGAATGTTACTGCAACAAAAGCCACTCCCCGTAGGGAAGCTTTGGTTTTCGATTCCATTCCTACTTGAAAGCAGAAAAATATGAATATAAAGACATGCCCGTCAGTTTAATATATATGCGGACAGACTGGTGGAACGAAACGGCAAGTCGCGCACTATTACACACTCTCACGCTCTCTTCGTTTAGTATACTGTTTGTGTGGAGAGATGAGTGCGCAGAGGAAAGGGAAAAGAAAATCGTACTGAGGAGTTCGAAGTGCGAATGGCATAGAAATGAGATTGGATTAAATGGTTGTTTAAAAAAAAGTGGAGTTGTGGTTTCATGTTTCACGGCTCAGATGTAGATATGATTTATTTAATGTTAGGAACTCCTAATTGTAAAATAACTTAACTTAATGTGGGAGACTATTGTTTTTTTTTTCAAAAAAAAAGACGATGTAAATATAAACCTAGTGAGAAAAAGAATGACATTTCAGATTTCGAATTTCAATTCTTGTTTTCATACAAAATTGCATCTCTGTGAACTCCGAATTACAAAACGATTGAACATATACCAAAGTGAAAAATAAGATAGCCCTCACTACTCTTCTCCCTGACTAATTTCAATATTATTTTTTTCAGGTTGGCCGACTTCCTGAGAAATTTGTTGGCAGAATAACAGTAGCTGTTGTACGGGGTCTTACATACCTGAAGGATGAAATCAAAATTCTACACAGAGATGTGAAACCATCAAATATGCTTGTAAATAGTAATGGAGAAATAAAATTGTGTGATTTCGGAGTATCTGGAATGTTAATCGACTCGATGGCAAATTCTTTTGTTGGAACAAGGAGTTATATGGCGGTAAGCTCGATCTGAAATTCGTCAACATCACCAGTTCTCATCAATTATAGCCCGAACGATTAACCGGATCCCACTATACAATCTCATCGGATATTTGGTCATTCGGTCTTTCTTTGGTCGAACTACTGATTGGCAGATATCCTGTTCCAGCACCGTCAAAGGCTGAATTCGCTTCAATGTTTAATGTTTCGGAAAACGAAATCGAAATGCCTGACGATTTAGAGTCTGAACCTTATCATGCACCGAATAACCCAGCTGCTATGGCGATTTTCGAAATGCTAGATTATATTGTGAATGGACCACCTCCTGCCTTGCCCAAACATTTTTTCAGGTTGGTTTCAGGAGCATAAAAAGCAATTTCGATTTTTTTCAGTAATAATGCGATCAATTTCGTTTCGAAGTGTCTTAAAAAAATGCCAAGTGAACGGGCAAATTTGAAAAACCTATCAGCTGATCTATTTTTTGCCGAATACGCCGATCAAGATGATCAAGGAGAGTTCGCCGAATTTGTAAAGAAGACGATTGATCTCCCAAAAATGAGCACTAGTTGAACCGTAGGAGAAAATGCATAATCCCAGAAAACTATAATTGTCTAGTCCATGTTTCTGATTCACATCAAACTCTCTGAGTATTGCATAAAATGTTTATTATTTTATTAACTTTTTTCCTATCTTGATTTTTTGTTTTCCTCATTATCCTCTTTTCCCTCGACCTTTTTGAACGAATCTGAAATTTTGTACAATTTTATTTATTTCTAATGCTTGTGGAATGAAATTTGATATTTGAGTTGTTAACAAAAATTGCATAGTTTTACTGAAACGGTATTTAGCCGTATTTATATATCTCTTATCGTGTTTTTGAAATAACTGTTGGGATTCGGGACGTCTAGAAACAGTTTCCGTTTCCACGGAGGTCGCTGAATGTTTGGAGTGAAGTTTTTAGAAATAAGTTCATGATAGTAATATATTCTTTTTCAAAAGGGAAGCTGGATATTGTTTCTAAACGAAAGTCTAATTTTCTATCAGGAAAAAAAGATTATCGCTCTTGTTTTTTGCTAAGATTTCAACCAGAATTCGACGATGGTTCTCCATCATGAGCTCGCCTGTTCAGCAAACTTTTCTTCAAATAAAACATGATATCATTAAGTTTTAAGAACCAAAAATTCGGACCTGATTTTCCTTTGAAAATTTCCATTTAAAAAGCTGGTCTCACCTATTCTAGGTTCTTTTTGCTGCATCCTTGAAGAAATATACATTATCAACACATAGAAAGCCACGGCGATAAATGGAACAAACAGGTTAATAGCTGAAATGTTGATTGTTCCTGAACATGTAGAAGAATATTTCCCTAAAAAAACTCACATTCAACAATCATATAGATAGAGTCCATTTTTATAAAATAAATACTTTTTTAGGAACAAATGTCTGCGCTTCTCTATCTCTCAAAGTAGAAAATATTGATTCGCGCATAATAGAAGAAAAAGTGTTTGGGAAAAGAAAGAAAAATCTTTATTTTGAAAAAAAACATGAGAAGAAAAGGAAAAACTTTTTACGATTTGAATTTTCAGAGAATGGCAACTGGAAACCGTGTACCTGAAAACTTTCAAACTTTGTCACCAATCGTCAAAGCACCACTCTCTGACACACTTTCTGTTCCACTGTCTCAACAAGGTAATAATTTAACTATGAGAATCAACAATTGTTTGAAATAAAGTCTCGATAAACTGAAACCATAAATAACTTCCATCTCAAATTTTACAAAATTTTTTTTTTTGTTCACACATTTCGCAGTATAACGATTGAATAGAAAATTCTGATTTGTTTCAAAAACACGTTTTTGATCCGAATAGAAGACAATTCTCTGCCAATTTTTTTTCCGAAAAAATAAACCTATAAAAGTCGTTTACAGGAAGAATTTGTGGATTTTTCGAGACTCAATTTTACCGTTGTATGGAAGCGTACGGCGCGAAACTTGGCCGGAAATACTGCGATTTAGAGCATCGTGATTATCAAGAATGCATCACAGGCGATAAGCAGAAAAAGGTTTGTTTTTTATGCGATGTTCAAAGCTGGAAAAAACGAGAAAAAAAAGCGAAAAAAACGTTCAAAGCACTCTCTCTGTTTCACACACTATTTCGTTCCTTCGCGTCGAGACCTTTGACAGTACTCTCGAAATAGCGTGTGAAACAGAGAGAGTTGGACTTTAACTTTAAACGATTTTTATTCGTGATTTTTTGCATTTTTTTCAGCTTTGGACATCGCATTAGATTTTTTTGCTGTTGTTTTTCATCTTCTCACCCAAAAAAAAACGGAAAATGTCAGTTTTTTGTATGGCTATTCGGAATTAAAAAAACGTCAAATGTTGATGATTCATTTTTGCAGAGATCAGAAGCAATTTCTGCCCAACGTCGCAAATTGTTCCTCGAAGGCAAATTGGACTCTCCTTTCCTCGAGAATCATCCTGCACCGGGACAATTCAAAACAGATCATTTCCAATGGAATCGCATTAACTAAATAGTTAACTTTCGAATCTTCTTAGCCTTTATCGTAGAGCAAAATTTAATGGTTCAATTTTTGTGTTGCTGTGTTTCTCGGATAAATTTACAAAACTAAATAGAACCATTGATTCATTGAGACGCTATTCATAAATTCCATAATAACCAGAAGGACGTCAATGAAAAAGGCGCTATCGAGTGCCGATCTAATAGAGTTATTCAGTTTTGAAACGAAATTGGAAAAGGCTATTCAGCTACTGTTATTTTATGTCGTGAAATTTTCAAACTTTCGTTTTTTTTTGAAATACCACTGCATTTTAGAGCAATGAAAACCGGGAAAAAAGAGGAAGTGCCATAGGTCGTTAGAAAAAACAAGACTGTGCTCATTTTTGAGAGAATCAGATAAATCTTGCAACGAAGATACGCGCGAGAAATCAAAATGTGAATTTTTCCATGAAGCAGCAGACCACGTTGCTTCACTTCTCTATGTGAGCTCTGTTGAAAACTTAATTAGCACTGGTCATTTTGAGCCAGGCACTCCGGCCCGGTTCTTTTTCACCGGGCTAAACCGGGCCGAACCAAATCTGGTTTTTTTTGCAAAGCGGGACGAAAAAGACTGGCCCAGCTCGGTCGTTTTCAGTGTAAATAGAAACATAATTTTTTTTCCTATTGAAAAAGTTGGTTTTTTTTGTGAATGTTTTGATGAAACTTTTTTTGAGAAATGATTACCAGATTTCGTTCTGAAATAAGATCGATGAATTTTACTTGAAAACAAAGTTCGATTTTTAATGAAAACGGAAACATACGATGAACTCTTTTGGTTGCTGGGATAGGTATTTTGGGAGGTTTCAATAATACTAAACTTTAAAATTTTGATGTTTTTGAAGAAACAGAAAACAGGTGTGCTCTGAACAATACAAATAAGGTATTTCACAGGGATTAGTTTTTTTTTGAAGCTGAAAGTCTGAATGGCCATTTGGGAAGAACGCGGGCTTCCGTGGCTCGTCATCTGTGGGCCAAGCCGAGCTGCCCCCCAAATTCGTAGATTTGTGTTTTTCGTTCTTTTTCAGCGTTTCTGCACAAATTCACCGGAAGTTGAAATGAAAACAAAAGACAGAGACTATTTTTCCATAGGTTTAGCCTAACCAAACTTTGCTTACTACTTCAAAATACTCTTCTTAACAAAAAGTTTGGTTGAGAAATATTCAATTTGAACCCCTGAAGTTATGAAAATTTTAAAATTCGAAGTTCAGTATTACTGAAACCTCCCAAAATAGCTGTCACAAAAACCGAGACAGGTAGTCTAACGAAATTGGCATACCGTTAAAGGGGGGGGGGGGGG